>CAWUFW010003854.1:1200000-1700346 GCA_963921515.1 Calotriton arnoldi | reverse complement strand
AAACAGGTCAGCAAAAATACAGGAGGCAGGCAAAAAGTTTAGGGGTGACCCTGCAAAAAGGGCCATTTCCAACACTACAGAACACCCATTGGACAAAACGGTCCGGGAGACCAAAGTGTGTGAGCGTCGCGCGGAGGTAGGGCCAATGAACCCGGTCAAACGCCTTCTCGGCATCGACCGAGAAGACCATGCGCTCCGCCGGAAAGCGCTCTGAGCGGTCGATAAGGTGTAGAAGACATCTAGTGTTATCCGGGCATTGACGATTAAGGACAAACCCGGATTGGTCTGGGTCTATCAACCCTGGAAGGTAAGAGGACAACCTCTGCGCCAAAATGCAGTAAACATTTTTAGATCGACATTTAGGAGCGAAATAGGGCGATAGGACGCGCAGTGTCTGCGGTCTTTACCTGATTTGGGTATTACCGTGAGTAAAGCCTCCAGCATTGAGGGGGAAAGCGTCGGCCCAGAGGGGGTGCCCAGAGAGTTAAACAGGCGAGTCAAAAGCGGCACAAGAGTTGGGCAGAAGGTTTTATAGAACTGAGATGAGAAACCGTCCGGTCCCGGGGATTTGTGGGGTTTCAACCGAGAGATGGCAGCAATAACCTCCTCAGGTCTGATAGGGGCCTCCAGGGCTGTAGCTTGAGCCGGACCCAGTTTCGCTGTCCGAGCCCCCTCCAGATATCGTTCCACCCCCTCCGACGGCAGGGATTGTCCCGCGTAGAGGTCAGTATAATAAGTGCCAAACGCCTCTGCAATGTCGGCGTCCTCAACAAGACTCCTATCATGAGGGCCTAATATTTCAGTGACACATGAAGATTGTCTCTGTGCCCGCAATTTATTGGCCAACAGTCTCCCACACCTGTCCCCCCCTACATAAAAAGCGTGTTTCAGACGCAGAGCCGCGTATTCTGCCCTATCATTATCCAGCCCTGCAAGTTGAGCTCGAGCCGCCTTGAGCTGTCTCCAGACTCTGGGAGCCCCAGTCCTATGGTGTATGCGCTCCAGCTCAGCCACCTCATCCATAAGACGTGCCCTCTTCTCCCGTCTATTCCGATTGTCTGCTGCTGCAATACCCAGTAGTTCCCCCCGCACCACTGCTTTCAGGGCCTCCCATAGTGTTGTTACCTTCATTGCAGGAGTGTCATTAATAGCTAAGTACGTGGCAATACAGGATTCTATTTGTGTGACAACAGAGGAGCGTTGTAGCATGGTCTCTCTCAAGCGCCAGAACCTACGCGCTGGCCGGGGGCTCGGAATATCCAAAGTCACATATATAGCTGAGTGATCAGACAATGGGCACGGGGTGATGTCTGCTGAGCGCAAGCGTTGAGTGAGCGCCACGGAAGTGAGTAAATAATTGATCCTTGCGTATGTGTGGTGGGTATGTGAGTAGAATGTATAAGCGCGTGTATGGGGGTGTCGGAGCCTCAAAGTGTCTGTGAGGCCTGCCTCTTGCAGCAGGCGTTGCCCAGAGGCGGACAGCATCCCTGACTGGGTCCATCGCTGCACTGACCTATCGACAGCATCGTCAAGCACAAGGTTAAGATCTCCCCCCAAGAGAATGGACCTATCCGGGACCGAGGAGATCTCTTCCACCGCCTCCCGTATAAATTTCTCTTGGCCCTCATTAGGGACATAGACGGAGGCGACCGTAAACTGGAGCAGGCCCACCGTAAAAGAGTAAGCCAACAGCCGGCCCTGTATCTCAGTTTGTTTATCCCCCGGGTGACCTGGGAAGCTTTGGGACACCAAAATTGCCACCCCCACTTTCTTATTGGCCTTAGAGGAAAAATACTGATGTGGGAACGCCCTGGAGCGTAGGCGGTGTGTATCTGCGGGTAATAGGTGTGTCTCTTGAGGCAGACATATGTGAGCCCCAGAGTTCTCAAGATAAGACAAGACTGCCCGCCGCTTAACAGGGTTGTTAAGTCCCTTGACGTTCAAAGACACAATCTTAATGGTGGTCATATTAGGAGTGAGGAAAAGAAGCTATCCCAACCCGCCCATCCCTCATCCATACCCACTCTGCCAAAGGGAGGTATAAAGTACTGAATGGCCACTGAGGTAGCATATGAAGGGAGAGAAGAGAGAGCCCCGAAGTTAACATAGAGAAACAAAAAACAACTAACATCAACAATAGGAATCGGTTAATGTCCTGGGCAGTTAGCCCCATGGAGGAACGTAAGACGGACTGCAGGAATTGCCCGCCACCCCCGCCCCTCCGAGCCCGTGTGAGCTAAGCATTAGCTGTAGTCCAGCGCCAATGTAAGAAAAGTATGAGCAGAACCCCATCACCTCATGCGTCTGCAACAGTGTCCTCTGCTAGCGCGCTGATCACTGCCTTACGTTCAGCTGCCATGGTCTCCGGATCAGGACCTGCCGGTGGGGGGGTCCTCCCCACGCGCTGCCAGCGGGCCGTCGAAGCCCCCCTGGGCCTGGTCGGTTCTCTCTCTGGGGATGCAGCCGTCTTATCTGAAATCTTTAAAAGTGTCGTCGCCTCCTTGAGTGATCGGAGCTGACGCAGCCTGCCCTCCCATTTGAAGATCAGGCGGAACGGGTGTCCCCACGAGTAGGGGGTCCCCTTAGCTCGGAGGAACTCCGTGACAGGTCGAAAATCTCTCCGCTTCTGTAACGTAGAAGCCGCTAAGTCCTGAAACAAGAGGGGTCTGCACGCTTGGAACTCGATGGGATGCTTGGCGCGCGCCTCCCCGAGGATCCGCTCCTTGAGTTGGTAGTCATGGACACATGTTAGGATATCTGGGGGCGGGGCATTTGGGGGTCTCCTGGGCCCGACCCTGTGTGTCCGGTCTAGCTTCACTCGTTGATCGGGGGGGTCCCCAAGAATAGAGCGAAACAGTCCCACCACAAAACCCTCTATGTCCTCCCCCTCCAGGCCCTGCGGAACAGCACGGATCCGAATGTTGTTTCTCCGGGAACGGTTCTCTAAGTCCTCCGCATGAGCCTGGAGGTCAATGTGCTGCTCCTGGAGACGGGTCACTTCCTGCTGAAGATGGTGCACCTCTTCGTCCCGGGCCGACGTCTGTGTTTCAAGGTCATCCACCCGTTCTCCCACCGAGTCGATATCCCGGCGCAATTCCCGCAGGTCCGCCGCCAGCTCCTTCTTCATTGCGTGGACTTCCCGTGTGAGGTTAGCAAAAAGTGACTCGAGGATGCCCCTAGTGACTGGGCCGTCGGCCTCATCTCGCTCCTGCAGGGTCGGCTAGGTCCCCCTGACTTGAGGCGACTCGGAGCCTCCTGCCGATGATTTGAGCAGAAGCTCCTTGACAGAGCGCTCCTTCCATTGCTTGGCCGCTGCTGCCATCGCGCCACGTGCGGAGCAGTCTCGACGGGGCTATATGGCCGCTGCCTCCAATCGCTATATTGCTTAGCAAGGGGGCTCTCTCTTCCACCGGCTCTGCGACCTAGGCCTCCTGTTCACCACTCAGGCCCACCGGCGCTCCGCCGCTCTGGGGGAGAACACGCAGCTCCCAGCCCAGCCGCGCCTGCCTCTCCAGGAACTTCATCGTCTCCAGCACTCTCTGGGGCACCACACTTGGGCCACCAAGCACCCCGCTAGCCGCAGCACCCCCAAGCCGGAACAGCCAAAGCAGCCAAACGCGGCCCTTTCCGTCGCTCGGTCTCCCCCCTCCTTGGCTCCACAAAGCGCCACCGGGCACACTGCTCCACAAGGCCGCAGGGGCCAAAGACGGCGAGCTCAGACCCTCATGCGCCGACTCAGCAGGCCCCCCGATGTGGCTTAGAAGCGTCCTCTATCGGAACTCACAGTCCTCAAGACTCCAATCCGCCAGGTACAGCACCCCGTATCTCTTCCTGGTCTCTCTACGAGGCTGCGCACCCCTCGTCGTCGCTCCCCTCCAAGGGGCCGGAGCCCTCCAACCGCAGCCCCCGCGTATAGCACCTCCGCCTCGCAGTAGCCGCGGAGCCGGCACCTCAGACCTCAGTGCCACCTCCTGCTCGTCGCCGCTCCCGTTCAGCTCTGGGGGTCCCAACTGCTCTCGCGTCTGGTGTGCGCTCAAACAGGGCCCATCGCCCTTTCCCGGTGCAAGCCAGGGACGCCCCCGCACAGCCGCTCACCAACCTCTGTACACCGCCTCCGGCGGCAGCGACGTAGGGCGCCCCCGGTCCCAGCACCGACAGGTGGCCTCGTTACACCCAGGGCTCTCACTCCTCACTCGCGGGCCATCTGGGGCGCTCAGGCAGTCCTCCGCTGGGCAACAGGCCCCCTCAGTAGCCGCCTCCCCGCCGCTGCTCCTCACCGCCTCTCCGCCCAGCAGCGCTCCGCTGCGGCAGGCCCGGGCAGCTCACATCCGAATCCGGCCATCCCCGGTCCTCTGATCACAGCGGGCGCCCAGCGGGGGAGTTCCTCACCGCCTCCGGCCCTCGCAGCCGCTGCTGCAGGCAGGCAGGCCCGCCACCAGCTTCCGTCTCGCCGTCTTCAGGCAATCACCTGCCCCGCCTCCTTGTATACCAGGGCCGGCGCCGTGGTCCCACCGCATGGGCGGCTGGCCGCAGCTTCGACGCGGTCGATTCAGCAGTTCACGGGTCGCCTCCGCCTCCGCAGTTCACCGGACCTCTCTCGGGATCTCAGAGGTCTCGGGTGCGGCGAAAGCAACGGCGCTGGTGAGGCTAGGGGTCCCAGGCCCGGGATCCGGGCAGGAGCGACGGGCAGGCACGTCCTACACCGTCGCCATCTTGGCCACGCCCCCCAAGATCTTTATTTTGAGACACTGGGACTGTTCTGGAACCCATTTTGGTGGTATGACTACCGGAGATGATCTGCGTCGCTCTTTATGACAGAGTTCTTTATATGATCAACAACTAGTTGACGTTTAACCAAATATGGTGCCCATTCTTGGATAGCTGATGGGCTTGGACCATCTTGGTCATACCACAGTCTGGCTTATTGGAGCTGTTTTGACCATTTTTTTTCCCTTCACATATCTGCATCCATTTACCAAGGGGAGGCACCATCCGATGGGCCCACGCTTGGCTAACTGCCTGTCCTCCATCACTCTTGTATCACTCACTCTGCCCAACTGATCACCAAGACCAAACCAATCTCTCTGGTGAGGAGAAATTATGATTTGCCACACTACTCCAATTCATGCATGTGTGTTGACATCCCCAGCGAATGTTCCATGGAATTGGGATTTGTACTTGTGCTGTCTTTCTCATTGCAGATTTATGCTTTTTGACAATGATAATATACAGTTCATTTTGAAGGAAGTATTGTTGTTCCTCGCTTTGTTTGTTACTGCACTAGTTCTGGTCGTTGCTCATGAATACTTTATCTACCTGACAATGACTGTTTTTGGTCCCCCTAATCAGGGACGTAACACAGGCCCCTGCAGCCCCTATGTTGCAGGCAAGATGCAACCCCTCAGGGCCCCCATTTCAGCCCAAGGCCAGTGATTATCTATGAGATATGGGAGATTCAGGGGTCCTCATCACATTCTGTAGGGTGGCCTCATGATTTTCTCCCCCCTTCTCCATGAAAGACTATGGCTAATCTGACAAAATGAGTAGACATGCTCTTTTTACTCAAGTGATGCTCCAAATAATAAAAGGATAGTGATATAATATAGAGGTATATTATTCACTTTGTTTTTTATCATTGCTACTATTCAGAAGGACAAGAGGTTCAATAGAACAATGGTACAAAACTCCACTGAAAGGCATACACATAAAATGACGACACTTACCAACTTTGTAGTGGACACACCCTTCCAGGTCTCCCACAGAGACCCAGCCTTGGCGTTTCTCAACCTCTGGGTCATTGCGCAATATTTTATTCCTCAACCATGATAAGTAATAGACACGCAGTTTATTCTTTTTTCCTGGTTTTCCAAAAATAAGAAGATAGAAATTTTGGTTTTATACTTTCGCTTTGAAAAAGCATAAAAGGTCATTTGTTATAAGCATAAAAATATTTCTGTATGGGACAGTTCTAGAGAATGTGCTCCTCTAGGTTAAAATCACCCATCACACTGCACAGCCATGTGTATACACACATACACTGAAGCATTCAATCAATGAACAAATATATAAACTTTATTCAGCTTTAGAATTAAAAACCATAGAAGTGCTCCAAATCATTATATATATATCAGTTAAAAAGCCAACCTCAAAATGTTACAATAAATGTTGTTTAAGAAATAGATAAAAGCAAATAAAAAAATCAATTTTAAAACCCAGCAATATAGTTATGAAGAAAATTCGTATAAAAGGCATTACAGAAACAGGGTTGACCTATGCACCCAAGGCTATTGATCACAACTATTTTTAAGCCTAACAGCAACTTTAAAAAAAGTAAGAACATTAAGTACAATATCTCCCAAAAGCATTTGTAAATAAATAAGGCCCTGGCGGACCTGCCTAAAATTAGCCCTTTTTAAGATTGGAAGGATATATAGCTTCCTCAGTACCACGCTACAAACTGCAAAACATTATAAAATGTAACATGTCCTGTGGAGACTTTCCATTGCAGCCACAGGGCAAAAGATTATGTCCCCTGGCATTCACATGACCTCACATGCACGCACTCAAGGAAATCAATGATTTAGTTTCTAAAAATATTTATTACACCGCCCAAATCCGACCATTACTCGTAATATATTTGGCAAGATACATGCCAAATGCAAAAACTCAACAGGCAAAACAGCCAGTTCCCCATGCCCGTGGGTTTGTCAGCCCACACGTACCACAGTAGGACAACAAAACAAGTCCCTATTACCACCTTATGCCTCTTCTTTATGGTGTCATTGCCTGTCACAAAGCTCCTAGCCTAGTTTCAAAGGTTTGATGGGGGCCTTGTCCACATAAGCAAAAGTGCTTGAACTTTTCATCGAAATGCATTGGGCTCAAAGGATGCTTGGGAGGGTCACAGCAGGAAATTGCCATTTCTAAAATTAAAAAATGAATGTAAAATGCTGATTTATTCAGCATGTTACAAAACTTACAGCCCGTTTTCATCAAAAAGGGATTGTTTTCTAGCTTTGGCCTTTCAGATAACTTATCTTAATGAACATTTGAATATTTTGCAAAGCACTGATGGATTTAGAAATTAATTGACTGCAGTAAAAAGTTTATACTGTTATCATTTATAGGTCAAGCCCATAAAGCTGATGTCATAGACGCATAACAAAATTGTGTGACCTGGTTTATGGAATTAGTTTCATTTTTATGAGTGCTCTCAAGCAATCTTCTGTCTGCCAAATAAAAAAAAAATACAATCATTTGCGAAAAACCACATTTACATGTTATTTGCAACTACTGTAAATCACATGTATCTCCTTTAAATGTAAAAGGATCATTAAGATTAGAAATGACTGAAAACAAAATAAATACTGTTTAACCTGGCTCTTTTTGCAGAGTCACCTCTAGCATTTTGTTTTTCTGTTGCTGAACCAGCTTTATGTTGGCATTAGGACTTTGTGCACTTTTTCCCAGCTAACCAGTGGTAAAGTGTTTGTGCTCTCTCCCTAAAACATGGTACAATCGTCATACACCTGATTGGTAAATTTTAATTTACTTGTAAGTCCCTAGTAAATGGTACTACATGTACCTAGGGCCTGTAAATTAAAGGCTACTAGTGGGCAGCATCGCTCATTGTGCCATCAGTTAAAGTAGCACTATAAACATGTCTCAGGCCTGCTACTGCAGCCTGTAGTGCAGTTTTAAGCTGCCATTGTGGCCTGGCAAAATAAACATTTTGACATGCCTAAACATTCCTTTTTAATACCTATAGGTCACCCCTGAGGTAGGCCCTAAAAGCTCATAGGGCAGGGTGCATTGTATTTAAAAAGTAGGACATGTGTGTTGAAGTTTTACATGTCCTGGCAGTGAAAAACTCTTACAGGCGCTTTTCACTGTTGTAAGGCTTCTCTCTCCTGTATACTAACACTGGGTTACAGTATTACATTTAATAAATGCTAGCTTCAGATAGGGAGCAGCTAGAGATATACAGTTTACACTTAAATGAATTATAATTTAAAGTCCTCTTTAATGGTGAAGTCACATTGTAAGTTACTATCCTGAAAATGCTGCTTTTAGAAAGTTGGCATTTTCTTGTCCCAGCCAATTATGCCTTCTGCCAGTGTCCTGGGTCACATAGCCGTGAATGGCTGTGCTGTTGGGGTTTGTGTACAGCTTCCAGACAGTGACACAAAGGGGGTTTAGGGGTGGACAGGATGGCCTATCCTGGCAGGTTGACTGAGGTGGGGCTCTACCACAGGGCTTAGCCACCTGGACACAAAAAGGAAGCTGGCACCAGGCCTGCCTGGCCATTTGTCACCTCAGACAGTTTGGAGCCTTGACCAGGGAAAGGGAAGAAACTTTCCAGAACCAGTGTTAGGGGTAGGACAGCCCCCCCAAAGGCTGGCACCAGGTATAAATATTGGACCTCCACATCAACTCATCAGAACTCTCCTGGACTTGTGGAAGATTCAGAAGAAGGACTGTCCTGCTACTAGAGGACTGCCCTACTGTTTGAAGGACTGTCTTGCAGATTTAGAAGGAAGATTGGGTCTGTTTGCCTTCATCCCAGACTACACAGATTGACTCCAAGAGTGTATTGACTGACCTCCTGTATGAACTACTGAAACACAACAAGCGTCAGCTGCCTCCTTGCAGCTGCCTAGCTGACCTACTACAACTGGACCTGCAATTAAACCTGCCTTAGCGATGCCCTCCAGGTCTTGGACCTTTGGCTTGCACCAATAAAATCTCCTCCTGCAACAAAAGGTGAAAATTCTGAAGTTTGGGCTCTTCCCAACCGCGAAAAGGCCTGTTCGCAACAAGATTCTGCTGCCCACGATGACCGCCAACGTGAAGCTCCTGAGAAATCTGCTCTTTGCACCGACAACGACCGTCCATGACGACTGACAACAGTAGACCTGAATTTCGTGCTACAGCAACGAAAGTCCGCGACAACCACCAACACAAAGCTCTAGCGACAACCGGATCTTCACGCTACAGCAATGACCATCTGCGACCTACTCTCACTCCAAAAGCCTCCTCCTTGCAGTCTCCTCTAATGCGATTGAAATGATTTGCGCTGGACTTGAGAAGGTAACTCTTGAGTAGGACTATGTTGGTCCCTTTATGCAACCAGTGCTCCACCGCGGTTGGCTTGAGCTTGTGACTATCTCTTGGTCTACCACTACCAGATGATCGCGAGTGGCCTTCTGTGCTTTAGGCACTATTTTCACCTAAAACTTTAAAACTGAATCTCTCTGGTTCTACTGATTGGATTTTGTTATTCTGGTATAATTTTATTTATTAGAATGTACTAGTGTATCCTCATAATGGCGTGGAATTCACAAGCTCTGGTCTAGATAAACACTGGAATCAAGGTGTCCCTACTTTCAGACCATGTGACCTTGGGAACACTGCTAGGTGATCTTGTGAGCACTAGTTTATAAGTATGTGTCTAATTTCTCCTGTGCACCATTAATGAAATCGTTTAGAAATATCATTTTAAGAATGAGATAAAAACTGGGCATTTACAGAAGCAAGCTTTTCTAGCACCAAACGTGAATTACAATGTACCTTTCTTCTTTCGTGTGCCTGAAGCATTATTGCCAAGCTCTTTTTTAGCTACTTCTAATGATGCGAAATCTTCAGAATGTACAGCATCCTGAGCATCAATTTTGGAAGGCTTTCGGGAAAGCTCGAATAGGGTTGTTGTAAAGGTGAGAATGACAATTCTATGTCCTACAGTTATCTTAGGCTGCCTGTCAGAGCACTTGTTTTGCATCTGCAATAAGTAACCTACGTCCTGACCTAATTCATCTGCCTCATTAGCTGCTCACACCTCCACAGGAGGTCAGACACTCACCTGAAATGGTGATTAGAACATTCAGTCCTTCCAGAACATCCATTTGGTGGAAGCGCCTTCTGCTAATCAGTGGATACACCCTCCCCTGACCACTGCGGTCCAGCAGCCACAAGCCGTTCTCAGTTCCCACCAGCAAATTTACTCCTAGGAACAAAAGTAGATAAAGTTATTCCTTTGAGAAAGAAAGGTTCTCAAAAAGTTTAGATTTATATTCTAGCATTCCAAGCCCTGACGCGGTCAGGCCAGATGAATGAAAACATTTTCTCCAGGCTGAATTCAAATTTAATCCTGAAATCAATTTATGCGCTTTCATTGAATTCACAAAGCCGAAAGCATCTAAGTTAACTAATGCAAGAGTAGGATATGAATTAATGTTGAGAGGTAGAAGTTTTATAGGTTCTATGTCAGTGGCGTGATCATGGACAAACAATGCAAGAATTGTGAACACCAACAAACTAATAGACTTTGGACATTGGACTCTAGGCATTTAAGGGTAGAACACGTGGCCCTTCCTTCATTAGTGATGAAAGACTTTAAAATAACAACTGTATTAGCTTCTACTAAACTTAACTCTTCTACATCGAGATAGCGTCTAAATCAGTGTACATATTCTCCTTTTGCTAGGCGCAGCATTAAAGCTCACTGTGTTTTACCCAGTGCTTAATTTGTAAAAAACATTAGTGCCAGGGCTCTCATCAGGAGGTCACTTCTGCCTGCACTGCCCATTGCTACTGTCAGCGCTGTCAACTATAGTAACAACACAACTACTAACCATCACACTCCTTCAGTTCAGACAATTCTATTGCCTATTCTAGGCCCCCAAAGCTATAAGAACTGCTTTGGCAGAAGGGGATTAATAATTTTTTAACACATATTGAATTAATAAACAACTGTGGTTGTGCTCATCTCTAAATTAGACAATCAACGCCACCATGTGGCAGACTCTCATAAGTGACAGTGCTGACAATTAAGTGCCAGTGCCGAACACCGTAAATCACCGGCTCAAATCATGCACTGGTTTTACCTCTGTGGGTGATTGCTGTTGCAGTGTGTGAGTGAGTCTATGAACTGCTTGGAAGTTATGAGCACCTCTCTCCAAATTAGGTGCGGTAAATATTCATTTATTTATTCTCTCTTTCAGTTTTGCATGTGAATAGCTATTTTGTGGCATAAGAATACATATAAGGCAGGGGGGTTGTCGGACTCCAGACGTGCCCAGAGGTCCCATTGGGCCTCTGTGTCGTTCCGCCCTACGGATTGGATACTCTGACGAATGGCCTGTGTGCGTTCAATGCAGTAGACATTTTAACCTATATGAATGAGGGAGCATTCTCAGTGGCCTTCATTACATCTGTGGATGCCATCATGAGGGGCAGCCCAGGTGGATATTAAAATTAAAACCGGGGCTGTTCTGCAACGGACTCCTACTTGTTTTTTTCTTTTGTCACCTTCTGTTATATTGTGCATAGTTTACAGCCTCTAACAAGTAAACAGATATTCCTAATTTTAAGCTATATTGTTTCGGTCTCATGAAGAGTTTCCCCTGTAATTCCACATTCCTCCAGCTGCATTCAACTATAAGTAGTCGAGACCGAAAAAGGTGCATTGTGCAGGAAGAGAAGAGGATACAGTGCAGGGAAGTCAAGGTGACTGTTGCAATAACAACCAGTGAGGGATGCTTCAAATGTTTTTTTTAATGTCAGACAAGATTAGGTATTGTTAGAGAACAATAATTCCGAGCAGGTAGAGAGTGGTAAACAGGGAGAGACAATTGAGATGATGGCTGGAGAAATATGAGACGTGAGAGGGAAATGGAGAGGGCATGGAGAGAGGGGTGAAAACCAAACGAAGAGGCTGACAATTACAGGTGGAACGAGAAACAAGGATGTACAATAAGGAAGGAGGTGTGGGAAAGCACGGGGGGGGGTCCGGGAATTTGCAATTACAAGCTCATTGTACTCAAATGTTTTGAAAATGCTTACATGTTTTATGAGGAGATCTTTCTTCAAGCTGGAGGAGAGAGAAGGGTATTTTCTCAAATGTCTGTCAATGTTGTTGCAGACCCACAGTGCCGATCCTAATTGTAATTGAGACAATATGCTGGGTTTGACAAAGTAGGGGGTGGGTTTAACGCACAGTGTGCTTGAGATGTGGAGCCTTTTATTTGTCTGCCAAATTGGCATATTCAACTTCAAGGCCTTGAAAATAAGACAGCAGACTTCAAGATACTACACACTGAAAAAGGGAGACATTTGAGTTGGGTTAGAACTGGTGATGTAGGTTCACTTTTCCTGGTGTCAAAGATCACCTAGCTGCTGCATGTAGGACTGCTTCGAGGGGTGGTGCTGACAACCGGGAGCCCCATAAAAATTGATATTTGATAGTTTCGGTGGGAAATGGCTTGAGTATGGACATCCTATTTGAGGTCATTCTTGGGGATGGAAGGTTTGGTAGATTTCATCATACTTAGATGGTAGTTGGTGCTTATAGCCAAGGCGTTAATGTGCAGTTGGGGATTTAGGACCCCATATACAGTTTGATGCCCCAGAAGCACCGCCATAAATTGGAGGATACTAGTCCCCCAAGTTAGCAGTTCCCTGATTGTTCCAGCTGAGGGCACTCAAAGGAGCTGTTGAACCTCTGTTGTGGCCCCCTTGCATTGGACATTGATTATCCTCGGAGGAGGAGGCACCCGTCATAATGACATGGCACGGCTTTAGGCAGAAGACGGTGAAGCTGGTGTCTATGACGAGGGTGAATGACACTAGTGAAGACAAAGCTCATTCATAATTTGCTGCTTGTTCAATACTAGCTAAATAACACTCTGTCCAGAGAGCACTAATGTCTTCTTGATGGCCATATACTTCAAGGTTACAAATGATGTGAAATACTTTTTTGTTTGTTTACTGACCTTACCGTATGTTCTTTGATATGCTCTTTTATTTTGTGTGCAATCTTATATAAATTCTCCATTAACCATGTTCAAATATTGGTCGAGTGGCTCTTCACACAGTGTTTTAAATAGTCATTAGCTGGTTTCGGTAGACAATAATTGTAAATCATCATTTGGGACACACATCCATGCTTTGGGGCTGTAACGGAAGGAGAACCGGACAGATGTTTTAAAGGACTCAGGGTCGCAGTGGCTTTATGCATAGCCCAGATACATTCAGACATGTGTGATGATTAAATTGTTGAATATTCCGCCCATAAAAGAGAGAGAGAGAAAGGTTGGAAAGAGACAAAGGACGGAAGAAAAGATGAAGAGGGGACACAGAGCCCGACACCGAGCCACATTACTGTCCAGTGTCAGAGATGGTAAAAACATGACTGGGGTGGGTCAAAGGAAAGTGGGCCCATATTGGTTAAAAAAAGAAAAAAGTGAAAAAAAACACAGAGGAAGGAGAAGGATACAGAACGTGGGAAGGGAGAGAGGGGAGTGGACATGCAGAACATGCACTCACTTGGAGTGCTAAATGAGAATTGAACTAAAGACTAGCCAATCAAAAGTCAGAGTAAAGAAAAGGAATGCACTAGGGGTAGAACAAACATGTTCTCTTCTTTTCTCTTTCCCTCTTTCTGTTCCTTTCCCTTTAATTCTTTCTATTCCTTTTCTGCCGTTCTTCCTTCTAGAATCTTGCCCTTTGAAAGATTCACTCTGGCTTACTCTGCGCTCGGAGCAGTTCTCTCTGCTGTGGGTCCTCTACATTGTATCAGCTTGTATCCAGAAATAAAGAGAAACCCTGGATTCAACTTTAATCCGCCTCCGGTCTTCTTCGCTACCGCTACATATTTGGTACCAGGAGTGGGGTGAAGCAAAAGAATGAGTATAGCGAGAAAAAAACATCCATTAAAAAGTAGGGAACTGAGATAGAAAAAAAAGCCATGGAATCATGTGCAATGGCTGCCCCAAAGCCCACTTTATGTAGTATGGTATGCAATGGTGTCTGTGACAGATAGCTAAAGCTATCTGTAGAGAGACCACACAAACACTGTGTGGTGTAGCAATAGCTCTAGAAAATGCACTGCAAAATTATACTAGAAGTCATAATCAGTGTGAGAATTTCCAAAGATGATATCTGCAAAAAGGGATTTTTAATTCCAATATTAACTTTCCTTAATAATGTTCCTCCCTCATCAACAGCGGTTTCAACCCGTCGCAGTATCTATTTTTGAAAGCATTGGTTGTCATACTTACCCCATAAGGCAGCACAGAGTACTTCCGAGTTGAATTTCTTCTTGTATTTGCGGATTTCTGGACTGTCACTTTGGGGGCGGATATTTGTTGGGTTGACATTGACGACAGAACCTTTCCGAGCATTTTCTCGTCGAGGTGTTTCCAATTTCGAGCTACAAGCTAGAAATAATAGAGGAATGGAATGAGTCAATTTACCAGGTAGCATTTTGTTCAACTACCGTCTGCGCACTGTTCATCACTCACAAGAGCTGGAAGGACTGGTAGGGGGTGAGATCTGCAGGAGCCGCGGATCGATGAAGGATGTGAACGAGGAAGTTGATGAGGAGCTGTTCTTCGATTGTACTTTATCATCGCTTGGAGTCTACAATGACATTTGAAACCCGCTGTTATCTTGAAATTGTCAATCAATGATGGTGTTCTACATCAATATTATATGAACATTAAAGAACTTTCAATTGCATTTTCACTTCTAATAAGAGGATCAAATACAAACTACCGACCTTGCTACACAAAAACACCAATACTTCCAGCATGTGAACATTAAAGGACCTTCAGAAACATATTCAGGCCTGACAAGAGTATCAAGTAAAAACTACCAAATTTGCTACATACAAACATGAATGCATCTCAGCATGAGCTGACACTGGTAGTCAGAGATGCTTCAACCAGCACAAAAACGATACATTCGATGCGATGGTGACTGGGTATTTGCAATTTACATACGACAGGCAACTGAAAACAGCATCCATATAACATCACTACATAGCATCGCATAAATTACATAAAATAATATGTGAGGATTCTAAATTGAAAGGATTTACGATTAATTGTAAACCTGTAATACAAAGCTTTAGGGAAATTATTATTTTTGCTGTATCTTTTTGCCACCCTAGTAATTGTTTTCACCTGCACATCTAATGATTTGATCTGCTAAACAGGCACTGCCTAAAGTCCTAATTTTTTTTCTTCCAAGGTTCAACAGTTGTCATTCTGTTGAGGACACCTTGTGTGCACAACCTCTTGGCTGATGCATTTATTCCAGATGTAGCAAGTAAGTGTAAAACATAACAAGTGATTTTAGATTTAATAGTCCTCCTACCAGCTCTGTTGCAGGACATATTCCTGCTATATAGGGTGTAACCTTAAATATTACCTTTTGATAGGGAAGGGCTATACAAATTCATGGAGGTAAACTGGGCTACAATCACCAACAATCAAGTTAAATCCCTACGATCTGACACCTCTCATAGCAGTTAGTGCTTACAAAATATACTCTGCCTAAATCTCACCTGAAGTTCAATACAAAGACATATATGGCTGCTAACTTAGACAATTGTGCTTTAGACAAAAGGACCCCAACAGCATGTGAGTGATCTTCTCCTGAGTAACCCAACAACAGCATTTGTGGATCTGAGAAAAGTGAAAGGCTCTCAGTTCTAAGGCATAAAATCATGAGTTTTGGGACAAGTCCACCACATGTGAGTCATGGTTCCACGACCTTCACATCCCCTCTGACACTCATTGGGAGAGCCAATCGAGGCCTGCAGGCGTATTGGGGTGAAATAACAGCAAATTAAGATTTTACATGAATTTTCATTGTAGTAGGTGCATAGAAATGGAATGGAATGAGATTTGTAAAGCGCACTAAATCCGAAGGTTTCAAAGTGCTAGTGTAAGTAAGAAAACAACTGAAAGAGACCAAGGAACTACACTCACAGAAGAGAAAAGAGCCAGGTTTTAAGTTGCTTGCGGGTCACTGAAAAAGACTCCAGAGCTGCAATATGCACAGGGAAAGTGTTCCATAATTTAGCCACTGCCACCGAGAAGGAGCGGCCACCTCACCTGGCTTTGTAGAATCTGTGGACAGTCACCTTCCTGAGATAGGATGATCTGAGCAGTCTTTTACGGGAACACTGTTGGAAAAGCGCTGGCCCTTGATGGTGAAGAGCCAGGTTAGAGCATGATCAGGGCTTTATATATCACCTGCTTTCTAACTGGCAGCAAGTGAAGGGAGTGAACGCTCTCCCTCACCGAGAGATGCTTAGGCACATTCAGGACAAGGCGGGCTACCGCATTCTCTGAATAACCTGAAGTCTGTTCAGAGAGGACTTGCTGATGTTCAGATACAAAGCATTGCTCTCGTATTAGCGTGATGTAATTGAGGTGATGACCACTGCCACTCCAAGTTCAGAAGGAAAAACACCAAAGATTTTCTTCAAGTTTCTAATGATGAAGAACCAGGCGCTGGCGGTCCTGCTGACCTGAGAGTCAAAAGTGAGAGAGTTATCAAAAATTACCGCCAAGTTTTTTGCAGATTCAACTGGGATTCATAATGTACTTTACAGCTCTTGCCAATACAACATTCCATGTATTCGCGGGGATCTCAACGTCAAGTTCCTCTTCCCAGTTTGTCATTATGCTTATGTGGTTGTTGGCTATCCCACAACATCACATATGGCGTTGTAATTTCCTTGCTGACCTGACCCTCATTGAAAAGCGCTTATATATGTGTTTTGCCACGACTTTCCATTCCCTTGCACATATCACTTTGTGTCCAGTAAAAAACTCGGAACAATCTGTAGGTGTCAACAAAGATAACTGCACACATTTTCAATACTTTTTCGTGAAACCCTTTTTTAAATAATGTTTGATCCTTATATCTAATTGTCTTGTATTTGTGATAATTGTATTACTACACTTTGTTCATTGTAACTTACTTATGTTAGGCTTTTCAAGTTATTTCACTACTATATGTTTGTATGTATCACATGCATTTTCTCTGAGGAGGGCCTTGCTAGGTATTCTAAGCTAACACGAGGGGAGGGGGCGTCCAGGGGTTGCTCACAGAAATCAGTTTACCTTTGGGGGCCAGATTATTTGGATTTTGTGTAAATTCAGTCACAGCTCCCTCTTGCCTCACCCCATAGGGGACTAACACTCCAATTCCCTACAACATCTTGTAGACCATCTTGATTCATTGCTACCTTACAGCTCTTTTTGGATGGAAAAATAAACAGGATGGAACCTGTAAATACTATTTTCCACATTCCCATTCATGAGAGGTCTATCATGGAGTTAATATATGGGCTCACATAATCTTTTGATCTGATCATTCAGTTGAGATTCATTGCAATCCTCTCTATTACCCAAAACAACTATAGATGCTGTACTCTATTTTCTGTCACAGTTGCTGCTTCCAGTCTATGAATTCATTATCAGGCTGTTCCTGTTCCTTGTAGTCTATGCACAAGCTAGTGAGGAAGCGTAGACACAAGGGTTCCAATTCATAAAGCTATTTGCATGTGTAAATTTAGCTTACCTGTCCAAATAGTCTTTTTATGGGTTTAAGCCATTTTTGACACTTACCAGGAGCAGTTTTACACTTGTAATATAAATGATTCACACATACATTGTCATGAGAGTAAATCTATTCCTGGTGGAGGGTAGTGGGAATTCCAGTGCAGGAAAGTCTGAAAGTATGTGCACTGTCACAACAATGCTTTTCTGCAAGTATTACCAAAAATGTTCCCTATCCATTCATACTTAACAAAAGATCAAATATTTAATCCTGTCAGGGTGGGAATGATCAGAAACAACTCCGAAAATCGTGAGGAAAGTAGGGAAAAGGGCTGAGAAAAGCTTTTCTTTACATGGAGAAAGTATTTGTCATGTGGAGGATAAAAAGAAAAAACTGCATTTGAACTGATGCAAAGCCATTTGTGCAAGCACAATACCTTTTGGATGTATGAAGGTAAGAACTCACATAAGTTCACCAGAGGTATTTTGGAAACCTGTGACTGTCACAAGTCTCCAGAGTACTCTTGGAAATCTATGTCAATTTCCAAAATTTGGACATCTTCACACATGCGAGGTGATAAATCTGTGAGTACAAATTTCTGGTCTTGCCGCTAATTCTAGAAAATAACAAATTTTCATTAGGCTTTTTATATTATTCACCACCATCAATTGTTCAGGTGAAATCCCATCTGTCATCAGTAGCCCAGCTCTTATTCGCAGTGTGTGCTTCCCTTGTTTTCTCTGATACAGAGGTGGATCCTCGAACCTGAGACCTCTCTGCACTTGTGCTGAAATTCTTTCACTGGTGGAATTACTAGCAGCCATCGCATCGCTACATATATGGGGAAAACAAGTAGTAAGGACAGAAAATATGTGTGGGGGAGTTTTCTCCTTAGGGCATCAATCAAGTGGTTGTGTTGCTCTTTGCAAACCCTGTAGGCTGCTTTGTAATGCACTTGAGATAATCAATCTTCCTTCTGATGTTTTGAAAGTAAGTACATCTGAAGCTTTTGCTAGTCCCAGTGGCTAGTGTCTGTCTCTGTCATCATGTATTGTTTACTGGTATCCCACCGTCTCGAGTTTTCAATGGCAACAGAGCTGTACAGTGGTCCATTGTTGGCGGTGAGTGGTTGTATATTATCCATTGCTGTGACGTCACCATGCGGGTGGAGAACAAAGAAAATGTACTGCACTGCTACTACCGCTGTGATTTTGTACTGTGCTTTCTTTAGAAGAACAGAAGCTGTAACTTGAGATATTAAGGTAATAATTTGGCACAAAATTCAGTTAAAATAAACACACCTTGAGAAAGTTCTTGGAGGCCGGCAGAGGGAGAGCATATAAGGATCTCATGAGTAAATGAGACCTGAAATAAAGGGATTAATCTTGGGTAAAGGAGGACAAGGTGTGGCGGAATTAGTTCATAGCAATGAATAAATGGGAGTTTTTTTGGTGCATGGCTTATACCCCAAAGGAGAGCTTCCTGGTGCTAGTAGACAATGTGAAGTTTAGAGAATATCAGGGAGGAATAGAATAAGAAGCCTAGAAAGACGTTTTCTGAGGTGCAGAGACAGAATATCGAGTAAAAAATATCGAGTTGCACAAATATCGAGTTATTAATATCGTGGTTCAGAAATATCGACAGCAAGAATATCATGGTCAAGAATATCGACTTAAGGTAAGGAATATCGATTTTAAAAATATCGAAGTGTTTAATATCGTTTGCAAAAATTTAGGGGCCGATTCCGATCTCGGCCGGTAGGGCACCGAATCGGATTTGGCTTTACCGGATCCAATTCGGAGGCCTCTTTTCCGACCGATTCGTTCATGCATCCGGGTGAGCGAGTACGATGCGAGCGTACGCGAAATTGCCGACCGACTCGTTCGCGGGTCCGAACCGCTCTGACCGACTCGCACTGACACGACTCGCACCGCGCAATGGAGACGTTCCCCAACCGAGCAAGTACGATGCCCGCCTCGAGCAGTCCGACCGACTCGCGCCGTCCGGCTCCAAAGAGCAGTCGGAGCCGGACTTCGGGGGTCCGTGTCGGACCCCCCTGCACGCGTAGCCACGCTAGTCGCACACAGGGGGGACCCATGGGTCCCCCCTACACGTGCATGTACGGCGCGAGTCGCATCGACGCATACCCGCTGTAGGGGGCGCCCTTGTTCGCCACATACCCATTGAGTCAATGGGAGCCCGTGTACGCGTTGTACGACCGGCTCCCATTGACTTCAATGGGAGTCCGACCGAATCGAGTCCGATAGCATGCGTACGCATCGTACTCGTTCGGTCGGGCTGCTAGAGTCCGATTCGGTCGGAAATCTCTCCGGGTCCGGCTCGGTCGGAGAGATTTCCTGCCTGAATCGGAATCGGCCCCTTAGTTGTTAAAAATATCTTTTTTTTATTAATGTTATGTATTTTAGAATATATTTTACATGTATGTGATGTATGTTTTTTTGTATAAGAATTGTTTGTATTTTTAATATATGTGTTGCATTTTTAGTAGTTATTAATTTTATTTATTTGAATTTTGCGTTTTTAGTTCCATAGCGGGTTGTGGGTTTATAGGGGAATATGGTGGGAAGTAATTAAATTATATTAAATTCATTGATTATTTTTTATTTATTAATATTTGTTTAATTGCGATGTTATAGTGTTAAATGTGCAAAGTAATTTATTATTAATTAATTAATAATTGGTTGTTAATTAATTTTAATTGATTAATTGGTAATTAATTATAGTAATTGTGTAATTAATTTTGGGTGTGTGTTGTGGTGTTTATAGGTGTAAAGGGTGGGAAGTAATTTATTTTTAATTGCTGAATTAATAATTGGATGTTAATTTTAATTAATTAATTCGTAATTAATTATGGTAATTGTGTAATTAATTTTAGGTGTGTGTTCTGGTGTTTATAGGAGTAAAGGGTGGGAAGTAATTTGTATTTAATTAATTAATATATAGTTGGTAATTAATGTAAATTATTTGGTATTTATTCTGGGTAATTGTTTATTTTTGTGTGTGTTGTTTTTACTTTTAAAGGGGTAAAGGGTGGGTATTAAATACATTTTAATTACTTTATTATTAGTTGTTGATAGTTTTTAATTTAAAAATAAGTTTTAGTTGTGTTTTATTATTTTATAGTTTCATTTAGGTGTGTGTTGTAGATATTATAGTGTTAAAGTGTGTGTAGTCAATTAATGTTTATTAGTTTTTTTAGTAATAATATTTTTTTAATTGATTATTAATTATGTTAATTATGGAAGTAAATGTAATTAAAAATGTTAAAGTGTTTTGTTATTGGTGTGGTGTTATAGAGTAGGAAATAAAATAAATAAATTTATGTATTAATTTTTTTTGTAAATATTTTCTAGTTTAAAAGAATTAATTATTTTTTATAAATGTATTTATTATTTTATTTTGTATATTATTTGTAGGTTTTTGTTATATGTAATTAATATTATAATATGTTTTCTTTTTATATATTTAATATATTTGATTTTTCATTTTTAAAATATTGTTTATTTATTTTTATGACTTTTTAATGTTTAATATTTTTTATTTTTGTTTCAACTGTTTGAGTGTGAATAGTAATTTTTGCCTCTCCGCTATCCAACACTTTCCCTACTGTTGCACTCACTGGAGTGGGAATAACATTTTTTACCCCTCCCCTATCCAACACTTATCCTACTGTTGCATTCAGTGGAGTGGGAACAGTAATTTTTACCCCTCTGCTATCCAACACTTATCCTACTGTTGCATTCAGTGGAGTGGGAACAGTAATTTTTACCCCTCCGCTATCCAACACTTTCTCTACTGTTGCACTCTTTGGAGTGGGAATAGTAATTTATCCCCCCGCTATCCAACACATTCCCTAATGTTACTCTCACTGGAGTGGGAATAGTAAATTTTACCCCTTTGCTATCCAACACTTTCCCTATTGTTACACTCACTGGAGTTGGGATAGTAATTTTTACCCCTCCGCTATCCAGCACTTTCCCTACTGTTGCACTCACTGGAGTGGGAATAGTAATTTTCACCCCTCCGCTATCCAACACTTATTCTACTGTTGCACACACTGGAGTGGGTATAGTAATTTTTACCCCTCCTCTATCCAACACTTTCCCTATTGTTACACTCACTGGAGTGGGAATAACATTTTTTACCCCTCCGCTATTCAACACTTATCCTACTGTTGCATTCAGTGGAGTGGTAATAGTAATTTTTACCCCTCCGCTATCCAACACTTTCCCTACTGTTGCACTCTTTGGAGTGGGAATAGTAATTTTTACCCCTCCGCTATCCAACGCTTTCCCTACTGTTGCACTCACTGGAGCGGGAATAACATTTTTTACCCCTCCGCTATCCAACACTTATCCTACTGTTGCATTCAGTAGAGTGGGAATAGTAATTTTTACCCCCCCCGCTATCCAACACTTTCTCTACTGTTGCACTCTTTGGAGTGGGAATAGTAATTTTTGCCCTCCGCTATCCAACAACTTCCCTACTGTTGCACTGATTGTATTGTGAAATTTAAGTTTAAATATTTCTTAATGGTTTAATGTTTTAATTTATTATAGATCTTTGTTTTTTTAATATTTTAAATCAATAAGAAATATTATTTTTTATATTATTTTAAACTTTTAACATAAATTAAAAATAATAGTTTATTAATTGTTTTAAAGTAAATATATATGTATCCATTATTATGTTTGTGTGTTTATTTTTTTCATTCAGTTTATTTGGTATAATTTATTAAAATGTATATTACATTTATTTTATTTTGTTAAAATTATATTTAATATTTAATATATTTAATATATATTATTTTATATTTATATACAAGTCGATATTTTATACATCTATATTTTTTACATCGATATTTTTTAGTCAATATTTTTGTTGTCTATATTTTTTTCTCGATATTTTTTACATCAATATTTTTTACATCAATGTTGTGTCAGTGAACCGTTTTCTCAAGATTGCTTCAGAGCTAATGCGTCAGAGTTCTGGGAGCAGAAAGTTCAAATGTATGCCAGAAGGACCTTTCTTGAACAAGACCTTAAAGACAAAGCATACAGATTAGAAATGGCACTTTTTTTTAGCCGGTAGCTAGTGGAATTTTTTTTAAATGAGATGTGACTTAGGAGCCGATTCCGATCTGGGTCGGAAAACTCTCCGACCGAGCCGGATCCGGAGAGATTTCCGACCGAGCCGGACTCCTGCAGTCCGACCGAGCGAGTACGATGCGGCCGCATGCTGCCGGACTCGATTCGGTCGGACTCCCATTGAAGTCAATGGGAGCCGGTCGTACGACGCGTACATGGGCTCCCATTGACTGAATGGGTATGTCGCGAACAAGTGCGCCCCCTACAGTGTGTACGCGTCGGTGCAACCCGCACCGTACATGCATGTTTAGGGGGGACCCTTGGGTCCCCCCTGTGTTCGACTCGTACGGCTACGGGTCCAAGTCTGGCTCCGGGAGCTTTTTCGAGCCAGACGCTCCGACTCGATCCGGCTGTCCGACGCGTCCATCGTACTCGCTTGGTCGGATAACGTCTCCATTGCGTGGTGCGATTCGCTTCCGTACGAGTCGGTCGGAGCGGTTCGGATCCGGAAACCGTTCGGTCGGAACACACGCGTACATTCGCATCGTACTCGGCTCGGTCGGACAGCTGTACTGAGTCGGTCGGAAAAACGCGTATGGCTTGTACTTTTTCCGGCCGGATCCCATTCGGGGAGCTTCCGACCGAGATCGGAATCGGCCCCTGAGTGTCTACATAGAATATTGAGAATAAGCCTATTGGCTGCGTTCTGTACAGTTTGACGTCTATGCATCAAATAACCAGGGATACCTAAGCAGAGGGGATGTCCGTAGTCCAATCTTTGATCTCTGATTAAGGCATGGCTCATTGTCTTGGAGGAGGAAGAGATAGCCAGAAAGAGAATTCTCTTCCACAGGGCTCTCAGAAGCACACAACTAGTGGCAGTGGCTAAGGAGCCCTGTGAAGAGGAGATATTATGACTGAAATAGATACCAATATTTCTTGCCATGACCGTGGAAACAAGGTGTAGGCCTAACTCATAAGGCCACCACTGGTGGGACCATATGAATTTTGCTTGCTAAATATCAGAATTTCTACCAGCGAAGAAAAGGAGCATATACAAGATGTTAGGAAAGAGTGAAGCCATGTTGAGACAGATTTACAGAACCCCAACTTAAGGAGCTGTTTTAATGAAACAAGATGTGGGATTATATCAAATACTGCTTCCTGGTATAATAACATTAGAACCTCAGAACCACCATGATCTAATATGATGAGATGATGTTATGTTATGTGGATTTGTGGAACACGGCTTGTAACCTGTGAGGGTATCCAGGCGCTGATCTTTCCTGAATCTGCCAGAAGGACTGTTTCCATGCTATCTTCTGGTCTAAAACATGATTGGGTTCCATCTAGTCACCAATTAGTCTATAGATAACGGGGCAATTGCCTACTAACAGCTTTTCCCACTATTTTCACTCGGAGAGGTGAGGAGGAAATTTACTGATAGTTGCAGAGAATGTTAGGATCAGAATAAACATTGAGCTTGGTAATTACTGAAGGCTTTTCCCAGCTATCTCGCACGGTTGCACTAGAAAGAGAGGAATTCATTAGACCTGTGAACCCAGGAGAAAAGGTGTCTGTAATCAGTTTAAATATAGGTGGTGGGCATGGGTGTGTTGGAGAGCCAGATTTCCTCAACAGAATCCCAGCCAGTGTGTCATTTACATAGATGGAACAAAATTCAACAAGTGACGATCCTGTAAGAGACGAAAACGTCCCTCATGAAAGAAAGGCTGCCTAAAATCAGATGCGCACAGAACAGGGTGTGATTACTGGAAATTTTATTATGAAAAAATCATGCAAGTGCACCACAGAGTTTCTAAGAGGATATAAGTCTCTTCCCCAGTAAGGGAGGATAAAGAAGGACTTAATTAGAGAACATTTCCCATTTGCATTTGCAATTTTTCCAACTATAGTAGAAGGTGCAGGTGGCATGTATGAGATTGTGATAGTTGCGAATTGCTGCTCCGTAAGTATTTTAGCAACTCTATCATGGTTGGAACACCAGCCATGCCTTATTCTGTGCTCTGCAGGAGACCAGCTGCATACCCCTTGTAGTTAAGCTGTAGCCAGGGCAGGGAAGGCAGGTATCTGTGCACTTCAAAGGCATGCCTCTAGAAGCTTCTCTCCAGTTCAAAGACACAACTGTGCATAAAAGAAGTACCTCAGATACCAGCACTTCAGTGCACTGCTGGACCTGTGGATACTCTGCCAGGAAGAAGGACTACTGTGCTACTACAAGGACTGCCACTCTGCTGGATAGCTACTCTGCTGGTCTCCTGCTTTGGTTTGCTGACCTGCTGCCTGCTGCCTCTTGCCCGGGTGAGAAGGACCTGAACCTGCATCACTTGAACCCAGAACCCAGAGTAGGAGTAGTTTGTCAGCCTCCTGATCTGAAGCCTCAGGGACATAGCAATCAACCAAACATTTATAGAGTGCAGCAAATCACCTGTGAGGGTCTCGAGGTGCTGGAGCTGCTTGCTGCTGCATGGAGGTTTGAATTGCTGGAGCAGTAGTGTGGTCCTGAGGTGCAGGGGGAGGTTGTTCCAGGCCTTGGCTGCCAGGAGCCAGAAGGAATGTCCTCTGGTTCGGCGGATCTGTGAGGTGTCTGAGTGGTAAGCTGATCGCAGGTGTCTGGTCGGTTGGTGGAAGGTCATGCGTTTGTTGATGTATGCTAATCCTTCGTTGTGCGGGGCCTTGTGGGCATGGGTCATTACCTTGAACTGGCATCTCTTCTGAATTGGGAGCCAGTGTCGTTTTTTGAGATGGGGTGTGATGTGGGTCCTTCTCGGGAGATCGAGTATGAGTCTTGCCGCTGAGTTCTGTATTGTCTGGAGTCTCTTCAGGAGGCGTGCAATGATTCCTACGTAGAGCGTATTTCCATAGTCCAGTCTGCTGGTGATGAGGGCCTTTGTGACAGTCCTTCTGGTGTTCACCGGGAGTCACCTGAAGATCTTGTGAAGCATGCAAAGGGTGTGGAAGCAGACGGATGAGACTGCGTTTTCTTCATGAATAGCTTGCTATCCAGGATGATGCTGAGGTTGCATGCATGGTCTGTAGAGGCAGGGGGGGGGTGCCGAGCTCCGCGGGCCACCATGTGTCGTCCCATGGTGAAGTGTTGTTCCCAAAGATTAGGACTTCCATTTTCTCAGAGTTGAGTTTAAGATAGTTGTCCTTCATCTAGCCCGTAATGTTCATTATACATCTGTGGAAGTTAGCTTTTGTGGTGGAGGGTTCTTCGGACAGTGAGAGGATGAGCTGTGTATTGTTGGCATAGGAGATGATGTTGACTCCATGTGATATGATGGTGATGGCCAGGGGGGTCATGTAGGTTTTGAAGAGGGTCAGGCTGAGGGATGATCCTTGGGGGACTCCACAGATGATCTTCTTGGGCTCTGAGATGAACGGTGGGACGCTGGTCCTTTGGGTTCTGCTGGTGAGGTACGAGGCAAGCGATTTGAGGGCATTTCCTTGGATCCCGATGTGGTGGAGTCTATTGATCAGGGTGTGGTGGGAGATGGTATTAAACAGAGCTGACAGACCCAGGAAGATGAGGGCTGATGTTTTCACGCAGTCCGGGAGGGCATTGATGTCATTGGTGGCTGTGATCAGGGCTGTCTCGGTGCTGTGGTTAGCTCAAAATCTGGATTAGGCGGGGTCCAGCAGGTTGTGGTCTTCTAGATGTTGGGTGAGTTGTTGGTTGAATGCTTTCTCAAGGTCTTTTTCTGTATAAGAGAGCAGAGAGATGGGCCAGTAGATCTTCAATTCGTCTGGGTTGGTAGATGTTTTTTTCAGGTGGGTCCTCATTCAGCATGTTTCTATTCCTCAGGGAAGGTGGCCGGGGTGATGAAGGTGTTCAGGACCTTCCTGAGCTCGTCGCCGAAAGTCTTGCTTCCGAAGTTGAAGATGTGGTGTGGGCATGGGTTCGTGGGTACTCCCGAGTGCACGGAGTTCATGATGGAGATGGTGTCTTGCATGGTAAGGAGTTCCTAGTGGTTAAGAAGGTGTTCAGGATTTGTGTTCATGGGTGTAAGCTGGTTGATGCTGTCTCAGGGGAAGGTTGGCATTCGAAGGTTTCATAGATGACAGATCTTGTCGTGGAAGAAGTCAGCAAGATTGTTGCACAGTTCCTGCGAGGGGGTGATGTTGTTCTCGGTGGCTGCGGGATTGGTGAACTCCTTTACGATGGCAAAGAGTTCTTAGCTGTGGTTTGGGCTGGCTTTGATGTGGTCTGCTAGAACGTTACTCTTGGTTTCTTTCAGGAGGTGTGGTAATGGTTGAGAGAAGTCCTGAAGGCGTTGCAGGGTTTAGCCAAGTTTTTGTGAGGAAGACGAAGTCCGGGGTGAAGGAGGAGATCGTATCCCAGATCTCCGTGGCATGTTTACAGAGTAAACATGCATTGAGTAGGATGCACTGGGGTTGTGTTGTGATGGTCTCAGTCGATGGAGCGGATGCGGCCGCAATTTCGGTGTCACTGCAGTCGTTAGTTGCTTCGGTGCTGAAGGTGAGGAGGCAGTGACGGCCCTCTGGTGGTGCGCAGGGATGAGCGGCACCAGCAGTTGGTGCTTAGTCTGGGGTCCAGGGCTTGGAGGTCAGCGTCGGTGTATCTTTGAGGGGTGGAAGAGACTTGCGCTGGGCGCGGTCCAGGTGCAGATGGGTGTAGACAGGCTTGCCTTTGGCATGCCAGCATCGCGCCCTCTGTACGGCCAAGCAGCGACCTTCATAAGTAGTCCTGAGTGGTGGGAGGGGCAGGCAGGGTGGTGGGAGGGTGGAAGGGGCAGGTAGGGTGGTGGGAGGCTGGGAAGTGGGAAAATGGCAGGAGCGGGCGCGGGCGGTGCTACAAGCCGATAGGGAACCAGGAACTACAGAGGCAAAACAGGGTGCTAAACAACCAAAACAACCAACAAGTCTATAGTAAGCCCAACCCCAAAACTAAAACACAAACTAAGCCCAAAAAATCCAATGTACCAAATGACCTCCCAATACCCAATAAGCCCAATTAGGTGAGAGTTTAGCCCAAAATTACTCAGTTGTCACCTGACAGCATGACCAAACCAGCAGTCTTGGGGCTGTGGAACAGCCGCACTGCCAGCAGGACCTAGGCGGCAGAGGCAGCAGGAAGACCGGCGCACAGGACCAATAGGTCAGGGGCAACTCACTGGGGCTGCGCAGCAGCCTCCATAAGTAATCCTAGGAGGTGGGAGACGCAGGCAGAGAGGTGGGCGTGTAGGGAGCAGGAGAATGGCAGAGCGGGAAAACGGCGGGTGGAGTCGGGGCTACAAGCCGATTCGGAACCAGGAAACACAGAGGCAAAACAGGGTGCCAAGTCTAAAGTAAAACCAAGTAAAACACAAACTAAGCCCAAAATATCCAGTGGAGTTCAGCCCAAAATAACCCGGTAGTCACCTAGTAGCGGGACCGTACCGGCAGTCTTGGGGACTGTGGGGCAGTTGCACTGTCAGCAGGAGCTAGGTGGCAGAGACAGCGGGGAGAATGGCGCACAGGACCAAGAGGTCAGGGACTACAGGCTTCCCACAATCTTGCATGTGCGCCCGGACTCTATCATCTGTGAGTCAACCCTGCCAAGTAGTGCCACCCCAGTCCTGGACCCTTGGAAGTGGCCTTAGGGTGCTTTACAAACCTCTGGGGTACCAGCAGAACCAACGCATCTCCTCTGCTGTGAGGCACAACACCAATCAGAATCAACACATCTCCACTGCCGCATGGATTGGACCCATCGCAAAGACTCGCCTTTCCGCTGTAGCCATCTGAACTGCCACTGCATTACGCATCCTTGCCACAGGCCCTCGTGTCACTCGTGGACGGCAGCCTTGACGACAACTACAAACTCTGCATCACAACCCCATAGCTCTTTGGAACCGACACATTGCTCCGGCTGAGCGCTGCAACCCCAACTCTGGACATTGCATCACAATCCCTAGTTGATGGGAACCTCAATGCCAACGCAGCAGGACCCTGCACTCTAGCCTCACCGCATCTCAGAACTGACGCATCACTTCGGCTGCGCTGCGCATCTTCGACACAGACCCACGCAATGTGGCGCAAACCAGGATTCAAGGGACTCTGTTCACTGTCCCTTACTGGGTCCCTGTATCCGGCCCACTCCCTATCACGGTCAGCCTGAACTTGTGACTTTGTCCCGGTCTGGCACAACCAGATAGCCAAAGCTATTGCTAAATAATGGGGTAACCTAAAAAGCCGAAGGCGGTACAGACAACAAAATTGTCCTAACGGAAATACTAAATACACAAACGCTTTAGGTAAAGTCACTAAACCATCTGGAATGCTGCCTGAAACTATGATTTCTATCGAGGTCAGCGTGAGAATGCAGAATAGATCTATGAATTTCAGGGAGGGAGAGCCCTTTCTGAATGAATCAGTGAATTGGCTTGTTTGTGATACAATGCATCACTGTCTCCCTCTCGGCTGCATCACTGGTGATCTATTCTGCATTCTTGCGCTGACTTCTATAGAAATCGCAGCTCAGTGACTTTACCTACAGAGTTAAGAAGATTATTCCTTTCAGGAGAGGAGACCCTGAGCATTTGCTGTCCATATAATTCACTTGTCCGTGCTTTGGACAGACAGTGCTCAACTTCAGGTTGCCCCTATCTTCTCTTGTTCTGTCCTGATGAAGACCTGCAAATAAGGTTCAAATGGGCCCCTCCCGCTTTTGGGTCGAAACGTCGAATACCTCCTTTCTCAGCCTGTACTGAATCTAATATCCTCAAAGAGGAAGTTTGCTGATTCAAGCAGCCACCTCTATTCTATGGATGATAATTTGGTCATTGGGCATGGCTACAGACAGGCTTATGCAGTTGCCTGCGAGCACTGCTGATTAAACTTTAATTGTTTATCATTTTGAATTCTCTCAACCTTCCACCACTTATACACCAGCATTTCTTCGAGCACTTTCTTTGCACATAACAATGCAACCATTGTATCTAAAACTATGTGTATATATATCACTGATCTTTAATACAATCTGAATTATATTGCATACATTTTGCCTCCATTGTTGTATTTTCTCATATTCTCTCTCCTTCCCAAAATAATCCCCCTCTTCCCCATGTTTGTTGTATTGATCACTTTGTAAGATCGAGATACATTAATACAATTTACTCAAGATATCTACAGCTGGCACTTTATGCCTTTTGGTGCTATTTCCTTACGGCTGCAGGGATAAATAGGGTTTGTTGGTTCTCCAAAACCCATGGTACCCAGAGCTAACAACTGAGCTGCACTATACATTGTTTTTTTCTTGTGTACCAAGTATAGTCAAATTTATATAGTGAAATATGTAGAGTGAAAAATGTATTGAGGAAGCCTATGTATTTCTGATACGGGCATAAGACGTGGAGTTTAGGAACAGTAGTTATTTATACATGTTTCAATTTGTGGGTACCCGTATAGCATGAGATTTAGAGGGTATTTTTCAAATGTCTTCTCTCTTATACAGTGGCTGACATTTGGAAGGCACAAATGCAGAAAATTGCAATAGGTAATAACAAATGTTCTACTATTTTATGCTCCCAGACGTCTTCCTATAAAAATGGAACCTCACTTTTGTGGGTAAGCCTAGTGCCCGTGACAGGAAACGGGCCAAAACACAACATGGACGCATCACATTTTTCCACTCAAAACTGACGTTTTTTCCAATGTGGGTAGCTTTGGATTTTGGGCCCTAGTTCAGCCGACACCTAGGGAACTCAGGGTGGGGTGACTTGTGTGGCTCCCACCAAGTTGTTTTACCCATGCAAACCACAAACTTTGACTAAAAAACACATTTTCCTCACGTTTCTATGATGGCAAGTTCTGGAATCTGCAGGGAACTGCACATTGCCTTTTATCCAGTATTACCCCAAGTCTTGTGATAAAAATGATACCTCACTTGTGTGGGTAGGCCTAATATCCACAGCCCAAAACACAGCATGGATACATCAAATGTTTCCACTCGACACAGACCCTTTTTTTTTTTAAGGTTGTTAGCTGTGGATTTTGGACACTAGTTAAGTTAGCACCTAGGAAAACCTAGCAAACTTGTACATTTTTGAAAATTAGACACCTAGAGGAATTCAGGGTGGGGTGACTTGTGTGACTCTCACCAGGGTATGTGACACAGAAGTCCTTGCCAACCGCAAATTTTGACTAAAAAACATATTTTCCTCACATTTCTGTGATGGAAAGTTCTGGAATCTGTGGGGAGCCACAAATGTTTTTCTACCTAGCATTTCCACCAAGTCTTCTGATAAAAATTGTACGTCACTTGTGGGGGTAGGGCTAATGGCCGCAACAGAAAAGACCTCAAAACGCAACATGGACACATCACATTTTTTAAACTGAAAACGGACCATTTTTTATGCCGATAAAATGCTGCACCACTTGTGTGGGGACTCTCATTGACCTTTGTTTGATATTTTCACGTAGCCCTTTAGGGACTTTAGTGTCAAAGTCTTTTGGCCCGCCCACACAAGTGAGGGACTATTTTTATCGGGAGACTTAAGGGAATGCTGTGTGGTAGGAAATCTGTGGCTCCCCACAGATTTCTGAACTTTTCTTACAGAAATGTGAGGGAAATGCGTGTTTTTAGTCATAGTTTCAGGTTTGCAGGGCACTGCAATGCACACCTCCCTGGACGCCACCAGATATCTAGTTTTCAAAATTATCTGGGTCTTGTAGGTTTTTCCAGGTGGCAGCCTACCCAAGCCCAAAAAGTGCTGACATCTGCCATTGCAAGTGGGTCGATATTGGGAGTTAGCCACACTTTCCTGGCCCATATGTAAAAACAACACCCAAAAGTCCTCTTGATTGCCATTGGGATGGGATTCATTAGTTCACAGGGGAGCAGAAAGACTGTTGAGGTTTTAGGGGTGAGGGTGGGGCCTGATGTTAGGATGTGCAAGACCCACCCTATTATTTTATTAACAAGTATACATTCCTATCATACAGTGGGCTTTTTGTCCACCCAGAAGCAAATTGGTGGCACATCTCCTGTCTGCCACTATGGAGGTAAAGGCTGGTTTGACCCTTTGGGGTGGGGTGTGGGCAATGCCAGAGTGCAACTCCTGTACCACTTTCTTTTGCCCGTGGTGTCAAATGGATTTTTAGCCCCCCGCGGGCAAGTTTGGGGCAACCTCCCCAATTGGGACAAGTCTCCTATCTGCCCCCAGGAGTAGAGAAAGACACTATTGACCCAACTGGGGCAGTGGTATGGCTCGATGCCAGGGTGAGCTGCCCCATCCTTTTGTTTATTTTGGTGCCATTTTGAAATCTCTGGTGACTACTGGGGTGTCTGCCCCACGGGAGGGGGATGGCAGATTGGGGTGAAAACCCTAACCACCCTAAGGAAAGGCAAAAAGTCTATTTGGACGGGGTTGAGGGGGAGCACGAGCCCACCCCTATATTTAAAAAAATAATAATTCTCTGGCACCTAGTGGGCTTTCTCCCCCCCTGGGAGTACATCGGGGTAGTTATCCCCATCTGCACCCCAAGGGGGTAGGGGCATAGTCATGCCCATGGTGGGCAGACACCACACCTAAATGTTTTAAAATAATCTTTCCTGGCGTCTAGTAGGCCTTCTGCCTCCTAGGGGGGCAAAACAGGGGAAAATTACCCCACTTCTCTCCCACAATACTGTTGTCCATTTGCTTGGGGAGGGGGCATGGCTATGCCTATGCAGTGCAGCCCTGACCCCTATATTTTAATTTAAAAAAGACCTCCCTGGAGCCTAGTGGGCTTTCTGCCCCCCAGCATTGCAGATCAGGGGTAATTACCCACAATCTGCTCCCAGGGGGACAGAAAGACTGTAAAAATATATATTTGGGGTGGGGGCATGGCCATGCTCTGGTGGCTGGGAACCACCATCTCCCCAGAGCTAAATTGTTCATTTGTGGGGGGGCCTTGCGGAGCCCCCCTCTGGGACCACCTCCTCCCCGGGGCCAAATTTATATTTTACAACTGGGAGGGAGGCCGCACGACCCCCCTTCCGGGCCATATACGTCCCCGGGTACCACCACTTCCCCAGGGCAAGCCTGTGGTCACAGAAGAAGGAGGATGTTGGCTTTATGTATGGCAATAAAATATTACTTTACATTAAAAAAACTAGAAATTCACTGAAAAAAAACAAAGGTTAAAGTAACATTGTAGCTAGGTGTGATAAAAGATCTGGTTTTGTTTAAAAAACCTTAGTAAGTCACTGAAAAAACCAATGGTTAAAGTAATGTTATAGTTAGGTCAATATGCCAGTGACAGCATAAACATTATGAACTAAAACAAAACACAGAGTTTCACCAGTTATAGTTATCAGAACTAACTATAACTTGCACCTCACCCTGCACTGATTATGACCTCATATATTAAATCACTCATGACATGTTCTATGTTAATTTATGACATCTCTAATGATATCTCAAATAACATCATTGATGACATTACTCATGGCTTCACTGATGACATCATCCAAGCTTCTTTTGCACACATTGCTCTAAAAAATAGTATGGCACTAGAGGCCTGAACCTAAGTATAAAATAGCTCAGAATAATATGAAGTATCAGTGATTCCATCACAGATACAACTCCCTTAGATGTAGGAAGAATGAATTATGTGCAACATTAACTCTATACCATACAATTCACGGGTGGCCTAGTTTACATTAACAATCAACCACAGATATATGGGAAACCCTTATTGCACACGGTGTTCAATCTGTATACAAGTGCTCTGAGAATGCCAGTTCCATCAGGATTCTCAACGTCTCTTCGAAAATTAATAACCCTCTACGTACAGCCTTTATCTGTATCAAACGTCTCACAGTCACTGACCCTACATTGAGAAATGAAGTTGATATGAGTAGAAAAGTGGGTACTTTGAGACATTTTTACTCTATGGAGATAGTTTACTCTGTACCACACTGCCTCCAGATAGTGAAACTCTCATTAGAAATACACCAAAGGGTATTAAAAATTATATACTAAGAACAGTTTACAATCTGCGCAAACCTTGTCCAAAGAGACACTATTTGCTTAAAATACCAAGGTCTGAAGGTGGTAACGGTCGTACTACCTTTAGCCTTCATATTGTGCTGAAAACTTTACAGATACACTCTCTTCTAAAGCTAAACAAGCACATGTAACTAGGTTAGCACCTGCTGCACACAGTCTTCTCTGTTATGTAGAAATTGTCATGCTGAGACGATTCTGTCTAATAACTCAAGGCTGCTTACAATACGTAGTGACTACTATGTATAATCTTTGCCCTGTTGGAAACGTTTTCTGCAGAGTCAAAAAACTTGTGTGGAACATACTGGACAGAACTCTTCAACTGTCATCTGCACACAGAGTTACTATTCAAGACAAAGATTTATAACATTCAATGCCTCTAGAAATCTATGATGCATTAGAAGCACATCCATTTTCTAAACACTTAGACCCAGTACCTAGATACAGGCTGTACAAAATTAGGTAGAAAAGTAATATGGTAGCTAACCACCACTATGTAAACTATAAAACAAACTAGCACACTCATTAGATTATGCCATCTGTGATTTCATTTGAGATGTCATCAGTGATGCCATAAACGATGTCATAGAACATGTCACGAGTCTCTATGTTAGAAATAGTATGAATAATTATTAGTAGAGAAAGAATAGAAAGTTAACTTATGGTGTACCTTAGTATATATCTTTAAATCTCACAAATGTTTACGAAATACTTACACTCACTGGAAGATGTCATCAGTGATGTCATTCAGTGATGTCATTTGAGATGTCATCAGTGATGTCACTGACCATGTCATGAGTTATGTAATATATGAGGTCACAAGCAGTGAATTGCGGGGGTGTAAGTTATAGTTAGCTCAAGTAATTATAACTGCTGAATTTCACTGATTTTGTATGAGTGAAATCTTAGCCTAACTATAACGTCTCTGCAGGAGCGGCCCAGGCAGGTAAGAGCGGTGGGTAGGATGAGGGGATTCGACAGATGACAACGAGGTAAAATTAAATGAATAAATAATTAATTTTCACTCGTCTTCGTCTGTTGAATCCCCCCGCCCACCGCTCTTACCTGCACGGGCCGCTCCTGCGTCCCTGTAACCTTTGTTTTTTCAGTGAATTTCTAAGGCATTTTTCATTATATTTCCTGGTTCACTGACAGAATATCGAAAACAAAATATCGTGTGGACAGAATATCGTGTCCAAAATATCGAGGACAAGAATATCGAGTAGGTAAGTGCAAATAGATGGATATCAATTTACTATTCTTAACTCCAGATCTACGTACCTTGAAGATATATATATCGTCAAAGTACATATATGTGGAGTTATATATAGTAAAACTTTACTTACCCATAGAAAATGACCATCACGATATTCTTGTCCTCGATATTTTTGACACGATATTGTGTCCGACGATATTTGTGTTTTCGATATTTTGTCCACCCACCATATTTCCTAACTATAACGTCCCTGTAACCATCGGTTTTTTTAAGTGAATTTCTATGGTTTTTCAACTGGTAGTCACGTTTGCAGAGTGGTGGAGAAAGGGGGCATGGTCTCTGAAGTCCTCTCAGCAATCTCGCTGTGTGGGACTTACTGGAGGTAACAGGAGGGCTTGTTGGCCCCCAACGACCCTCAGCATCCAAGGGGACTTGTTCCCCAACAAGCAGTGCACCAGGAGGTGCGTTTGCAGAGTGGTGGAGAAAGGGGGCATGGCTTCCGAAGTCCTTTAAGCCATTGCACTGAGTGGGACTTACTGGAGGTAAAACAAGGGCTTGTTGGCCCCCAAGGACCCTCAGCATCCAAGGGAACTTCATTCTCCAACCAGCAGTGCGGCAGGAGGCACGTTTGCAGAGTGGTGGAGAAAGGGGCATGGCCTCTGAAGATGTCTCAGCAATCCCGCTGTGTGGGACTTACTCAAAGTAAAAGGAGGGTTTGTTGGCACCCAAGGACCCTCTGGAGCCAAGTGGAATTCATCTGCCTACTAGTAGTGCGCCAGGAGGTGCGTTTCAGAGTGGAGGTGAAAGGTGGTGGGGACTCTGCGACTTGTTTTTTTTTTAATGAATTATTTATTTTGTTAGGCTCCTTCCCATGGCCCTTTTATGGCCCCAGGGACCCTATCCCCCATCCAATAGGGGAGGGGGATGCATGGATCCCCTCCTTGGGCTGATTTTGGCCTGTGGACCTAATCCCCTGTGGCCCGGCCTCTCTTCTGGGTGCCCTGGTCCCACTCAGGGGACCCAGTTACTTTTGTTGAGGGCCCTTTGGGGCGCCTTAAGGCCGCCACAGTCCCTACCGGCTCCCCGCTTCCTGCGGGAGATGGCATTGCTTTGACAGAGAGGGAGCTGCTGAACATGCAGCTCCCTCTCTGTCAAAGTAATTCTGCTCCGCTTCCAGCAAGCAAGACTATTCTTAATGCTCTTGCTTGCTGGAAGTGGAGCACAGTTTGCTATGGCTTGGTGGGAGCGGTAAAGCTCCCGCCAAGCCATAGCAAACAGCTATGTCCCGGGGTGGGCACTCCGGGACATAGCAGGAGCCGGCCATGGAGGGTGGTGGTTCCCAGGGCCATCTTTGGCTCCAGGAGGAGGGCGAGCAGCACCCCTCCTTTCTGTTGTTTTGGGCCTGCCCGAGGAGGTGACGGTCCCTTGGGCCGAGAACGGCTCAGGAGGGGTGGCTGCTTGGACCTCCTCACAATTATTTTAAAAGAAGATGGTCCTGGGGAGGTGGTGGTCCCCAGGGCCTGGGGGGGTCCCTGTGGCCCCCCAATACATATTTTGGGCCCCCGGGAGGTGGGGGGTCCACCTCCCTGGGGCCAGGGGGGTCAAAGAGCCCCCCCATATTAATACATTAGCCCTGGGATGTTGTGGTCCGTGGGGCACAGGGAGGGTCCAAGAGCCCCCCCCCCCGATTTATCCTAGGCATGTGGTCTTGGGAAGTTAGTGGCCTTTGGGGCCTGGGGGACCAAGAGGCAGCCCCGTTTATAGTGGAATAAGCCTTGGGGAGGTGGTGGTCCCCAGGGAAATAATAAGCCCCAGGAGAGAGGCCCCGTGCAGCCCCTCCCTTATTTTACAAATGCCCCCGGGAGCTGGCCAACCAAAGGGCCAATAACTAATGAAGCACGGGAGCCCGCACTTTTTTTTTTTGGGTCGGATCCGCGGATCCTGCCGAATTGTTTTTTTGGCCTTGCGGGGTTCTTGTGGGACCCCCCTCAAGCGGCCTAAGGGGTCAGGGTATTTCTACCCTGCCCCCTTTTCTTTTAAAAAAATATTTTTTCTGGGACTTGGCTCAAGCCAAGTCCCAAGATGGCTGTCAACACTTCCTGGTTTGAATTGTTGGCAGCCAATCAGATCTCAGCACGCGATCGGGAGGGGCCGCGGATCCTCCGCGTACCTAGATATACAGTTGGAAATGTATTTAAATAACTCCGCAACTACTGAACAGATTTACACCAAATAACAAAAAGGTCGCTTTCTGGACCAATAGCTACCTTTCTGCCAAATTTGGTGTCATTCCGTTCAATTGTTCAGGCTGTACCCGTGTCTAAAGTTCCTATGGAAATTAACATGGGGAAACATGTTTTGAGATCCCCCTTTTTCTCTGCCCCCGCATGACGAATCACCCCAAAATTTCGAAGACAGAAGCTAAAGTGAGTGGCAAGCTAGTTTTGAAAATGTTGTGAGGATTCATCAAACGACATCGAAGTTATTGGCAAATAAAAAACGCTCTTCCTATGGAAACTACATCCTTACTATGACTACCTACTGGCGACCACTAGTAGGATATATAAATAAGAAAAAAGCAGGTAATGCAGTCTAGTACCCAGGTTTATTATTGAGAGCAGCTCATTTATATGGAGCAGCTTACAACACGACCAACACTCTAAATCTTCTCACCTGAAATATCTGTTTTTCTAGCAGAGTTTTTAAGCAGAGGATGAGCACAGTGTCATCCATCCACACAGAGATAGAAAAGCAACAATGGCTTTTGTCCTTTACATACAAAATTCTTTAAGCTTAGGATCAGCTAGGGCTATCCACGCTGAGCTTAAAAATCACAAAAGCCTTTTACCATTCCAGGCATGTTATTACAGCTTTGCATTGATAAAATACCCTCCAAGGCAATCTGGAATTAATAAAGCAACTTCTGACTTGTGTTTCACTCCTATTAGAGCTCATCAGTTAGTGTTAAAAATTATGTATTATTATTCATTAATTAGTCTAAAAATCAATTCAACACTTAACTCTTAACAAAGCTTACTATATATTAAATAAAAATTCAAATGTTTGTGAGCATGGGATTTTTTTCAATTATTGTTTAATACTATTTCTTTAAATTAAATCAATATATTTAAATGAATTATTTTTTAATGAACATTTCATTTGATAAGTTAATGTAATGTGACATTGTATTAGTTCTACTTTAAAAACAATAATTTTAAATTAACATTTTCATCAAATATGTTTAATAATTGTTTTAAATTTATAATTGAATTTAATAATTTTCCACACACTTTCCCATAGGGAGATCTCCGTCACAGGGTGGAGATTTCTACATATGTTTGAAAAGTTACTAGTAGAAACTTTCGACCTGTGAATCTTGTTGTAGGAAATTCCATCCCCTGATTTGAGGGAGTGTAACTCTATATTCGGAATTATTTATTATTTTTATTTTTTATTTTTTTATTGAGAGTTCGTCCAAATTACAAAACTACATGACTGTTAAATGCGAATGCATGATACAAAATGATCAGAATACTCACAGATACATTATTTGATACAGAAATAAATACCTTCAAAAGTGCAAAGTGCTAAATATATAAGAGTGAACATATCCTCATCGGTCTCTCACAACACCCAGTTGCAAAAGAGAAGTACTATCTAAAAGATGCGACATGCTGGACAATTAGGCATAGGCCTATGAAGGATAAAACAAACATATAAAATAATTTACTACATTATTTAATACAGAAATAAATACCTTCACTCCTAGGAGATGAGCACGACCCAACGTTCTGAAACTGACCCTAACTATAACCTATGTCCCCAATAAACGCCAACGTTTCTCAAACTTTTTTGATGGAACCTGATCTTATTGCATATTTTTTTTCCAGTTCTCTGATTTTGCTTAACTTTGCTCTCCACGCTTGAAAAGAAGGTACCTTATCTGATCGCCAACATTGTAAAATTAAAGATCTTGCTACCAATGCTGCAATATACAGGCATTCTTCTTGGGCTGTAATATTAGGAGAGCATCCCAGAACCGCAATATCTACATCTAGGGAGATAGAAGAGTCCAGGATAGTTCTGAGATAAGTTTCTATTCCTTCCCAAAAACTACTGATCTTCGGACATTCCCAAACAATATGTAGCCAGGTGCCACCACCCTCTTTCGCACAACGGAAACACTTGTCCTCAATCTGTGGGTATATCTTATGGAGAAAGGAAGGGGTTCTATAGATCAACCATTTTGAATAGAACTGCATACGTTTGAAGTTTGCGCCTCTGAAGTTGATGCATTCAATTTATTTATTCGGAAATTGTGACGATCAAAAAAGGGTAGAGTTACACCTAGTTGTAGTAGTACATCTACATATGAGTAAATATACACATGTATATTCATTACATTTGTGTATATGTCCCTAAGGTGTTCCTACTTGTGGTAGACAGAAAAGTTAAATGCTCCCCACTTGAACCATACCTCTGATCAAACAGACCACTTGAAATGAGCAAATATGACTCTCCTTAGCAGAGTTCCCTTCACCTGACCATTCTCCTTCCATCCATCTATCCTTTCAACCTTCCATTTTTTTATTTCTGTCTATTCATCCAACATCTGAACATCTCTTCATCTTTCCATACAACCATCTATCCAGCATCCCATCCAACTATGCTTCATTGTATTCTTCTATCCTGACAACCACTGTTTTCTCTTTCAAACATACGCCCATCCTTTCACCACTCTTCCTTCATCTTTGCTTTCACACATCTGCCCATTATTCCATCCTTCTATTCATTCACTCTTTCATCTATCAAACCTAATTAAAGGAATTATGCCTTCAACTAGCTCAGGAAGGTTAGTGCCAATGAAAACTGCTTAAGCAGGCAGTTACAAGTCATAGGTCACTTGGTGGAACAGGCCCTCATGACGCATTACAGATGGCTGGCTTACCAGGATGCTCACAGAGAACTAGACCACCAATACCCTTGAGAGATGGGATTCATACTTGAATCCACTATGGTTGCAAGGGTTATTGGTCCTAAATACTGGAATCCCATGGCTCCATCCAAACTAGAAACCCCTCCACGATTGTATGATTAAACCTCTACCTCCTTAATCACGAGTGCCTAAACCACGAATTCTAAACAACGACCCAATCTAAACCACTAAGTAAAGAACCACGACATACTGAACCACGAATTCCCCCACCCCTAAATACTAACTCATACCCCTCCTACCCCCTTAAAACTAACTCGATTCTCCCCAGCCCCTAAAAACTAACTCTATTCTCCCCAACCCCTAAAAACTAACTCGATCCTCTCCCCCTAAAAACGAACATGATCCCTCCCACCCCTAAAACCTAACTCCGATTCTCCCCAACCCCTAAAACCTAACACGATCCCCTCCCACCCCCTAAAAACTAACACAATCCCTCCAAGCGCCTAAAAACTAACCTGAACCCCCCACCCCTAAATACTATCTCGATCCCCTCCCACCCCTAAAAACGTACACGATCCCTCCAAGCCCCCAAAAACTAACCCGAACCCCCCACCCCTAAAAACTTACTCGATCCCCTCCCACCCCCTTAAAACTTACACGACGCTCCAAGCCCCTATAAACTAACACGTACCCCCCCACCTCCTTAAAACTAACTCGATTCTCCCCAACTCCCTAAAAACTAACTCCGATCCCCTCCCACCCCTAAAATCTTACACGATCCCTCCAAGCCCCTAAAACCAAACCCGAATCCCCCACCCCTTTAAAACTAACCCAAACCCCCACCCCTTAAAACTAACCCCAAAACCTCTTACCTGGTCCTGTCCGACGCTCCTCTGAACTCCGCCCTGCACGAACACTAGACCGTCTTAGCCTGAACCACGCACATGCGTGGTTCAGGCTAAGTCGTTGTTCATGCAAGTCGTTGTTCAGCTTGCGTGACTCCGGAACTCGTTGTTCCGGAGTCGTTCTTCAGGATGTTTCCCCCCCTCCACAGCACATACAATTTTTATATGTTTCTATATGTTCATTCATTAGCACAGGAAGTTTCCCAAGCATTACAGAGTACTAACCAGTTTTGGCACCATAGTCTGGCACTGGTGATAACGAAAGAAAAATTAGCTCAGTAAGAACTCAAAGATTCAAAAAACGAATTTGTCCAGTCGCAGGAATATATCTGCTTTTCCTGTTACTGCCACTCTTGCTGGTATGGAGAGATGCAGAGAAGTGTTTAAATATATGACATCTTTATACACATAGATGAGGTCTAATCAGCCCCTTTGCCTGCATTCGAGTCCAGACTTGTCCATGGTGACCAATATTATTATTATTATTATTATAATTGCTTGTAAAGCGCAGCTGACACCCTACGGGTACCCTGCGCTGTGATAAGATGTTAGCTGGGTGTGGAAAGAACTGTAGAAAGAACTGTAGCCCCTGCCCAGAAGGAATTAGCAGGGGACCAGGGAGCATACCCGGGATAGAGCCAGGTTTTTATCCTTTTTCTGAACTGCAGAATGTTGTCTATATGTCTAATATCAGATGGAAGTTTGTTCCAAAGGCGGGGGGCTGCCGTGACAGAAAGTCCTGCCTCCTGATTTAGCTTTCTTAACTCTATGCACCCTCACCAGGTTTGCCGATGAAGAGCGAAGCGTTCGAGGGGGGGCATACCAGGTAAATTTTTCCTGCAGTAATTTGGGTCCATGTCCATGCAGGGCCTTGAACATTATACATAATGCCTTGAATTGTATTCTCTGCGAGACCGGCAGCCAATGCAAATCAGAGAGTGCCAGGGATGCAGAAGAACGGCGCGATCACCGTAATGCTATTTTTGCAGCCATGGTCTGTATTCTCTGCAATCTCTCAATCAGATATTGTGGAGAATCTAAAAGCAGAGCATTGCAGTAGTCCAATCTGCTAAGGATAGTACTTCGGACTATCAACGTTCTAGCCTCCAAAGAGAACATCGGAAAGATTTTCCGGAATGCTCTAATCAAACTAAAACAGCTTCCAACTGTCTTGTTGACATGTTTCTCTAATGTCAGTTTGTTGTCAAACATGACTCCCAGGTTGCGTACAGTATTACTGGGAGCCAGTGAAGTACTGGAAGAAGTAGGCCAGAAGTTAGATGGAAGTGTAGAGGGAGTTCTTCCTACTGCACAATGTAGAATCTCTGTCTTCTCTGAATTAAATTGAAGTGAGTTCTCCCTGAGCCAAGTTGCTATATCCTGCAGACACGCATGAAAATCTGACTGTTTTCATGCACCAAAGTCAACAATGCAGGACTGCATAGTGGCACCTTACATAACCACATGCTGGTGAATTTAGCCTTAAAGGCCATCCAGTGTTGAGAAAAAATAGTTCCTTTTTCTCAGTTCTGCATGGCTAACAAGCAACTTTAGTGTGTATTCTAGAATGTTCCTTTGTTTGATGATGTCAGCTTTGGGTTTTAGACACATTTTGACATCATTTAGCCAATCTCCTCCTTAATACATGCCGTAATATAGGCTATTTCACCCATAGGTTTTGACATGAGATGCCCTTCTTTGGTGGTGAATAATATGCAGCTTCCTGCCAGTGGAGGTTGGGCCTGAGAGGAATTTCTCAACATTAGATGCTTTGAAGATATTGTCCAAGCAAGCAATTGTGGCACCCTATATTAACACTTAAAGTGTTTATCAGAAATCTAAAGGATGTGCAGTTTTCTGCATTATGCAGTACAAGTCTATCACATTTGATTCTGTAAACTGGATATAAATAGAATACAAGGTTGAAAGGTCCAGGTAGCAGGGAGGGGTTTGGTATCCTTTAGAGCAGTGCTTCTCAAACTTTTTAGAACCATGACCCAGTTTTTAGAACAACATACTTAACATTTATTTGCTGAATATCAATTTAAAAAATCTGATCACTTATATATGCCAAGACTTTTGTGATCCACCAAAAAGTGGTTTGTGACCCATCAGCGGATTACAACTCACAGTTTGTGAAATGCTGCTGTAGAGACAGGGTTAAAGATCAACGTGCAAATGTGTATGCAGGATAGAGAAAAGGTGTATTCCAGTTGCTACCATGCTCAGCATGCCAGACTTCCGTTTACCCCAACATGTCCATTGTGATGAAGATATCCATCTGACATGCATGATTAGTCGTATCCACTTTGGAAGCGAGGAAGCAGTTTCTTCCTAGATCCACAGATTTAGAGGGCAAGACATAATTGAAATTGAAAAAGATGAGAGATTTTGCCAATGTGATCACACAGTAGTGCATAGAAGAGACAATTTCAAGTGGTAATAAGCTACCCATCTTTATACCACTAGTGCTGCAAGTAGAACAAGGCAAGAGACCAACTGTGCTGGTGGTGATGTTTTACCTGTTGTTTTACAGCTTTGTTCAAAAGTCCTTGACCAATCTGAGCCGTATTCTTTTGATTATGCGAGGTGACTGAACGATGACTCTGTTGTAAGAGGTCTGGGAGAAGATAGTTCTGATTGTTCAAATTTCGGAGACCTTGATGGCTGCTACTGTTCTGCTTTTCTGGGCTCTGCTGTGGTGTAGTGCAAATCTGAGTCAGGAAGACATAAAGACAATATAACTGTAAGTTGGAGGACTCTGAACACATTTTAAATGTCTCCTACGTGAATATGGGTTGAGTTTTGCGGCCTTAAGAAGTTAACTTTTGCAAAAATGCACATCAAAGTCTATTATAAGTAATTCATATGCACCTTTAAGAATTAGGCACTGCTTGCAAGTGTATATTAAGTTGCACAATAACTATGGCCCTGATTTAGAGTTTGGCAGAGAGGCTACTCTGTCGCCACTGTGACGGAGTGCCCTTACTGCGAAACTGAAGATCTCCCTGCCTCATTTAGAGTTGGCAAGAACTTCAGTATGTCACCAACAGAGACTACACTGTCACCCAGCATTGACATACACCTCCGATGGCATGACGCAGTAAGGGCCGTAGGAGGTTTGGCCATTTGATCGCCTGCCCAATTTAGAGTGGGAAGTCAAATGGTCAGTCTTCACTGTCCATCATTGCCAGGTGAAACATGGCAGTAAGGGGCAGTGAAAACTGCAAAATGATCCCCGCACCTTGAAAGACAATTCCTATGGGGTGTGCATCATTAGATTTTTTTTTTTTTCAAAAACAAAATGCTGCTTTGGGACTTTGTTTTTGAAAATAAAAAGAAAGGTTAAAGGTTTGATGGATGGTACTGTCATTTTTGACGGCGCTGTCCGTCAACTTTTAATACACTGACAGGAACCTCAGTGACAGCTGTTTTTGTCAATGTAAGAGATGTTCACTAGTCCAGGGGACATCTCTAGATTCGGAAGACGGGTACTCCGTCCGAGTAACAAAGTATTTTGCTCCGTCGCCCTGTCCTCCACGACATAAATCAGCCCCAATGTCTCTGTTAGTCACTTTTCAAAACTGAATGTTCTGGATGGTGCACTGTTAAACATCCACAGATGTAAATTTGCAGCCCAGGGAATTATAGCCCTTTGAGACAATGCCGAGAGTACCTTCTGTTCGTTTGAGGTGCTTTGGGGGTTCAGTTCTATTCCATCTGTAGCTCTTGTCCTTGAACGATCTGCCACTCCATTGCTCAGTTGTTGCCTGATGACACAAAGACACCAAGAGAATGAAACCACACAAAATAACCTTTTGTAATAAGTTAATTAACTCAATTAACTAGAGGTTGCCTCTTCTTTTATGCTAAGTAATTATATTTCTGAATATTGTGAGTGTCAAGGGAGCAGCATTTTTTCAAAGGTATTAAAGCATATATTTATCTATTTGCTGAAACCAGCCACAGTTGAGTGTCAGTTCCATTTTAATTGGGTGTGAAAAGGTACACACGGCTCTTAACCGTGTTGCTGCAGTGAAGGAGCCTTGAACTTTTGTAATAGGATCATGCAATATAGGATCATGAAATACTGGACAGTGTATAAATATGTTCACACATTATCACTTATTTCCAAATATTCTTTTAGATGGTGAGTGGTCACCCTGTATCATAGAAAAGCAACGTATATAATCTCCGTGACGCTGAGCTTAATTCACAACATGTTGTAGAAAAAGCAGAAATCTACACATATTAGTGTTTTTGTCTAGTATTTGCATAGAATTATGACTATTGTGGAGTCGGCCCTGAAATCTGTGTCTGTTGCAAATTTTTAAGAGTTTGCCTATTCCACTGTGCATAGTCATATGGACTGTTCACATAGTGGACTATCGTCCCGCCTACCTGGGAAAATTGTGGGAATTTGTTCTTTTTTCCTCAACAGGATAATATTTTTCTCCTATGGAGAAATGCCTAACCCTAAACCACTTATACATTAGTGGAAGATCCCCTTCCTTCCTATAAACACACTCTTACCTGTCTTTTTGCAGGAGAAACATTACATTCAAGGTGAGAAAGGTCTTGTTACACGTTTTCCAATACCCACCAATAGGTTTCAATGTGTTCTATACATTTCCTATAATCCCTTGCACAATAGCACCTCTTTCATGCAACTATGCATTCCCTCTGTATAGCAGCAAAACTAAAATGCTAGATTTCATACCATGCCGAAATCAATATGTAGCCACAATTCTCCCAGTTTTCTGATTCCTTCAAACTGAATCTCAGTATGTATGCCCAGAAATGACTTTGTGGCTCACTTTAGTTCAACTGAAATGCACAATTTGGATCATTCGTTCGCAAACATGGTCGGGACCACACTGCAACTTTTTGAGTTATTCGAACTGATCCACTCAAGAGCTCTTCTGGGAGGTCTGGACACAGCCAACATTTAGCATATCTCTTTAACCTACAGTGACACTGTATCTTAAAATTATAGATGCAAGAGTATTTGAAAAAAGAATAGCACTTTATAACACACGCACACAAACACACTCACAAACATACAGATATACAGGGAAAATGCTGCCATAAGCTACTTTCACACAAAATCCGAAGAATATATAGGTCCTGAGATTGCTGTTTACTGTTTTCATAATTATTTCAATATGAGTAAAGTGAGGAGGGAAGGATCCCATGATTCTAATGTTCTGTTGTAACTACTTCTTAAGTATGAGTAAGCCAGTCCTGTTTATTTCAGAGCAAGTAGAGCTCTGGCCTCCATGTTGCTCTATTGCTGTTTTGGGAGTGGCAGGGAGTCCAGGAGTATAGGTTTTCAGGTCAATCAGTGGGGTGAGAGCAACTGTGGATGGTCACTAGGGTTTTTCATAATACAGTGCTATGCATTTTTTATGGTAAGCCCTCTTCCTGTCTATACGCCAAAATATGGACACAGGAAATCTAGAGACATCAGAGCACTAAGCTATAGGGAGGAAACACCCTCTCCTACGGGACTGAAATACAGTCAGATATATCAGTATAACAACACTCGAGGCTCCCGAGTAATTGAGAAGGTCTGCCAGGCTCACCTGGTTCCTTAGCACAAACATTTTAGGATAGGCAGGAAACTATACCAAAAGAACTGTAGCTAACTGAAACCTTCCTGAACTATCTTCATAACATGATCATGAGAGCTTCATAATAGTTGTGCTCAGAGGTCGAAGTGGGCAGGATCTGTGGGCAATTATGTGCTCATACTTTTTTAATTTAACAAAAACAGTTCACCTACTTTTTGTTAAAAGTCTACTGTCCCGGGTCAGTTAAATCTGTCATTGGAGATGCCCCAGCTAAAATGGAAGGGATGGAGTCTCCTATGCTGTGAAGCCAAGGGAGGGACAGACAGCTAAGCAAGAAACACGCCTTCTTGCCAGGGTGCCTACTGCTTTGAAGAAATGTAAATGTGTGCAATTGGTTAGTCTGCAAATTTAAAGGCTGCTTGGAAGCCGGAATTGGATTTCATTGATGGAGTCACTTGAAGCTTCGGGGTGACAAAGATTTATTTGTGGAGAGGTATTGAAAGGGTGAAAGCAGCTGAGCTATGGAGTGTATGTAAATGTGCACTAATAAAAACGTTTGTACTAGGTACAGTCGAATTGCATATTACTAAGATCTATATTTTGAAAGCACCTTTCTTTTGCCTTAAACCTAAATATTTTTGCACATTTTGTGACCACCTACCTTACACTGTATGTGAAGCAATTTTACAATAGTGACTTGCATATTCATAGTGCTTTGTATAACAATCAGGGACCTCATAGCACTAAAAATACACTAGTCTCTCTTCCCCACTGCACCAGCCAGGATTCAGTTTTGTGGCTCTCTGAATACAAACACTGATATCTGCAGTAATCACAATAACCAATGCAGGTTTCATAAAGTAAAATAGTTAATTTCCCACTTATTAGTTTAACTTTCATTTATTTTTCACATAAGGTGTGTGTTATCTTATATGCAGTTACCTGAAGGTGAAAGACCAACACAATAGTTACAGAACATGCTTCTGTTTTTAGCCATGCCTTTGCCCCCACCCCTATGCTCACTGCTCCCCACCCCCATTGCACTCAGGATCAGAGTTCCCATACTTTGCAGTGTACTCAGTCCTCGACCACTGGTTGTGTCTGAGTCAACCTGAAACGAAAACCAACCTCTTCTGACTCTGGTCATCCTCGTCGCTGCTGCCGACCTCGTCACTGGACGAAGAATATTCTGATGACTTTAAAAACACACTTGTGATCTCTTTGTTTCTGCCAAAAAAAGCTGGACTCTGAAAAGAGGAACAAACAGGTTATGTGCATTTTGTACGTAGCAATGCCAGAGCCATATCAAGACATGGGCAAAGTGGGCAATTGCGCAGGGCTCCCACCTTCAAAGGGGCCTCCGGGGCAAGTAAACTTTTTATCTATCTATCTTACCTCTGTCTATTTCCATATCTTAGCCTTTCACCTCTCTACCTACATCGACCTCCGAATCTCTCTCTCTCTTTGCCCAGTGGCATCCTAAGGATTTTGGTGGACCCTGGGAAGACACATTTCACTGGTTTTTGAGCAAACCCCTTTACTGAAAGTTTGTTTGGCATCTTGTGAGCTTCAATTAGAGGACAAAATATAAACAGGACAGCCGCGGCTGGTACAGGTAAGAGCGGTGTGGCGGGCAGGGGCAGGGCAAGCGTGGGGGGGAAGTCGACATACGACAGGATAGGGAAAATAAATAAATAAATAATTAAAACTGTTTACCTTGAGCTCGCCGCATCACCGGCACGGCGATGCGGCGAGCGCAAGTAAATTATTTAATTTTTTTATTTATTTTATTTTCCCTATCCTGTCGTATGTCGACTTCCCCCCGCCCTGGCCTACCCCCGTCCCACTCCACCGCTCTTATCTGTACCGGCCGTGCCTGGCACGGGGGGCCACAATATGTCTTACTGGGGGCCCCAAAAATGCTTAAATAGAGGCAAAGAGGAGAAAAGTGGGATATGATTTTAACGGTCTTGGGTGGCACTCGCAAGTTCAATTCATGCAAATCTTTATTTTTGAAGCTGATGAATTCTCACTGGTGGAATTTATCCCACCATTCTCTAAAATACTTTCGTTATAGTCAAGTCTATTAAAAACAAACAAGGAAAGGGCACTGGTTCTCGGGATCCGGCTCCCCGTCAGACCCTTTCCCGCACCACATCTTCAACAAAGCCAGCAGCTCCATCGCACCCCACCTGTGCAACATCATCAATCTCTCCTTCGAGACCGCGACCTTCCCAGAGAGCTGGAAACACGCAGAGATCAACGCCCTACTCAAAAAACCCAAGGCGGACCCGAGAGACCTCAAAAACTTAGGCCCATCTCTCTGCTTCCGTTCCCAGCCAAGGTCATCGAGAAGATCGTCAACAAACAGCTAACCCGATACCTCGAAGAAAACAGCATCCTGGACCCATCCCAATCAGGGTTCCGCATCAACCACAGCACTGAGACTGCCCTCATCGCCGCCACCGACGACATCAGGATCCTGCTGGACAATGGTGAGACCGCAGCCCTCATCCTGCTGGACCTCTCCGCCGCCTTCGACACTGTCTGCCACCGCATTCTACGCGCACGCCTCCACGACGCAGGGATCCGAGACAAGGCCCTGGAATGGACCACCTCCTTCCTCGACGGCAGAACCCAGAGAGTCCGCCTCCCACCTTTCCGATCCGAAGCCTCCGAGATCATCTGCGGCGTACCCCAGGGATCGTCCCTCAGCCCAACACTGTTCAACATCTACATGGCCCCGCTCGCACGCATCGCCAGACAACACGACCTCAACATTATCTCCTACGCCGACGACACTCAACTGATCCTCTCCCGCACCAAGGACCCCCTCGCCGCCAAAGCCAATCTCCATGAAGGAATGAAGGCCATCGCCGATTGGATGAAGATCAGCCGACTAAAGCTGAACACGGACAAAACGGAGGTCCTCATCCTCGGCTCCAACCCCTCAGCCTGGGATGACTCCTGGTGGCCAATGACGCTGGGAGCAGCCCCGACACCCACCGACCACGCACGCAACCTGGGAGTCATCCTCGACTCAACGCTCTCCATGGCCAAGCAAGTCAACACAGTCTCCTCCTCCTGCTTCAACACCCTCCGCATGCTTCGCAAGATCTACAGGTGGATCCCGACAGACACAAGAAGAACAGTCACCTAGGCCCTCGTCAGTAGCAGACTGGACTATGGGAACGCCCTCTACGCGGGAGCCCCGGCCAAGCTCATCAAGCGACTGCAACGCATACAAAACGCCTCCGCACGACTGATCCTCGACGTACCACGCCACAGCCACATCACCCCCACTTGAGGAACCTGCACTGGCTCCCCGTCGACAGGAGGATCACCTTCAAACTCCTCATCCACGCACTCCACAAAACTGGCCCAGCCTACCTCAACAGACGACTCTTCTTCTACGTCCCCAACCGCCAGCTCCGCTCCGCCGACCTCTCCCTCGCCACCGTCCCTCGCATTCGAAGAACAACCACCGGCAGCAGATCCTTCTCACACCTCGCCGCCAAGACCTGGAACACCCTTCCACTAAGCCTACGACAGACCCAAGACCTGCTGACCTTCAGGAGGCTACTCAAGACCTGGCTGTTCGACCAGTAGCAGCATCCCCCCCCCTTCCCTCTCCCCAGCGCCTTGAGACCCTCGCGGGTAAGTAGTGCGCTCTACAAATTCTGTGATTGATTGATCCTCCGTGAAACATTTTTAAGTGTCAGACTGGATACATTTTACACCACTGCTGTGTAATTTTGCACTAATATTTCCAGCTACTGACCAGTGCATAAACATGTTCACTGACAAATCAGTGCAAAAATGTTGATTACACAGACCGACCTTTGCAATGTTACATAAGAGTGGTTTATACCTTTGAACGGAGACATTTGAGGATTTGCTTAGTATTGGGCTGGACCTGAGCGCATCCTGGAAGTTGGAGGATTGCTACAAATTTTATTAGCACTGAGTAATAGCTTACATACTCCAATGTTGTTATCTTTTGTTAAGGCTGAGGACCATTAGAGGTTGACAGATGTGGGGTCCCACCAAAAGATGGTGCATCCCCATAAGCCAGCCTTGCAGTCACCTGCCCAATTTAGATAAGGGGAGGACCACTGTGTTTCTCTGAGTAATCTTAGCAGCCATCGCTGCTGGAAAAACTGTTGTCTACAAACCCGTGCACCTCTGCTCCACCAGGTCACAGTTGTGCTGCCTTATTTAGGTCGGGGTGACCATCACTGATTTTCCGCATCTCTGGTTCGCCGAGCAGGCCATAGTAGATACCCTCCAAACAATCAACAAACCACCATATCCTAGTTTTCAGAAATAAACCTCTGCTTTGGGGAGTTGTTTCTAAAAAGCAAAAGAGAATGCAGAGCAGGAAAAAAAGCCTGGGCGCCATCTTGTCATTCAATAGTGATGAAAGTGTATCTGCCACACTAGAGATGCACTTTCATCACAAAGACCCCCGTCAGCCAAGCTCAGATATCTAAATGTGGCACATGGTCCACTGCTTGGGAAATGTAGCCCAGGGCCCCTGCTGAGCTGGAGGACTGATCTGAGTCTAAATGACACAGTTTGTTTTAGAATGAGCCTAAAGTTTGTTCACTGGCAGTATCCACAAACATACAATATATGTAGATAGACATTGTTGTGTAATGTACAAAACACTTACAGAGCTCTGCATGTTGGCAGCATATGCTTCTGATTGTTTGAAATGATGCACTAGGTTATCTGGCCTCGATGAGTCTGAAATCAAAAGTGCAAAGAGGAGTTTCGTCACAAATATGTTTGTTTTTTGTTTGCAGATATCTTTGCACGTCAGCATTTGCAAGTCACAAGTCAGTACCCTCACGACAGACATGTGTTAAATAACCGGTAGAGCTGACATGTCTGTCTTTTAATTAGTGAACATCCGAGGTGATTTATGATGTTTTCTGTTGGAGGGGGTTGGATGCGCAAGTCACTGAGTATGGTGGTAGTGTGAGTAGTTGAAGGGGGTGACTGTGAAAGGATTAAGCGTTGAGTGTACTGGGCTGATGGATGGATGGATGAATGAGTGAGTAACAAACTGCCCTCCAAATAACAGGAATGGGAGAACTTATAACATGGTTCCACTGCAAGGTAAACACCTATGCCTGCTTTTGGCTCGAGGGAAATTGGGGGGCACATTGGCAGAGTTGCGTCTGGGCTTTGTTCTGTGGATGGGGAGTGCAGTATGTGAGAATGAGGTGCATTGTAGACCTGGGCAAAATGTTAATTATGCGGTAAAATTGAGAATTTTTCAGTGTGAAAATAGCGAAATTTCTCAAAATTCCATAGTCTGCAATTTCGCATAACTTTTTTTACTCATGTGCGCGCCTCGTGTAAAACAAGTCATGCAAGATACCACCAGGAGACTAGTTTACACAGAAAATGTCTCGCAAGCAGACAGTTTCTGCTCGAACCACTCTCCTAGCAGTATGCCGCACAACGTTTTTATGCAAGGTGTGTGCTTGCATAAAAAAACTACGCACGATACCAGCAGGCCACATTTGGCAACGAAAACCTAATTCGGGTAAATTTCCATTATGCAATTTTGCACACCCATAGTGCATTCTCAGGTGTTTTTACCCGATTTCCACAGTATCAGTATGCAGCAAGTGAGAAGAGAGGTGTGTTAACAGTGCTTTGCAGGTGCCCTAGCACTTGAATATTGATGTTGCTGCACTGACAGAAGTATGTGGATGCCAGAATTAAAATAGCAGGAAATACTGGGGCACAGAAATTATGAACTGCGAACACTGGTGAAGCTATATGTGGGTCTAAGTCCTGAAATAGCATTGGTGCCACATCATTGGACCGAGGTGTGTCTTAAGAGCTGTACGTGTAGGTTCGAGTACAGACAAAGTAGGGGGTGAATGCTTCAGGTTAGATGGAGGTCTAATTCAAGATATGTGTGGTAGTCTCAGCACTGGAGCATGGGTGGGTGCTTGAGGTTGCTGTCGGTCAGGTTTGAAGTACATTATTTGCCAGAGCTGTGCATTACTCTCAGCACTGCACTTGGAAAATGTGCTGCAAGTGACATTTGAGATGCACTGACAGAGTTTTCTTTTGCTCTCAGTACTGCAAACGTTGAGCTGCAGAAGGTCAGGACTGACCTGCACTTGGTTCTCAAGTTTTAGTTTATGAACCTAAAAGCACATTTCTGGTTGGTAAGCGCCTAATAAAAGGTTACAAAAATAACTATAAAGCAGATGGAACCTTACCTTTACAAATTATGATAATATTACCAGTCCACTATTTTTTGACATTAACATTTTTCGTTTTCAGAAATATAAATTGCTAGACCCAAAAATCAGGTGACAAACCAGGCTGCTTTGATACACACAACAATAGCATCCAATATATCAAACAGTAAAAACACAATTTTTTTAGCCCTATTCACAGAGGCAAGTTTGTACTTGTACATCTCCTCATGGATAGAAATTCTCAATTTCATGTGTAGATTTACACCTAGATGTAGAATTATGAGTTTCTACCCCATCGGACAACTGAATTTATGACCTTAAATGTCACTATCAGAAATTTTCCACCTGTTTGATCTCCACCACCGGAAAGAAGATCTAACTATAGGAAGTTATATAGGGACTTTTAAGAAAAGTAATTTTAAATAAAAAAATAAAATATTATTTAAGTTTGTATTTACCTAACTCCCATTCACCTGGGACTACCTCAACCACAAGGGATAACAAAACTGCATAAAATGTAACATATATTTTAATTTTAACAAGTATTTTTTCATTTTTATTTGAACAATTTTTAAATTAAAATAAATGTTAATTTTTCCCTCCCCCTCATTTACAGTATCTGTTGTGCTTAATGTGGCACATAATAAGTTATATATTATTTTATTTGTGATTTTATTTTTTTTGTTTAAAAAAATATTTAAAGATAACTTGAAAAACAATTTTAATAAAGTTTAATTTTTATTTTAATTTGTTGCATATGTTTGCCTATACGTTAGTGTAATTACCTGCCTCTTGTTTTCTATGGGAGTGTGTTGCAGTGATTGGCCCTGTTTTGTGCTTGACTTAACCCAAGGCTAGGCTTGACTACATGTGAGCCTGTTTTGTCAATAGTACTACTGTAATAAATTTAAAAGTGTATTTTGGGAATTGTGAGTGTTTTGTATTATAATGTCGCTTCTCTAAATCTCTCTTTGAATTTCCCTTCACTCCACCCATTAAGGATTAATTATTCACCGATTGTTCCCATTTTCCAACCTCTCTTCCCGGTCCCTCCAATACATTCATGCACAGAGATCTCCACCATAGATTTTCATATTCCAAAAACATTTTGTGAATACACATAAAAGTTATGGTAAATAGCCACATAAAAATTATGCATTCCATGACTTGATATTATGTAGATGCATCCAATACCTACAAAGGAACAGCATAAACAAGCAGATAAAAAGTAATGGGGATAATAAAATACATGACTACAGTTTCAGCTTTAAAAAATCACAAACTGCGCTTCTATCAATCTCACCTTATTTTCCAAAAGCTATTTGTGAACTTTGTAATTTCATCTGTGCACAAAGTAATATCACTTCGTGCTGCAAGACTCTTATAATAATGCTAATCCTGTGCTTTCTGGGAGCACTTGGTAAATGCCACAGTTGGGTTGTACTTTGTGGTATAATGTCACAGTTACGCTATTACTTCTATTAGTTGGATACAATTTGTTGATTTATTGCACAATGGATCGAGGCACATGTGTTATCCAGCCATCCAAAGGACTAAAATTACATGGGGCGGCTTCTCTATGGGAGCATGGGGGCGTTGACCCCAGGGCCGGACTGGGAACCGAAACCGGCCATGGCAAACAGCTAGGTCGGCCCCCCTGGGGGAGAGGGCCGAGCTGGTTGCTAGGCCCGGTTTCGCCCGATTTGGTTACCGGGGGCCGATATTTCGGGCCCCCGGTTACAAAAACGGCCCCCTGGGGCCCAAAACCGCCCCCCCAACCTGGCGGCCCACCGGGGAAACGCCCGGTGCCCGCTACGGCCAGTCCGGCCCTGGTTGACCCTTCTACTGTGAGCCACTGCACCAGAGACAGACTCCTTTTTAACCCCTGAACCGGTATTCATCTTGTTCCTATAGGGGCGGAGCTACAGTGCTCTTTCCCAGCATGGATAACCTGGGATGACCACTAGGCAGTGTAAACTGAACTGCACATCTAAGATTGGCCAGTGCTTTCACTGCAACCAGCCTCACATGTGCAGTTCAGGCTTCCAGATACAATGTTGCCAGGGAGGTGACACAGCAGAGACACAGCCCTGTCAGTCTCCGACGGAACGTTGTCTTTGCCTGACCCAACCAATCCTGGCACTGCTCTCATGCTTCTTAGTATTATAAACAGCATGAGAGTAGTGCTTCGATTGGCTGGGATACTTAGGGCTTATCTTGTGTGGGAACAGCATGCACACATTGTCAACCGAGCAGCGCGATGCGGGACAATCCAGATGGCAAGGTAAGATTTATGTTTATTTTTGGCAATCTCCATGCTTATAACAAACGGTAAATGCTTTATAAATAGAATGTGCCCCGATCACCTCTGCAATACAAATTTCATTCTGCATGTATTGCTGCAAAATAAAATTCGTACTGCAAAGGTGATCGGGGCACATTCTATTTATAAAGCATTTACCATGCGTTATAAGCATATTTAATGTTTTACATGCCCCACCACTTGCAGAATTAGCCAGCCGCCTATGAAAATTACTGTCTTCCAATGTCAGCTGGTCTTCACATGAAGTCACTGCAGTTATTGTCCGTTGCCCAGAAAATGCTGAAGTGAGTAAAATACAGCACCCCTCATTGAGTGCTTGAAGAAGGAAAGGCGACCGGTTTCCCAGGTGCCTCGATACTATAACAGTATGATGGCCAAAGGTGATTTTCAAAGATTTTGGAACATGAGACCAATAACTCAATAACAACAAAGGGGCCGATTCCGATTTCGGCCGGAAGGGCACCGAACGATGGTCGGAGCCCTTCCGACCGAATCGGAACGTGCCGGCCGGATTCCTTTCCGACCGAGCCATTCCGATGGGCTCGGTCGGAAAGGAATCCGACTCGGATTTCCGGATGGCTTACGACGGGTTCGGAGAGCCCGTCCGCCATCCGGAAATCCTTCAGTACTCCCCCGCCCGCCTCTTCACGACCGAGGGAGTACGATGGCAGTATTTCACTGCCTTTTCGTGCCGGTCTTTCCGGCACGAAAAGGCAGTCGGTAACTGTCTTTGGGGGCCCCCAGTAGGGCCCCCATAGGTGCGAGGCCCGCCGAATGGTGGCCTGGGGGCACCTATGGTGCCCCTCTGTTGATCCCTGCACCCGGTGGCATGCACCTTGGGGTGCCGGCCACAGGGTGCAGGGATGAACTGCACCCCTGCTTTTCACAATGCAAGCATGCATTCCGCTCGGAATGCATGGTCCCATTGTGCAGTATACGAGTGCGACCGAACAGGGTTCGGTCGCATCGTACTTGCAGGGCCGTAACCGACGACAGCAGGTCGGTCGGTTACGGCTCCTGGACGATGTCGGATGGACCTGAGTCCGTCCGACATCGGAATCGGCCCCAAAGTCTTCTCTTATATCTTTGTGAAGGTTAAACTTCAACCCAGGGAACCTAAATGTATAAACTCCTGCAATATTCTTGAGCCAGTAGAGGACCCTATTGAGCCCAAAATGATTGGAGGCGACCCCTGACGGGTGATGTGAAGGACCACAGGTACAAAAAGTAACTGCGTCCCGGGCTTCTCATCAATGGTGCTCACTACAAAGACTGAGGGGGGCCTAATGAAGCAAAGGAATGCCATATTCTATCAGTACCCACTTGCAAACTCGGGAGTCAAGTAAAGTAGGTCTTTCTATAACTGGGCCTAATTCTAAGACTCAATGTGAGGGGAAGAAAGGGATCAAATGATGTTTGTCCTCAATCTAGGAGAATGCTACCTAGTGATGTACTGTTAAAAACGTATCAGAATTCAATTTTAATAGGTGTGTCCTCCCCTGTACATGTTGAAAAATCATGGACATGTGGAGACCTACGTTTTTTTTTTAAAACTTATTTTTATTATAATACTGCATTGTTAATCACAGAAATTGGTACATTTTACATTTACTTGTAATCTGCCCTCGACAAGGATTACATTGCAATATGTGTGGTGCACCAGGGTTTACTCGCCCACTCATCCTTTATGCCTACAGTCCACGTGCAGTAATCACAATAATAAGAATCATACAGTATGAAAGAAAACAAAAACCTATAACATTGCGCAGCAGTGCCTGGTGACGGAATTCACTTTAAATATTGAGGTTACCAATCCGTTAATTGTCCCTTGCGCGGGACCGGGCGACTGCCCATCATTCAGGGGTTATTTGGCTGGTGTGGGAGGGGGCCCACTGCTTAGCAGTATATGACTCTCCTGCACACGGGTGTCCGGACTATCCCTTAACCCTATATGTGGTAAAAAGATGTTTGGTTGCGTTCTTTGTGTATTATCTGATTCCGACTCCAGTTGTGGGTCCGGTATTCGCAACCCTTCTAGCATGTGTCCCCAGTACTCTAAATCTCGCTCTGCATGTTCGTCTGTGCGCATTGTTTTTAGACGACTTTTTTCCGCCACCCCCCACTCCTGCATGTCTGACAGCCATGCATCAATTTTTGGAGAAAGTGTTTGAGGCCAGTGTATCGCAATGCGACGTTTAGCCAATACTAGGCCTGGAAGGGCAAATTTGTATCTGATGCGTTTTCCCTTTTTTGGTGTCGGTAGTACCCCCAGTAGGCAGTGTTTAACCATCTGTTCTATCCGAACTGCTGTGGTGGCACGAAGTATCTGAATAACTTGATGGCAGTAGCTTTGTGACCTTATACATGTCCAAGTCATATGCAGGAATGTGGCAGGGTCATAGCCGCATCTGGGGCAGTGGGAAGGGCGCGCTGAGTTAAAGCGACCTAGTCTCTGAGGGATCAAATAAGTACGATGTAAGTAGTGGAACAGGGTAAGTTTAAACCTAGCATTACTAGCCACCTCCCAGCCCTTTTCCATTACCCTTCCGTAAGGGGGACTGTCAGGTCAGCAGACCACCTATCTTTTATCTGTGACGTCTCAGTGATGCGGTCTTCTTTAAGGGCCTTATATATGGGGGAGATTAGGCCTCTAGTTGACCCTGGGTTTAGCAGGAGGGCCAGTGTGTGTGACTGTCAGCTCATCAGGAAAGGAGGGTCACATTCCCCTGACAGTATGTGCAATCTTGGTGTATTGTAGGAAGTGTCCTTCAGGTATTTGGTACCATTCCTTCGCTTCCTCATACGTCAGGAAGGACCCGTTAGCGAATAGATCCCCGGCCGCCGAGCATCCACCCTCATGCCATTTCGAGATGTCCATAACTGACTGAATTTGACAGAACCTCTGCAACAATTGTAGGGGGAGTGAGGTCGTGTAAAGTGCATTATGGACCACCCGGGTGACCGCCTGTTCCCAGATAGCCGCTACCTGCCAGATTATAAATGGGCATGAGTTGGGGGCCCGAGTGCCCATCATCAGATATTTGGGTAAATCGAAACCGTTTGTGTGCTGCATATTGAAGCAGTCCAGCAAAATAATATAGTATAAAGTCCGGTAGGCCTAGTCCACCCATGTCCGTGTCCAGTTTGAGTATGTCTAATTTTACCCTACTGCGACCTCCAGCCCATACCAGCAAAACCAACAATTTATTCAAGGTAACAAACATGGTATCCGGGATATGGCAGAGTGTATTCTGTAGGGCGTAGAGGCACCTAGGCAACATGACCATTCTAGCCAATGCAATACGCCCCATAATGGAGAGTGGGAGCTTGTTCCAGAACCAGATTGACTCCGTCAGATTCATGATTACTGTCCCTATATTTAGGGCATATTGATCCTCAGGCCTATGTGTCACTTGTATGCCAAGATACCTAAAATGATCAATTTCCCAGCTGAACTCTACCGGCGGGAGATCTTGTATAGCCACTTGTGTTAGAGCGGCTAACGGGAAGATAACAGGCTTACGATGATTTGTGGAGACCTAATTTTATGATTTTTCAACATGTTTTGTTGCCTAGACGATTATGGCAATTTCTTTAGAACTGGAGGACAGCAAGGTACTTAGAGGATGTCTCCAATTTGCACATGGATCCAAAGCTGATGGGGTGCTGGTGAGGGGTGGGAGCGGGGATAGGTTGGTGCTCACAGGGAGGCAGAGGAAAGGGGAGGAACTATCCTGGTAGCGGGGAGCATGACATTCTTCCCCGTGCCTTAGAAGGTGGTAAAGTGGGGGCCGAGATCGGGGCGGGTTGCACTGGGAGCCAAATCCCAAGGCAATTTTTCCAAGTGGATATTCTGGCTTGTAAAATCAGCGGCTGTAGTACGCATTGTTAATGTTTGCGCCCCTAAGTAAATGAGGGATTGCCCCCTGGAGGTAGCGCTGCTGCTTTAAGTGCGCCAGGCTATCGGTATTCCTGAAGGGAATGCACAAGCGTCTGCGCACCCTTCTGTAATACCAAAGTGCCCTGGGGGCACCCAAAGTGGGTGCAAACGCCCATTGCGCCCCTGGGACACTTATTGTAATACGGCCCCTGGTCCGATGTTCCTACAACCAGGAAATGCAGGTATGAGAACACTGGGCTAGTAGAAATCATGCAGAGTGGTATCCAACTGGGGATACTGCTGTACCTGACTCATAATTGTCCCCTAAGACTATCATACCGAGTGCCTTGTAACTGCAGATTCCGGAAATGAAAGGCATTACAATTTTGCGTCGCACACAATTCATCAGACAAATCTTGGCAAAATGAGCACATGCAAATTGCAGTGGAATGTTGCGATAACTGCGAGAATCAGTGCACAAGCACCAATTCCTAGGGCTATTCCTCATTCCACAGTGGGCAAAGTGTAATAGTGCTGTAATGCTGCAGCTGGTAACTTGTGTACCGAGCAATATAGGTAATTCTGACTGTGTGGTTTGCTCGCATCACTTGACATAAGCAACTTGGATTATTAGTTTGTCAACAATAAAAAAAACTTGAGCAACGATATTTAATCATACCAAAAGGTCCAAAACTAGACAATGCAGCTACATTGTGCGAGAAAGCATTTCCAAGAAAGCTGTGATGTTCGAACTCGTGATGACATGCACATCTCTTTCAACTGCTGTTGGCAACACCAAAGGCTTCTAAATCATTATTTTTAGAACTTACACAGTCACATAATTGCTTCAGCGGTTTCTTAAAAGGGGAACAGAAAACCTTACTCTAACAAATCGCGCTTTAATAACTTTTTATAAAAGGATATTTTGCTTCCGGGCTGTACATTTGCTTTGATGACCACTGGATAGAAAAGCAGGCATATGACTTTGCTCCAGTGGTGCATCACTGCCTCATTTATTGAACAGACTGAGAGCAGAATTCACATTCCATGCAATACATCACCCACCTCAGTCTTACTGCTAGGAGGAGATGCCTTACTCTGCAATTCACACAAAAGACTTGGGTAAAAGGTGGGGGAGATCACAAGTTCTGCCTACTGATGGTAAGTTAAGAAGGCCTTGCGTGGAGCATCCTGCTATTATCAAGGCTTCATTGAATTGTTACTGCCTCCGCTTTACTACTGGGCTAGAAGCTAACATCAGGGTTGGAAAATGGGCAATGCCCCATATTGGCCTGAACAAGAACACTGAGCCAAGGCAGCGAGCAAACTAGGCCTCCAATACACATTGGCCAAGAATACGTTTTTTTCACATTTCTGAAGAGAAACTCGCTAAATACTCAAAATACAATTTTTATGGACCGTTCAGAAGAAGAAATTGATAAATACTCAAATGCTTTCTAGGGTACTATTTCTCACCAGAAGCAAATCATGCTCCTTTTTATAAGAAAGCTGTGTGTGACTCTGTTGGGATGGAAACGTCCCTTGTATGGTGACAGTCGTGCACCTTTGCCATGAGCGCCCCAGCTGCAACAGTATATGGATGCCTGGTGCTGATTTGTACTCATGGGCAAATACAGATTATGCATGTGCGACATGACCTAGGACTGTCTTACGGATTGTGGTCTTGTTAGACCGGGAGGAGTGCCCTAAATACTACCCTCGCAGTGATAAAGGGCTACTGCCCTTACGGGGAGTAAAGTAGCATGAGCGCAGTGGTGGCAGCATACTGTGTTTTAGTAATGAAGAGGAGTAGTGTGAACAGGCCTTTTAACCTGTGTCCCTCGTGTGGGGCCCACTGGCCCACTCGCAAAGTTCCGCTGCTATGTTTAATTCACCCTTGGCCTTCATCATGTTTGCATGTAGCACTGTGTAATACACATGTTTGCGTGTGTGTGCTGTTTAGTATGTGTGCCTGTGAGTGGTACAATACATTGAGGCCTGTGGGTTCCATATTGGAAACCTCTCGACTTGAGAAGGCATGTGGAAGTGGAATATCCCCAACCCAGACAGATTTGTGGATTTCCACATTCCTGTGAACTGGGTGGGACACTCAGTGGAAGAAGGGAGAGCCGGGCTCTCCTGTGCACTTCAAAAGGGCTCATTGATACTGAAAAGGTCACTGGTTAGTGGGGCCTGGGCACATCTAAAGAAGGAAATTGGGGTTGATAAGGGAATCATAAAGCTTAGGGTTGGGGACCTTTGTAACCTTTTGTTAGAGATATATACAGAAGGCTGACATTCAGGTGTAATCCACGAGTAACTCCCTTGGCCTGTGTTGTGGGGCTGTCTGGGTTCGGGTCACTCCTGCTGTGACATACTGTTTCCTGGCTAAAAGACAGGACAAAGGAGTAAGTACTTCAAAGGAGGTATCCCCCGCAGCATGAACTTCAACACACGAGACACTTCATCACATCTGTGTGCAGAAATTGATTATTAAAAGAGGAGCTGGAAGCTCTCAAATTGTCAACCGTCAAGCAATTAGCCATGGCTGTGCCTTGTCGGGGAGAAACTCAACAAGACTTTTGCCTTGTGTGACCAGGAATGGAGATGAGCGTCTGCCAGTCTCCTAGCTGGGTGAGGGGACATCACCCAGAGAAATAAAGAGCGCCTGCCATGGAGCATCAGCATCTGCCTTCCTGCCGAGACCAGAGGACCCTGTAAGTGGGACACCATGCACTGGATTTAAAATAATGTGTTTACATTATATAAAACAACGTAATTTCATGCCAAATTTGTGTTATATGCCTTTTCTCTTTCCGACATCTCCTTGCCTTCAATTATTGGGATTGTGCTAATATGTATTAAGTATCATTGACTGATTGTCCACAGGAAACGTTGTTTTGTGTCAAACTAAAGGGCCTGCAGCACTGATTGTGCCACCCACATGAGTAGCCCTGTAAATGTATCTCAGACCTGCCACTGCAGTGTCTGCGCACAGTTTTGAACTGCCATGTCGACCTGGCAAGTGCACTCACTTGCCAGGCCCCAACCTACCCTTTTCTTACATGTAAGACACCCCTCAGGTAGGCCCAATGTACCCCCATGGGCAGGGTGCAGTGTATGTGAAAGGTAGGACATGTATTGGTGTGTGTGAAATGTCCTGATAGTGAAATACTGCCAATTTCGTGTTTCACTATTGAAAGGCTATCTGTCCTATAGGATAGCATGGGAGATACTTTGTAACATGTTACAAGTATAACTTCCCATTGGGACAAGATGGAGAAATAAAGTTTAGGCTCTCTGAACTCAGAATTTAATAACAAATCGTTTAGTAAAATGGGGTATAAGTAGTGGACCTTAAACCCCAGAACTTTAGATCACTTCTGGACTCAAGGGGAACCTTTGCCAAGGAGAAGAGCTAGTGAGCTGTGAGGAGAAGTACTTCCCTTTGCTGTGTGCTGTGTGGGGATGGCTTGCAGTTGCTGTTTCTGCCAAGGAAAGGACAAAGACTAGAACTTTGCTGAGAAACCTGCTTGAAGAAGAATCTCCAAGGGCTTGTGTGTGCTGGCCTCCTGTTCTGAAGTCTCAGGGACACAAAGACTTCACACCCAGCTCCCCTGAACTCTTTTGCTGAGAGTTCTGACCTGCCAGGAGGTGCCTGTTCCAGGTTTGCTCCTCTGGAGGTTGTTCCAGCTGTTGGGAGCTGGAAAAAACCTAAGAGAAGCAACAAAAACAATCTCCGATGCCGTCAGCGATGCCACGACCCACACCGAGGCCAAGGGCACCCCTCGTAAAGTACATGAAGCACTGCCCGGCCTGCACTGCAGCTACGACGCCCTTCGAAGCCTGCCGATGCTTGCATTTATCGGCCTTCCTGATGTCAGCGCTTGCACAGACTCCGTCACTGCCAGCGCCTGCATCCAATTATTGCGGCGCTGATAACCGCCGAAGGTGACTCCACCAACTCGCGACTTCGCAGCAACTCACCAGAACCGACGCCTCAGTGCCGATGCAACTGGCTTCCCCTGTCCTGGATTCGACACTTCACCTCCTCACATACACGACGTCTCGCCTCCCCCCGTGGCAGGCAGGGACCCGGCATCGACCTTTGGCACCGATGCCTCACCTCCACGAGCCGTGCATCATCATAGACTTTGTTTTCCAAGGTACTGTTTGTTTGGGGGTCCGTATGACTCCATGCCCGACACCGCACACCTTGCGGCGGCGCCGTACTTTGAATTTACTGCTGTCATGACGTCGTAATAGCCCCAGGTGGAGCTATTTATTTTCTACAAGCTTTATTTTGGAAATAACAGTTTTTAAGTGCTATTTTATTACATGTATGGTGGAATTTTGTTGTTTTGATTTTGCTGAGTTTAGATAAAGATACTTTATTTTCTCGAAATTGGTCTGGTGTCCATTTGTGGTGTTTTCACTAAATTACTGTGCGTTTTGAGTACAAATACTTTACACGTTGCCTTTGGGATAAGCCTGTCTGCTCGTGCCAAGCTACCAAGGGGGTGAGCAGGGGTTATCTAAAGTGTGTATCCCCCTTACCCTGACTAGAAGCAAGGATCCCTACTTGGACAAAGGTACATACCTCTGCCAACTAGAGGCCCCCAGTTCTAACACTGACCACCTGTATGCTGATCAAAGTCGGTGACCCTGTACACCAGTGGGTGCAGCAATGAAGATGTAATCGCTACTGCACTAATCAGGCTATCTGCCTGTGTGCTGATCCATGTCGGTGATCCCATATTCCAGAAAGTGCCCTGCTCTCTCTGCTGCTGTCAGTCAGCAGCAGCCCCACCCCTGTCCTGACGCTCCATTCGGGATGAGGTCTCTGGGGGCATTTCAGTGGGATGACGCCACCCCTGTATCTTGGTGCCTGCTGATTTTCGTTATTCTTGGGCTGGTAAGACTCTGCTTGTCAAGCACAGGATTATATTGCACAGGTGTTAGCCCGTGTCCTTTCATACATAGGACATGCCTCTTGTATAGGGCTCTTATTTATGCTTCTTAGGTGACACTCCTTTTAGGGAATCCGATCCCACTGAAAGCACTGGTTTTACCTTCTCTATCTAAAACTACTGTGCATGAAAGCTGATCAAAGCGGATGCAATTCTCTTAACAAAAGTTCAAGGAAATTGGTTTTACTAAAGACAATTGTTTCCTTTCCATTGTTAATTCAAGTTGGATCTCTAACACTTAAAACATCTAATCATATGTAGTATAATTTCTAGGCAAAGGATTCTTGCAGGGCCTTTTGTTATATTCGAAATGTTAAACAGCTTGTAACTTCACATTTTATGGTAGCCGCAATAGAATTGAAATTGACATTGGAGAGGGAGGTGAGAGTCGTGCTTGATACCTGCACCGCTGGGGACCACATCTCCCATCATCCTTCAGGTGTCTTTTCCCTCAAAAGACGTGACACACCCCTGCGGTCCCTGTAGCCGCAGTTGAATTGAAATTAACATCGGAGAGGGGGTGAGAGCCGTGCTTGATACCTGCACGGCTGGGGACCACATCTCCAATCATCCTCCGGGAGCTTTTTCCCTCAAAAGACACGACGCACTCCTGCGGCGCAGGACGCGTGCGGGGCTCGCCTGGGGCATACCCGTGCCAAGGGCAGGCTCGTCCACGCTCATCGGCGTCCGAAGGAGGCCGGGCTAGGCCCCCCCTCTAAAGTGTGAACTTTGAGGAGGACCATCAGCTCTACATCGTTGGGAGGACAGCGCCCCAAATGGGTAAGCGGAAAGCAATGAGGGAACAACAGGGGGGGGCGATAGTTAATACTCTTGATGCTTTCTTATCAAGGGCTGTGAACGTACTTTCTCAAGAGATAGAGCTTACCGAACGCTGCCTCTCCCTTGGAGAGGGCAGGAGAAATGTGAGCTCGTCAGTACCTACACCTGAGGACTGTGTCGAACTGATTGTAATACCTGGGAATGAGGCCTCTTATGCTCCGCTAAATAGCTCCCCAGTGACTTTGCTCGAAGATGGGCCCCTTCGCTATCCAAGACAAATATCCCACCAATGGTTAAGAGAAAAAGGGGTGGAAGGAATATAAAGCCTAACTCGATAAATGCTGTGAGAGCTAAGAGAGTGTTGACACCTACAGAAGGAGCGAAATGTACGGATCAGACATCCATTTCCGAACCTTCCTTGCCGATGAATGATGAGATCGCATGACAAAGACTTGAAAATATGTTTACCCTTCTCCTTTAGCCATTAGTACATAGACTAATGAGGATAGAGGAAAGCATAGCCTCTCTTGAGAAAAAGGGGAATATAGGGGTAGGGGGAGAGGTAGGGATAGGGGATCTGAACAACCAGCTAAACCCAGGGAATGTACAGCAATTACAGGGGAAAGTATCAGGGGGGTTAAATGCCCTTAATCCAACAAAGCTATCTATACGTCAGGTCCCGCTCCCAGTTGCTGTTCCATCCAACCACTCCCCGCTAGCTCTCCAACTTCCTGTACAGCAGGAGAAATCAGCAGAGGATTCAAAAATTGAGCAAATCAGAGCGAGTGTGACCAAGATGACAGAGGGGAAACATATAAGGTTGCAGCCCTGAGGTCAGCGGAGGAGTGGTAGAGTACAATAGGCAGCGGTACCAGACATTAGATCTCCCCCCCTCTGCCTCTCCATTTGTTCTGGTTTTGGCAAATGTTCCGGTGTTAAGAGAGGGGCAGAAGGAATCAACGGAACAGATGATGGATAAATCACTTCACCGGCTAATTTCTCATGCTGGTAACGGGGTAGGAAGAGACCAGGGCTTATCCAGACACATTATCATGGAAAGGAGAGTGGGGTGTGGGGGCCCCTCAAATAAAGAATTAATGGGGGATTGCGCAGTGATTAATTTTTAACGATCAGCACGTAGTTAGGTACTTGCTAGGACAACTTTATAATGCTATTCTATTAAGGACCCAGCTCTTTGTTCCATCACTGGAGTATTTTTATAGACCCACCTCTCTACTTAGCAATGAGCCCAGAAGAGCCTACATTGGCAGGCCCAGACCACCCCCTACTGGTAACGTAAAGTCAGGTAATATGGGGAGGTTTAACCTGAGAGTAGAGACTCGATTTGACCCCCTGACAGACTTAGGGTCCTGTGACTGACTAGCCACAGCCGATTCACATCAAAACGTGGTGGAGGTCACTAGGGTAACTAATACAAAAGGAGTAAATTGCCAAGAGATAGGGGAACCCAAAGTATGCTTAAAGTTAGTATCTTGGAACGTGGCCAGCATCGGCCTGAAGGTGGGCAATGCTCTTTGGCTGGCCGTTTGGCAGAATCAAGACATACTAGGCATACAGGAGACTTGGGCCACTGATCAAATATATTTGTTTCAAACGGAAGCAGTCCCAATCAATCAGGCAGAGCTAGAGGGGGTCTATTGACTTTAATATTGAATAGTCTGCCAATAATAATTGAGAAATTTGAGAGGCCGTGTCCTTATTTTAATTTCATGTTATGTGAGGGGTGCAATGATAACAATAATTTTGGTGGGAACATGCACATGGTGGTGGCCTTACTGTATAATGAGATTAATAAAATTAGTAGAGCCATGCCAACATTTTTTTAACATTGTGTGGGTGGGGGACTTTAATGCTCAGCCTTGTAAATATACAATGAAGACGGTTTGTGGCTTAGTAGATGCGGGGGGTGAACCAATCCAAATTTTCATGCATCACGAATACGGGAACAATTGAAACAGGCTCCTACTTACTAGAAATCTGGAGATAAGTAATATGGTAGATACACTTACGGGAGACCTGATAAAGACCTTCACCCGCAACGAGTACAAATCTACAATTGATTTTGTGCTTTTATCTGAATCTCTTCGAGGAAAGATTGCACAAGTGGATACATTATTCACTAGTTTCAGTGATCATGAAATTCTTTTCTCACTGATGACAGTGGAGCCCCCGAGCATGAAACCAATGCAAATCATACAGAAGCCAGTTTTGGGCTGAAAGAATGGTTACCAATTAAAATGGGGAAAAATTGATAAGGCGAAAGTAGTCCCTCAAATACTATTTAATAACATGGAGAACATAATAAAATGTTTGGACTCAGAGTGTCCCTCTGATCACCTCTCCATAAATTTTTCAAAAATACTAGAGGGAGTGAAATAAGCCCTGACCCGAAGTAAATTTTCAAACAAAGCTCCAGCAAAGCGCTGGTTTGACCAAGCCTATTCAAAATCCCAAAAAGATTTGCACAAAGCCCTGAAAGTTCAACCCAGAGATCAAGCATTGATAAAAACCCTGCATAAGGCCTATTCGGCAGTCAGGAAATTAAGGGAAAAGGCCCTGAGAGAGGACACCTGGGAAAACTTGGAACAGGCAGTAATTACCAAAAACAGTAGAGAAATCTGGAAATTGGTCAATGTCCCCTTCTTCAAAAACCTTAAGGAGCCTACTTTAGACACTCACGTTGATGAGGATGCCTGGGTCGATCATTTTGAGCAGAGATTTGGCTCTAAGGAAAATCCTACGAACAATTCCCCCAGTCTATCAATAGTTCCAATGGAGTATCTTACTTTTTCATTAGACGAAGTAAGAAATGGGTTGGGTAAGTGCAGCAGGGCAAAGGATCCCAGGCCAGATGGTGTCCCAATCGATGTATTCTTGGAGTACCACGATTTGTGGGCCCCATTACTAACAAATGTATTTAATGCAGTAGCAAAGTCTGGCCCCTTAGCCTCATGGAAAACTCGTATAATTGTTCCAATTTACAAGAATGGAGATCCTCAGAATTACAGACCAATCTTCCTGTTAGATAGTACCTCGAAGCTTATGGGCCGATTATTGCTACATAGGGTGGAAGAGTAGGCAAGGAAGAAGAATATTTTGATTCCGGCCCAATACGGTTTTCGAAGAGGTAGATGTACAATAGACCAGTGCCTGAATCTGAGCCTGACCATAGCAAAATATACTAGAGCCAAGGACGGCCAGACTTTTATGGCCTTTGTGGACTTAACCGTTGCGTTCGACTGCGTGAATCATTTAAAATTATGGAATATAATGAAGATGATAGGGATCGACGCACCAATAGTACATTTTATTCGTCAACTGTACTCCCAATCCACTTCATGTGTACGATATGGGAAAGATGGAGAATGCACTCCCCCGTTTCGGATCACAGGGGGAGTTAGACAAGGGTGCGTCCTTGCTCCATTTCTATTTTTAATATACACTAATGGGGTAGAGGCAGCACTTGTAGGATCCACACCAGACGTCCCTGTCTTTGACAGGCTTAATTTGCCAATATTGGCCAATGCCGACGATGCAGTTTTAATTGCCAGAACGGGGGTGGCTCTCCAACGCCTGATAACGGCCTATGTGAATTTCATGTCATCATTGGACTTGAGGTTTAACAAATCTAAATCTTTTGTCCTGATAGCAGGGGCAACCTCCTCTAAGAAAGTGCCACATTTCTACATAGGGTCTCGTAGATTGGACGTCGTAGATACTTTCCCTTATTTAGAGGTTTCATTTGATAAAAGCCAGACCTGGTCTAACATGGTGAAAAATAGGGCCTTAACGATGTAGAGTCGTATGACAACAATATTTAGCTTTGTTAAGAAATTGGGCTCAAAGCCATTAAAACCCATTAAAAAGATATACAGAGCAAGGACAATACCAGCTGTAAATTATGGGTCAGGGGTGTGGGGTATGGCTCCCATAGCTTCTCTCCAAAAACTTGAGGATAGATTTTTTAAGAGAGTGGTGTCCCTCCCCATTTCATGTTCCAATTTCATCTGTCACTTAGAATTAGGAGTAACATATGTGACTGATATTATTAGGCTTGCCGGATACTGTTATGGCATTCAATATGGCGTAGGGACACGGTAAATTTAACTCAAACTATTATGAAAAAATTGTTTAAAACTGGATAACACACACAAAATCCCATGGCTGCAGTATGTAAGGACAACTCTGATCGCCTTGGGATTCGCTGAACTGTTTATTAACCCCAGTGCATGTCTAAAAATCACGAAGAAGGAAATAAAGGAAAAATTCTTATCCGAGGCGGCTTATGATAGACAGGAAAAAAATCATGCAAGTTAACAGTAGTGTTATATCAATTGACCTCGCCCACATTAGAGGGAGAGTACCTATATATAGAGAGAAAATTGGGAACCCGCAGCACAGATTCATCTTACTGAGGTTCCGTATGAACTTAATCCCTTTGATGTTGGGCTTTCCTGCAAGGAGGTTTAGCTTTACTGAAACGACAGCCTGCCCTTGTGATAATAGATCAGAGCAGTCAGATGTTCATTTAGTTCTATACTGTGGTTTCTACAAGGAGGAAAGAGCAAGATATATTTTACCAATTTTGAGACGATATAATTTTAGACAAAGTAGACCGGCATTGTACTTTCTTAAAAAACGCAGTGATCCGTTCATATGTTTTTCAATAGCCACTTTCCTATGGGCATGTATAAGAAGGAGGAAATGCTGTCGAGTTAGTTATTTATTAGCTAACGAAAATTGAATTGTCAAATTAACTGTCCTTCATATCATGGTATTATTTGGATGTAGACCTTTCTGGGGGGGGAGATTTTAAATTTGAACAGCAGTGTCGCTCTCCTAATATATGTTTATAAGATTTTATGGTTATGCATTACCACATAAGTGCTTTATTTAAACCTGACGACTGAAAGGTTTCTCTTTGTGTGTGTGGGCAGGTATGGGGCAGCAGATTCTGTGTCATAGAAGTCCATTACATGCCCTTGAGGAGAATTAATTTACATGATTTTATTTCAGTAATGTGCAATGTGTTTTAATGAATTGTCATTTTAATCCGGTATGTACTTTTATGATCTATGTTTTAAATGGATCGAATAAAGTAAAATTGAATTGAATATGTGCACTCAAAATCAACCACATAGATGTCATATAGTGCAGCAGGTATGGTGGCACTGGGGCATAGGGATTACCAAGTACACATTTTCCTAACTTGCATTATCCTGTATGAACAAGGACACAAAATGTGCCTCATCTATTTCTGAGTAAACTTCCAGTGCCTGCCTTGGGCTGCAATGAGCTTAACTTATGTGGTTACATCATCTATACTTGGCCATTCCTTCGAAGATGTCAATTGAGAAAAGAGTTCAGAAAACTAAACTAAAGTTTTCCCTTTCGAGTGCGGCAGAAAGATCCGATCGATTTAATGCAGAACAGTCAACCTTAAGAAATGTTTCAATGTTTGAGTGTACAGGGAGAGAGAAGGCAGTATGAATTTGGTGAGAGTGCTGGGCTATGGTGAGGGAGCCTTTGGATCACCTGCTCTGCCTAAATAGCTAAAGCTATCCTCTTCCACAGCAAAAGGGCACTCATCCGATGCCACCTTTCATGTCCTGTGGAGGTTTTATCTGGATCCCAGCTGGGTAGAGCATTTACACCTGAGCTGGCAGCCCCTTCTACGAAAGGGTTTCCAGATTCCCAGTGTGATAGGGCCTCTTCACCATGCTGCTCTAGATGAAGCATAAACCATGTGTCACCCGATATCAATATGCGGAGTGGTTGTCCTGCTATAAGATACCCGGCACCATCATCCCCAATGCGGTTGTATGTCAAAATATCGACCAGCTAATTCAGATCCAAAATATCGACTTCCACAAAATTGTGAAGGTAAACATATATAGGGAAGAATAGATTTGCTATTCTAACTCCACATTTACATACCTTGACGATATTTTGGAGTATACATTATTGCAAATCAGCATTTTAAACTCAATATTTTAATACTACATCATTAACTCCCACTTTAGAGGACACAATAGGCTATAATATACCTCCCCACCACTCTCCTCCAAACTACACTTGTGTTGGAGCTGCCCCAAAAACCAGGGCGTCTCGGGAGGGCTATATGTCAAAATATCGACCAGCTAATATTTCGGATCCGAAATATCGACCTGCGCTATATCATGAAGGCAAACAGGCATAGCTTTGTATGACCTGTACCTATTGAAATCCACTATATTTTAATCCATTATCTAAAGCATATTGAAACTCAGCTAGCTTCTTCACTTAATATAAAAAATAAAATACGAACAGAAATATCAAAGTATGCATGTACGCCTGGGAACATTTCACTGTGCCTCTCTGCTTTTCTTACAACATTACATGTTCTCAAAGCAATTATTAGCAGGAAATGATTCTTTAGCTGAGATATGGTTGCAAAAAAAACTATTTTGTTGAGAAGGAGGTTTTTGGTGAAAACAGTACACGGAAAAATATCAGCAGCAGATTTCTAAGCAGGTCCCATTATTAATAATAATGATCAAGTCAGCTAGATCAGAAATACTACAGTATTTCAAGAGGTCTATAGTTGGCATACAAATGCAGTTCAAAGCATGTTGATGTGTAAATTGGATAAAAAATGAGAAACTGATGGTGAGGACCATATCTTTTCCAATACAATTCGTAATTGTTACAGGTTATGATAGTCTGTGTGGTGCCAATAGCAACATAACATTAAAACTATACATTATACATTGAACGCATGGGTTCATTTTGCATGTGATATTAGTCCTATTTTCATTATTCTTGTTTTAATAAGTGCAAATCTATGACTAAAGGAAATGTATCAATATTAATTAGTTATATAACATCTGTCCCTGCATAAACCCTGTATAGCAAAACTAAGTGGAATAAATGACACTGAAAGCAGATTAGCATGTTTGCTGTGTGTACAAAATTGGATTATTACTCGAGGTGGGCGACTGCCCACCTCAATGAATAATCACACCTCTTGTCAGGGTGAACCCTCCAAGTCACTATATTAACCTAAGCACAACCTCCTAGTAGGTATGGTACAGAACAGACAGGCTTAACTTAAGGCCATGTGTAAAGTATTTATGCAGTACCAAAACCGTAATAACATCTGAACACCAAGCAATAACAATCTCAAAACAAATGACAACACAGAGTAAAATTTAATAACCAAAATGACACCACAATGCCAAAAATCCAATCAGGGTAAATCAGAGATAAGAAATTTAAAGGCTCTAAGTAAAAATAGCTCCAAAGAGCACAAAGTGCTAATGATAGTCTATGAAGCCTTAGACCGTGACCTAGGCATGACTTGGAGCTGACCACGATGGAGCCCTGGTCGGATACAATTAATGGGTGGATCCAGGTGAAAAGTCTGGAGGTCAAAAACTTCAAAAAAGATTACAAACTTTCTTCTGGTGCACCACCAACAACAGAAGCACACTTCTAAGTCCCCCAAGACCTCAGGGGAAGGCACTTAGAGAATCAAAGGGTGTCAGTCAGAGGCCAATGGCAAAGTAGAATCAAAGTCCATTTGCCACTAGTCAGCTGGGTACTTTAGGTAAAAAGTCCTCTTGAAACGTGTTGTGTCCCTATATCTACACAAGAGGTCAGCCAACTGACCTTAAGAATCCACTTCCTTGTTCTGGGACAACAGGGAGTAGGTACATTCCTTCAGGGCTACTCTCAGGCCATAAACAGCAGTCCCAGTCCTCTTCCAATCTTCTGCAGGTCCACAAACTGTTGTGATGGGGTGCCTTGGTGTGCCACATTATGTCTGACACTATCTAGTGGATGGGGATGACTCCTGGGCACTCCCTAACCAATGAGGTAAGAGTTCCCATGGACAAACCTACCCACGTTTTCAGTAATTCCTGTTTTCCTTACTGCAAACAGGCCCAAAATGCCCCATATTAGGCCATTTTCACAATGGCTAAAATCTGCAGCTGCACAAAACTTGGGCTCTAAGGGCTGGGGATGCGTAGGGAAATGCACTGTGGTAATCATTAATGTCCTCCCACATCTACCACTAACATCCAGTTTGAAGGAGGTACTGTACCCACACCAAACTAGTAGACAGAAGTCTGGTAGGACATAGGACAGATACGCCTACAACAGTGAAAAATGTTTTTCGGCCTCGTCACTGGAGAGTCAAGTTAATTTTCTAACTGTCTTACTTTTAAATACCATGCATGTTGTCTTGTCGGCTACAAGGTCGACATAGCGGTGAATTACTAATATATAAAAGGGATATCTTTACCTGTCAAAAAGGGTTATTCTGAGAGGTTGCATTGCAGGCTTTACACTGCAGAAGTCAGGCTACACAGGATAGGCCTGTAACCATGTTTGTCCTGCCACTGTTGTGGATGGCACAATAGGTGCTGCAATCCACAAGTGGCATTTAACTTCCAGGCCTGATTGCACTTCCTAAACCATTGGGGCTGGCAGGCAAGTTAAACGCACAAATCAGGAATAATCCAATTTAACCATCTTTACAGTGAGAGCACAGGCAATATACCCATAGTTAGCAGGGGTAAAGTGCACAGAGCCAGCTAAGCAGATAGAGCACACATCTGGGATGTCACACAAAAGATGGGGGCATTTCCTATTCTGTACATAGTTCCACTTAATACATGCCAACATATAGAGTATGAGTCACAAAATAGCTTGTGCATCTGTGTTTTACTAATGTGAGCAAAATGTGGCATCTATTCCCACAATTGGAAGATGTTGATTCCTGGAATTAGACTCTGAAAACTGTTTCTGATCTCAAGATTAATGTGACAAAATTGCAAACTACAGTTTAAAGAGGATGTTATGACATATGCAGCATTAATTTTCACCTCACCCTTTGATCACACCACTTTGAGTAGAGTACAATACCTTGGTGGACAAGCCAAGGAAGGATCTCCTCAAATGGCAAAGGAGGTAAAAGAAGAGGTAAAAATGCACCATTAAAGGACTTTCTAGAAGGCACAGGACCTTTTGGGGTCTCTTCCTCACTGGGAAATTCCTCCAGGAAGCAGTGTTGACTGGCAGGGAATGGGTGTGGGGGGCGGGATGGTGGGGGGGGACACAAAATATATATTTTAAAAACACTTACCTCCTCGCGCCATGGCTGCCTCCGTTCCTCCTCTGTTGTTGCTGAAGAGTCCGAAAGCACACAGGCTCCCCTAAGTAAATCAGAACACTGCAATGCAGCATTGTGATTGGTCTGAGCACCGTAGATCTGTGCTCAAATGTGGGACTGGGGACCTGGGCATGTTCTCCACCAGGCTGTGTAATGTAGCGTGGTGGGGAACATGCAAAGTAAGCATGATGGTTTGGCCGGGCCAAGACGGCCGGCCAAGCAGTCATGCGCACTTAGTGTGCACAGTCCACTCCTCCCTGAGGCACCAGCCCCACCCTGCCCTAACCCAGACCCCTCAGCAACGAAAAATAAAATGATAATAACCTTGTTATTATCATTTTATAATTTTATTTTTTCCACTGCTCTGAGAGCAGTGGGATGACACTCCTCTGCCTTAGCGAAGGAGCCGCCTCTGGCAGGAAGGCAAGGGGAGATTAATTAAACCTACTCTTATTTTAGGGGTGTGAGGTGAAGACATTAAGGACAGGTAATGGTTGCAAATGATCCAATTCAGCCTTGGCGACCATTGAATGCTTTTGCTTATATAGTGATCCCATTTTAGGAGTTAGAAAATGTTTCCAAATTCTAAAATGGGATTCTGAATGGAGATCAATTTGGTATCTGTAGGTGTCCCTTTCCAAATGGCAAATCAGTATCTTGTGAATAAATGTTTTCCGACCAAAATCCTGTCGCAAAACATTGATATTTCACCAACACATCAAAGGAGGCGGTAATGCACTTGCAAAAAGGAAGAGGAGCTCCTTGGAACCCCTACCCCTTTGTGAATTAAAAAAAAGTTTGTTAAGGAGTAAGTAGTGGTGCAGGGGACCACTGCTAACTCTGAAACAAAAACAAAAGTAAGGAAAATTGGTCTGCATTTTAAAAAAAGTTTGCCTTATTGAAAAGCAATCACAAACAAGGTGGTCTGTTGACCCCAGCAAGCCACCATCCTGTGATTTCTTCCAATCATAGTGAGTCGCAATTTGGTACCTTCCTCACTAATATTCATGAGGTAGGTCGAATTCTGACCCACTACGATTCAGATGTTTAAGAACCGGCCAATTAGTACATAGGCTGGTTCTTTATAATCTTTACTGGTCACAAAAATTCTGGTCACAGTTTGTGGCCAGTATTTTGCGACCAGATATTTGCACATCATGCTCTATAATATTAGCATGTTTATACCAAACAGGACAATGATGTGGGTGTGGGTTTGGTTCTGGCCTTTTGATAGATAAGCCTGTAACACTAGATGTGCCACAGCCCCAAAAGCACTGTGAGTATATTTTGTGGTAGTGACGATTTAATCGGATGGCTTCATGTAGTTGAGTTGGCCTTCTGCCTTCTTTCTAAACTCCCTTAACAGTGTTTTATGTAATTTATTTGCAGTAAAGGTAAACTATGTCGTACAAGAAGAGAGAGTGAACCGGATTTAATGCACATAGACTCACATGTGCTTTTGCTTCTCCATTGGCTTCTATGGGTACATCTTACATTTTCATTAAATATGTATAACCTCAGGTGTGTTTTGCCCAAATTTTCGATTTTGATAATTACATTCTTTTTACTTAGCTAGTTTGAGAATTTTACCATTTGATTTGTTTATGTTATTGTTTTATTCGTGCTGCAAAAATAAACACTTTTTTGTAGGCTGGGCTGTTGCTTCAGGCATAAACTATGAGGCATATGATTCATCACTGAAACCTGAGTCTACTTCTTAGAAACTGGGTTACTTCATTTTGTGAGCGCTTCTCCATTGCCCTCGGTAATAATCCATAATCTCGTACCCAGTAATTGGCTGGTGTGGAGATCCTGCTGTAAATTCAGGCTGCTGATTGACTGGCAAACTCAAGTGAAAAGAACGCAATTAATATAAAGCTAAAAGAAGTTGCACAACTCTATTGTCACCCAATAATTCTAGTCTTTTACCTTGTACCTTTATTGTTTTTTAACTATCTTGCATTTTGGAGAATTGAAGTGAAAAAGCACTTTTAAATATGTGAAAATAAATTCACCTGTTTGCTTGTTTTTTTATTTTTTACTACCCTCCTTTCCCCTACCCCGAAAAAACTCATTGTTTTATAATGTATGTATGTCTGTTGAGACCCTGCTTTGGTAGTCTGAAGCCATATCACGCTTTAGAAGCCTCATACTATATCTTTCATTTTCTCATGAAACATTGTGCGGACTCAAGTTTCTATAGGCTTTACTAAACCCCATGCTGCCACAAGTGGACTGGACTATAATACACATGGTGACTATTATACCATTTAGTTTTATATGTTAAAAGTTGACTATTTTAGGCTTCACATTAGTTGAATTATGAACTAGCTACAATTGCTTTATTCTAGAGATTCACAAGAAACCAGTTCTCAGTTGTAGATCTATTCCAAATTCACTGTGGTTTCTGAAATCACTGCATACATTTTCTACTAAGCACATATTTGGAACTCAAATTATCGGCACAAAAGAAACAGAGTTGGATCAGTAGACCACACTAATTGAAATGTCAGCCTCCTGTGTAAAATAAATGAATTTATTACACAGCTCAAAAGTACTACCTGTATCCACGTTCAAAGGATTAGAGACCGAGATGCCTCTGAAACCTGTGTCCTATTGGTACTGGTGGGTGATGTGCCCACTGATGTGTCTACCTGGCATGGTCGCTTTCCACCAGAATAAATTAACTGATTAAGTAAGAGCTGAGTGAGTTAACGATTACAGGATTAAAACCTCGTTGCTTGTATGCAACTGATATCTTTTCAAAGAGGCAATTCTACAAAGCTCTTGCAAAGTATCCAAGAAAGGCAATGTGAAGGAAGTTTGTTATTCTCTTGGCAAAAAGCACGTAACATCTTGAAATAACTTGAAAGAACTTTTTTGAAAAGCTACATGTTTGGTGAATGTCTAATTGGTTAACAAGAGAAGAGTCTTTGTCTCAAAGAGATTTATCAAAGTTCCCCCTCAACAGGCAGAGAGCATACACAAACCCCCTAAGATGGTATTGAACATATTAATATATTTGTTTTCTATTTAGTCCATCATATGGAAAATGTAAACAGTATAAAATGCATAGCTTTAAGAACAAGGCCACAATGTTGGAATTTTTGCTGCCAGGTAATTTGCCAAATGTGTCAAAAACGGGGTGCAAAGTTTGTTACTCACCCTAGCTTCTACCAACAATGCATTTTTCTCACCTAACTTCAGATTAGGTGCACAAAATAAGTGTTTTGAGAACATAAAGTCCAAATCATCATGATTCACAGAATCAACAGTGGTGGCTGTTTACATTCATAAGATGCACTGCTAACATGCAATCAAACGACAGTCTGACCGCATGGCTTCATATGCAACTCAGGAGGTGTGAGTGGAATATGGCCATTCCTGGGTGGTGCTGATAGCAAAAGTAGGTAAGAATTACAAAACACCGAAATCTCGGTTATGGAAACCTAGCCAGTTTTTTCAGAAAATTAAATTTACTAATATAAGATTCAACAAAAAAAATTTAGTTAGTAAAGGAAAAATGTCCTTTCTTGAGTCCCCTCACTCACCATGGTTTCCCATGGTGACATGCTTCATCATAGGGGCCATCCCAACCCGCTACGGGCTGAGGCGTGCTACGACTTGCGACACTACGTAGGAGCACTACTTGTGAGTGACTATGTGTGGTGCAGTGATGGGGGTGGAGTGGGTGAGACTAAAAATATCTAGCTAGTGGGCAAAAAGAATTTATTCAGGCTCCTAGCCGATATATTAAAAACGGGGTTGGTCGCTAGGGTGTCTGTTTTTAATTAGTCAGGGGTCCCTAGTGAACGTCAACTAGTTTCGAGCTACCCCAGTGCTCTTCTTCCAGGACAAACAGGGTCCAGCCCTGTTTAGTACCACTCCAAAGTGACCTAAGGATAGGAAAAAATGCTGCAAAATACTAGCAGGCAAGAGTTAATACATACAGTACTTTGATCACGTAGTATCTGTAATAGAGAAAGGAATAAAAGCATTATCAAGTACAGTCTATGTACTGTATAGGTAGTTATTGAAACCATGTTGATGCTGATCAATTGAATCTAAAACAGAAAACGGCATACGAGACCTACTTCATGCTATGTAGGTAAGTGAAAACGCCATGCTGCACATTAACTACATATAATCAGACACTCACTGCTGGTGTGTGTTGTTAAAACTCTCCCATAAGATCCTTGTGTGGTTATGAGAGCTATGGGCATCTCAATAGTCATGTTATACTATAGGGCCAGCTTAGTTTAAACACAAAAAACTAAAAACCAAAAAGGAATACCACATGACATTACCCTTAGTGAGTAGATTGTCAGTAATCTGAGACATGCCAGGCAATTAGGTGAATGCTTATTTGCCAGGAAATAGAATGAAATGAAAGAGCATAAACCTAAAAACATACTAATATGTACAGACAAAACAATACGACAAAGAAAATACAGTGACATAATAAAACACATACTAATTATGGAGCAACAATGTGCTTCATGGTCTGAGAGGGGCTGGAGAGATCATCGCCACTGTAGGAGAAAGGAAAAAACAAAGCGATAATGAAAGCTTTGTAGCAAAAAAGGGGGGGGGGGTGCACTGTGAGAGGCTCTGCTGTCTACCCAGTCCGGTGCTGTGGAGAGAATAACTTACTTGAGAATAAAAACTGCTCCGGCTGTTGCCTGCTTCCCTCCCGACCGCATATTAACAAGTGAGTCCCTACTGCTTGTTTTTAAAGGGTGTTTTCCGCCGATTCATGATTAGGAGACTAGAGCGGAAACTAAAGAACAAAATGGCCGCCTTCTATGGCTCAATGTGGCTGCCATTTTGGGAAGGTAAAATACTCATTAGTGCCTATTGGGAAGGGTATAAGGTGATTAGAGGCAATACAAAGGTGATGAACAAATACATACAATGTGCCTCACAATGATATACAAAGAAGTCTAATACGAGTTCCTATCATTATGGGAAGGTAAAATACTCGTTAGTGCCTATTGATAAGAGTATAAGGTGATTAGAGGCTAAACAAGGAAGACGAACAAATACATACAATGAGCCTCACGATGATATACAAAGAGGTCTAATACGAGTGCCTATTGAGGAATCACTAAGGTGATTAAGACGTACTCATATAAAACAAACATACAGATGAATACTGTATTTACACTCCCTGAAGAAGTGTTTGATTATGAACGGAGAGTAATTGCAACTGATCGGCTGACTCTTAGCGTGTCATATATAGGGTGACTGGTATTTGCTCAGGAGTTTCCCAATAGATGTAATGCCAGAGGAGATTGATAGCTTGACCTCCGGTTAAGAGGAATTTGATCAGATGACTTTTCTAATTGCAGGGTGACTGGTATTCTTTCAAAAAACATACCCCTTAGATGTAATGTCAGAGGAGACTGTTATTTTGAGAACTGACCCCACGGAATATTATCATTCAAGCCTTGAGTGTCTGTACGTAATTTAAAAACCCAGCGTTGTTCTCTCTCTAGAAGTCGCTGTTCGAGGTTGTCATTACATTTGATATGTTCCAGGACCACCCACCTCATGTCGTTAGGTGTATGTTGTTTTTCGATAAAATGGGTTGACATTTTTGTTGTCGCCCGCTTGCACCTGATGTTACTACGGTGCTCCACAATCCTAGTACTGACTTTTCGTGTAGTCATGCCTACGTAGTGGAGATTACAGGTGCAGGTAATCAGATATACCACACCTGTGGTGTTACAATTAGTGAAACTGCGGAGTTCCCATGTCATTTGATTGTTAAATGTCACTCTTTTAGTTGCTGACGTGAGGTGACATACGCTGCAGTTATTACACGGGTAATGTCCTGTAGGCAGAGTTTGTAGGATTCTTTGTCCATCAGATTTGGTGTTAATCTTGGGACGAGTGTGGACAAAGTAGTTCTTAAGGTTTTTCCTTTTCTGTGACTGAACATTGGTTTGGGTATGTCTAGGTTGGCACTGTTCAGTGTCCGCCAGTGTTTTTTGATTATTTTAGACACCTTGTTAGATGCTATGTTATAAGTTGTTATACATATTGGTCTCTTTTCTTGTGTGTTTTTATTTAGTCTGGGTTCAAGGAGGGAATCTCTGTTGTTATTGCTCGCTCTTTTCTTGGCTGCTGATATGAGGTGCTTAGGATACTGCCTGGCTGTCAATTTCTCCGCCAAATCCTTTGCTTGGGTATAGTAATCCGTTTTCTCAGTACAATTTCTTCTTAGACGTAGAAATTGACCGAAAGGTAAATTGTCTTTTAGTTGTTTGGGATGAAAACTATCGTAAATCAAAAGACAATTTCTTGCAGTCGGTTTGAAATGCGTGGTTGTGGTTGTGGGAAGGCAATGAGACCGAGGCCACCAGTTTCATTAATTGGTTGAACCTACAGGATCCATTTTTAAAGTTCACCAACACTATGAGCAGGTCCCAAGTGGTCTTTCTGGACCATAACATCACAGCGAACCAAGGTAGCCTGACCACAACCACGCATTTCAAACCGACTGCAAGAAATTGTCTTTTGATTTACGATAGTTTTCATCCCAAACAACTAAAAGACAATTTACCTTTCGGTCAATTTCTACGTCTAAGAAGAAATTGTACTGAGAAAACGGATTACTATACCCAAGCAAAGGATTTGGCGGAGAAATTGACAGCCAGGCAGTATCCTAAGCACCTCATATCAGCAGCCAAGAAAAGAGCGAGCAATAACAACAGAGATTCCCTCCTTGAACCCAGACTAAATAAAAACACACAAGAAAAGAGACCAATATGTATAACAACTTATAACATAGCATCTAACAAGGTGTCTAAAATAATCAAAAAACACTGGCGGACACTGAACAGTGCCAACCTAGACATACCCAAACCAATGTTCAGTCACAGAAAAGGAAAAACCTTAAGAACTACTATGTCCACACTCGTCCCAAGATTAACACCAAATCTGATGGACAAAGAATCCTACAAACTCTGCCTACAGGACATTACCCGTGTAATAACTGCAGCGTATGTCACCTCACGTCAGCAACTAAAGAGTGACATTTAACAATCAAATGACATGGGAACTCCGCAGTTTCACTAATTGTAACACCACAGGTGTGGTATATCTGATTACCTGCACCTGTAATCTCCACTACGTAGGCATGACTACACGAAAAGTCAGTACTAGGATTGTGGAACACCGTAGTAACATCAGGTGCAAGCGGGCGACAACAAAAATGTCAACCCATTTTATCGAAAAACAACATACACCTAACGACATGAGGTGGGTGGTCCTGGAACATATCAAATGTAATGACAACCTCGAACAGCGACTTCTAGAGAGAGACAACGCTGGGTTTTTAAATTACGTACAGACACTCAAGGCTTGAATGATAATATTCCGTGGGGTCAGTTCTCAAAATAACAGTCTCTCTGACATTACATCTAAGGGGTATGTTTTTGAAAGAATACCAGTCACCCTGCAATTAGAAAAGTCATCTGATCAAATTCCCTCTTAACCAGAGGTCAAGCTATCAATCTCCTCTGGCATTACATCTATTGGGAAACTCCTGAGCAAATACCAGTCACCCTATATATGACACGCTAAGAGTCAGCCGATCAGTTGCAATTACTCTCCGTTCATAATCAAACACTTCTTCAGGGAGTGTAAATACAGTATTCATCTGTATGTTTGTTTTATATGAGTACGTCTTAATCACCTTAGTGATTCCTCAATAGGCACTCGTATTAGACCTCTTTTGTATATCATCGTGAGGCTCATTGTATGTATTTGTTCGTCTTCCTTGTTTAGCCTCTAATCACCTTATACTCTTATCAATAGGCACTAACGAGTATTTTACCTTCCCATAATGATAGGAACTCGTATTAGACCTCTTTTGTATATCATTGTGAGGCACATTGTATGTATTTGTTCATCACCTTTGTATTGCCTCTAATCACCTTATACCCTTCCCAATAGGCACTAATGAGTATTTTACCTTCCCAAAATGGCAGCCACATTGAGCCATAGAAGCGGCCATTTTGTTCTTTAGTTTCCGCTCTAGTCTCCTAATCATGAATCGGCGAAACACCCTTTTAAAAACAAGCAGTAGGGACTCACTTGTTAATATGCGGTCGGGAGGAAGCAGGCAACAGCCGGAGCAGTTTTCATTCTCAAGTAAGTTATTCTCTCCACAACACCGGACCGGGTAGACAGCAGAGCCTCTCACAGTGCACCCCCCTTTGCTACAAAGCTTTCATTACCGCTTTGTTTTTCCTTTCTCCTACAGTGGCGATGATCTCTCCAGCCCCTCTCAGACCATGAAGCACATTGTTGCTCCATAATTAGTATGTCTTTTATTATGTCACTGTATTTTCTTTGTCGTATTGTTTTGTCTGTACATATTAGTATGTTTTTAGGTTTATGCTCTTTCATTTCATTCTATTTCCTGGCAAATAAGCATTCACCTAATTGCCTGGCATGTCTCAGATTACTGACAATCTACTCACTAAGGGTAATGTCATGTGGTATTCCTTTTTTGGTTTTTAGTTTTTGTGTTTAAACTAAGCTGGCCCTATAGTATAACATGACTATTGAGATGCCCATAGCTCTCATAACCACACAAGGATCTTATGGGAGAGCTCTTAACAACACACACCAGCAGTGAGTGTCTGATTATATGTAGTTAATGTGCAGCATGGCGTTTTCACTTACCTACATAGCATGAAGTAGGTCTCGTATGCCGTTTTCTGTTTTAGATTCAATTGATCAGCATCAACATGGTTTCAATAACTACCTATACAGTACATAGACTGTACTTGATAATGCTTTTATTCCTTTCTCTATTACAGATACTACGTGATCAAAGTACTGTATGTATTAACTCTTGCCTGCTAGTATTTTGCAGCATTTTGTCCTATCCTTAGGTCACTTTGGAGTGGTACTAAACAGGGCTGGACCCTGTTTGTCCTGAAGAAGAGCACTGGGGTAGCTCGAAACTAGTTGACGTTCACTAGGGACCCTGACTAATTAAAAACAGACACCTAGCGACCAACCCCGTTTTTAATATATCGGCTAGGAGCCTGAATAAATTCTTTTTGCCCACTAGCTAGATATTTTTAGTCTCACCCACTCCACCCCCATCACTGCACCACACATAGTCACTCACAAGTAGTGCTCCTACGTAGTGTCGCTGAAGTCGTAGCACGCCTCAGCCCGTAGCGGGTTGGGATGGCCCCTATGATGAAGCATGTCACCATGGGAAACCATGGTGAGTGAGGGACTCAAGAAAGAAATTTTTCCTTTACTAACTACATTTTTTTAATCTTATATTAGTAAATTTAATTTTCTGAAAAAACTGGCTAGGTTTCCATAACCGAGATTTCGGTGTTTTGTAATTCTTGATCATTTTGGAGGGTGGACCTAGCATATCCCTCTTTCTCCCTTATTTTTCTGATTTAGCAAAAGTAGGTAAACACCCACAATATTTAGGCCACTCACCGAAATACGATGTAAATTGCTCAAAAGCTTGGTGTCACCACATTTAGAGAGAGGGACTGGGTGAGCAACACTCCTACCTTCCTTGGTGGCATAGGAGGACGGAATTCCCACAGGTGGACAATATTTTAACTGTGGGGAATAAATGTAACTGTGTATAGTTCTTTTGCACCGCATTGATGTTTACAGCATTAACACCTGAGTGTAAATAATACCACAGGAAAGCTACAAGTAGCTAAGATTTATTTGAGTACTCCTGGAGTTTTCTGTGAAATTCTGAAAATGTGCACATTTACTGGAATGAATGTATATCACGTACTCAAGCACATTTTCAATGATTACATTCGATCCTTGTGAGTCGGAGCCACACAAAAGAGTAAAGCAAGTATTGACTGGCAAATCACAACACTTGCACTGTTTATTTTCCTTTTTTTCCTTTCATTTTCACTTGTCTCAGATAAATCTACTTTCCTCAACTCTCTAGGGCCCATTTCACAAGGCCATTTGAGTGTGTATATACATTACACGCATACATTGCGTGATTTAAGAGCAAAAGGAATTCACAAAAAGTGAACTCACATTCAATATTGATTTAACTATATGTAACAATACACTATAATGATATAATATTATGCATGGATAGAGTTTGTTGCAGGGGGCGGATGTTTCATGGCTGGGGTGGCCTGGATAGCTTGGGAGTACCCACAAACCCTTAGGTTTGTGGGTATTCATAGACTTTTTTCTGACACATTCCCTCTCTGGAAATGGTTGGAGATTTATTTACTTATGTCAAGAAATGGATCGGGAACACTCCAACATTGGTGGAGGTCTGGAGAAAGGAGATTATCCTCTGGAAACATTATTTTACCTATGGATAAAAGTGCAATGGCACAAATTCAATTGCATTTTCTTATAAGCCATTGTACGCTGTGTGCCATTTCACAGGTGAAAAGCCATTTGTGTAGTGCTCTTTGCAATGTTTGTGAATCTCAGATACTCTTAATTATGCACCCATTACAGGGTGTAAACCTGTTGGAGCAGATTTACAAATATCTTTGTGACGTGATCCCTTAGTCTATCTTTGGTTGTATCTTGATTGCACTTTTTGGCATATAGATAAGTCCTGCAAATTGTTTTGATTAAGAACACTTTCATTAGTGTACCTTAAACAAGTTTAAGCTCAGATTTTAAGTGACAAAATCATTACATTTGCACTCATATGCAGTGGAATAGTTCATCAGTCATCCACAAACCTTGAGTTATGTCATGCTTCTCAAACCTATTAGAACCATGACCCAATTTTAAAATGAAAACTTTTGAGGCCCATCTAGCTTTAATGGACATGAAGCGGGCGATTGATTTTTTGATGGAACCCAAGCATCATGTGGTAGCGCACTATCATTTACAGATAGCACGTTTTGCATTGAAATGGTCACTACATTTGCATACAGGTTTACTGATAGAACTATATTGCACACAAATGATAATTTGTGGACCTCTGATTTCAGTGAATATTTATCATTTGTGCATCACCAAATAGGGTGTCTTGAATCGTTTTGATCCTATTCAAATATTTGTTTCCATTTCACTTTATAATTTTAAAAAATGCTTAATTTTTGTTTTCCTAACTATTGAATGTGTGCAGTTCATTTACCGGTATTTACATTTTTCTCTGCATTACAAAAAAATGACATCCTACAAACGTCTCTGTAACACTCACTGTACCCCAGCAAGATTGCCACTTAATTCACTTTACTTGTCTTTCTCTAACTGTAAAGTGAGAGGAGTTTGAAAACACCATTCCCCATGTTAAAAAGCTTAAGCAGCAATTTTCGAAGACATAGCCTGACATTTGACCTGACGTAAAGACATAAGGCCCAGCTCCAATTCAGGTAGGCCGCAGTTCCATTTTCTGTAATTTTGCAAAATCATTAACATGTCTGCTTTTCACTCAGATGTTATCTGTCCTTGTCTTTGCAAGAACTGTAAAAGTGTCAAGTCATTTAGATTTAGATATCAACAAAACACCTGATGCGACATCAGTCTTGAACAAGTGCCTTGCTATCTCAATTTCAAGGCCAGACAAAGAACAATAGCCAAAACAATTTAGTCTGAATTGTCATACTTTTACCATAAATGTTTAAACCAATGCATCTTAGACTTGCATCTTGACACACATTGGTTATATCAAACATTCCTAAAGTGATGTTGGAAATTCCATCTTGGATAAGATACTGTATTAAAGGACTGCCACTTGACCGCTTTTTAGGAGAGGCCCTTCACCCCAGATTATCGTGCAAGATTCTGCCAGAGAGATTCTGCTTAACAGAGATGCAACCGTATTGCACTTTCTACTGAAAGCTGATATCAAGCCTGAGCCCAGGAGGAGTTAATGCTGATACTAGACATGTTTTGCCTTTCACGGGGAGCACAGTCTCCTTTGCTCCTGATAATTACAGTGTTCTTCTGTAAACAGATATGCAGTGCGCTCATCCTCCTTAAGAACATCTAGTTTCAAGTTATTTATACTCTCCATGCTCTCATTTTGTAGCACATAGCAGTAAGTTTTTAGGGTTTTAGACGACATTTTAACCATGCTAGAAATGTTCATTTCATTCTTGCAATGTTTATTTATGCTGTTTTAATCATAATCTGCGTGGTTATTTTTGATGTGTTGAGCTATGGGGGGCACATGTTGAAACAAAAGCTCTTTTTAGTTAAAGTGTCTTTTTCTTAGCACATCTTGTATGTATGTGATTGAAGAGAATGAAAAAGATTTGCTTCTGATCACCTCGGTGTCCTTGGATTCATGTTTAGGGACTGATAGTAACCCAAAAGCACTGACGGCACTTCATTATGTATTGGGTGAGGTTCTGCGGGGTTACAAAAACCTGTCTTTCAAATTCAAGCCTTGGTGCTTTGAATAAGTTCACTTGTGTCACCCGTGGGTGTGAAAGCAAACCTTGTAGAGCTGAGCCAGAGATTCAATTTATGTAACAGACCTCTGTCTTTAAGGTGCAGCAAATGTGACAAGATGAATACAGACTTTAAATGCATCTTTCGTTATTCCTTGACTTTTGCATCCCGTCAAAGATCAGATCAGGACCCACCGGTGGGTTGTGATCCACATCTTGGGAAACACTGGGTTATACTCCTTGTTTTGTTATGAGACTTAGATCTCTAAATTGTTCAACCATCAGATGTGTCAGTTTTTAGTTGCACCTGGGGATCGAGTCTTCTTTAGCAGAACTGCAGAACAAATCATCAGATTTATTTCCTAGAAGTACTCTGGACTTTCCAGCCTCAGTAAAATTGAGGTTGGAAAGTCTAAATAACTCAGCCCTCCCTGCCTTTAGTTTTATAGAGTAATTTGCCTTGAAAGCTGGGATACAGCTTAGGTGGGGTTTAGATACTGTATAGTACAATGTGCTCTGATTTATTCAAATTTTCTGTCAATGAGGAAGTTATTATTAATCAGGAGTCTTATAAATGCGCAAACTGCTGTATTTTGAAAGGAATGCAAGTCATTTATTTCCCAAAATGATTGTAGTCAATAACAGTTTGAGGTTTTGTGGGCAATTCACCACAGTTCACAGTTTACTCTATAACTGCATGGCTTTGGCTTGTCCACATATCCTTCTTTCAGGATGTTAAAGGAAAAAAAGTCTTGATGCTCCAAATAGCATGGGAAAGTATTGTGCACCTGAGTGCCTTTCAACAAAACTGCATCATCGTGTTTTTTGGTGAGTGCAATGCAAATTACTTTTATGTTATATAACATTATGTGTCTTGTAAAGAACATGTTCATTGCAGCAGTGACTTCTCTCTGATGAACACCTCTACATATGATGGCATGTGCAGAGTTCAACTACATTTTATTGGAGTACATTCATCTTTTAAGATGACCGCCACACAAATTGAATGTGCCATCTCCCTGACGAGCAAGTGTCCAATGATTGAAGGTTTCACACAGAAACGAATAATTTTTGTTTTCCTTATTTTTAGCTCGAAATGAATCAACTCACCTATATCTGAAAAAGCCCTGACATTGGTGTATTACTTCTGGTTGGGATACTATAAATGCCTTTCTGTAGTTTGAACTGTTGGCTGTGTTGCTGATTTTGCAAACATTGTGTAATCCTTCTCCACTGATACCTCTAAGCCATCCATAAGCTTCTGCCTTTTTGTAGGGATGCCATAAGCTCAAATAGTTACTTCTGATGACTTTGTCTGGTACTCTGATGAAATGGACCATAATCATTTTATCACACCCAACCATCCTCGTGTATAAAATGTGCCCCTAGACATACTGCCCCCTAAATAAATTGGCTCTGGGTTCCACCCTTACCCAGGCGAATCCCCACGATCCAGAACTTTCACCCAAACTTGAATTTCATATTTGGCTTCTGCAATCTGTGGCACTTGAATTTCCCTTTCAGAAGAAAGAAGTAGGTGGATAACTAGTTGCATCTGCACTCCTTGATCAAAGCAGCTCCAAAATGTTTTGCAAGGTCTAAAAACAGGTTTGAGAAGTGGAGAGTGATGGAGCAAGGTAAATGAAACAAATTTGTAACACCCCATAATAGGGATAATAATTTAACAATATTAATTGTTTGCAATATTAATCAACAATCTGTATTTTTATAAACATTTACATAAGTGTGTGGTAATCGCTATTTATGTGCAAATTGACTTATTTACAATTGTAAAGTAAATTAATAATTAATATAGTAATTTGCTTACTAATTAGAGCAAAATCGCATGATTTCTGCTATGTAGTAAAATTGTATTGTGGCAAAGAATGCGGATGGTAAGTAAACATGGCTTTAAATGTCGCTTCTGCTAGGTAACACCTAACTTGGGTACTTAGAATGACGGGTGGGAAACAGAAAGGCTTATTTTCTTTATTTTAATTATGATTGTGTTTGTTCCTATGATAGTTCGTTTGGGCCTGCTAGGCCATGCTGCGAAAATGGCTGCCGAGGCAGATGAGGTCATGCGCAGACACAAAGATGGCCTCTAAGCGGAAGAAAGCCATAGAACTAAAGTCACGTGGTTACCGAGTGAGCCCAGAGTGAGAGGAGTCAAGGTGATGCCGACCTGACACGAGAAGAATGCCAAGAAAGACTCAGCATGCATCCGTGAGAAACATGGGATGAGCCTCAATGAATTAACAATGGACTGTTTTAAAGTGAATAACAAAAAAATGAAACATTTAGCGAACTGTCAATTGGACTGCTATTACCCAAAGGTCGTGTGAAAATATTATCCTTAAACAATTTTAGAACCGGTTTGAACAAGGAGGGCAATGAGGTGATTCTAGCCACCCCTCCAATGGAACAATTAGCATGATTCTCGCCCCAAAGATTGCAACTTTTTGTTTAGTAAGCTAGTAGTAGGGTATAAGAGGACCTGCTCTTAAGTAGGAGGAGCGCTTTTTCTTGCATAATAATTTTTGGACACTGAGCGTGATACTGATGAAGCTGCTGCCATTTTCTATAGGCCGCTTTTTCTTTGGAGAATTCTTTTTCTGAACTTTAAAACTTGACGGGGAAAGGAACGAGACCGATGCGGGAAACCTGTAAGGGAGGTCCGTCGAGGAGGCTGTTAGAGGGACAGTCAGTCAGTTTTGGGAGTTCAATGCTGTGATCTGCTTTTGATGAATTTTCCTAAACCACAACAAAAGGGTATGCATTTAATCTTTTCTAAAAATGTATTTCTCATATGCTATTGAAGTGTAATAAAGTGATTAATAATCTAAGAATCTCACTCATGCAAACTGAATTTAGATAAAATCTATTTCTAATTAATTCCGAGTCTGTGGTTCTTTAGTTCATTAAATGAATTTAATATGTATTAAGGTTTTTAAATGATTAAGCTGGACTTAATCGCCATCAACTTATTCTACTAGTTGGTCCATCGACCAAAAGCGGAATACCTTGATGTTTTAGAACCGACAGGAATAAAACTGAATAAACATGGTTGTTTAAGGTAATATTCTGTTAACTTTAAATAAGGTATTCCATTTCTTCCAGCAATTTCGTTCTTCTCCTTAGTGAAGGTGGATGAGATCCAGGGAATAACTGAGCGAGTGTATGATTATGCGGTGTTATGGGCCCCACCGTCATATGGTATAGTTGTTGTGAATGATCTTTACCTGGATGTTATGTCCAAAGGAGAAGAATTTATATTAGCCGCGCTGGATCAGATTTCTTGGTAGCAGAGTTATGGTTACTATAGATTAGTTTGGTGATTATTGATTATTGATTATCGATTATTTCATGTCGAACACTTCATGTCGAATTGTATCATGTTATATGTAAGTCGGAAATTTTGAAGCTTCCGGGAAGTAGGAAGTGGACACGTGTGGCAAGAGAAGTCACATGGAATAGTGCATTGTCTGATTTTCAAATTGGTGATAACACAGGTTGTGTTATGATAGGGACATTTCATGTATAAAACGTGTATGAGTGAAATAGCAACCGGTTTTCTTGTGAAACTCTGGCCTTAATTCTCAGGAGCAGTGTAGTCTCCACATGTGTTTTATCCCCAGAGAAACAGGTTTACCCCTTGCTTGAAAGAAGGGTAAGGTAGAGGGAAGTGCTATACTTATCGAACGAAACAGTATTCTTGCAAGATAGAATAAACTATCTCTTTTGTTTAGCGAAAACAGGCAATGGAAATGTGTTCTACGTTGTAACTAATAATATCTAGTCAAGAAAAAGAGCAGCCGATAATTTTTGTAAAGGAGGGGTCAGGAGTAGAACTGACGTTGACAAAAGACCGCGCTGGGATTGGCCAGTGCTTGGAAACACGAAGAACGACCTGATTGGTGCATTGGTGTGAGATGTGCTGGGATAGGTCTATAGAGAGTGACGTACAGTCTTCGGATTGGTGCGTTAGTGTGAGACGCGCTGGGATAGGTCTGAATAGCGTATAGTAAACAGAACCGAGTTGTGAGTTTGTCAGAAGAGAAGAATAGTGAAATATGGCTTATTATGAGTATTGTAGAGAGAAACCGTCATGGATGGCGAAAATTAAAAACTTTTTCAAGAAAGACAAGAAGGTAGTGACTAGAGAGGGACAAGTAATTCCTCCGCCGAAGACACCAGCTTCTCATATGATGCTGAAATATGGTTATCATACTTGTATTTGGTTAGAGAATTGGACGAAATATACTCAAAATGATGGAGTATTGGCTTTTCCAGAAAATGGATCATTTAGCACAGCTGTACTTCGGAATTTGAGAGAGAAAATGATGAAACTTGAGCCAAGACCTAGACCACCACAATTTGAAGCATTAGGTGAATGGGAAGACAAAATGTATGAGAGTGAAAGACATAGAGGTGCAAAGAATTATAGTTTGGTTCATGGAAGAGTATGGGGAGTGAATCATGAAGACAGGATGAGACGTTGGAGATATGCTAATATGACAGATGGTTTGTTTCCAGCTGTAACAGTCGAAGAGGTTGCAGGAAGGAAGTGTACAGAGAAAAAGAAACATACAGCTACAGAGAGGTATGGGTATGGAGGTATTGAAACAGAGGATGAATTGCTGGAAGATATTTAAAACAGAAAGCCACCTCCATATCAACAGAATTCTGCGGTGGTGACACCCAATGCACCGCCAATGGAAACTGGGAGGAATAAAAGTCCAGAACGAAGATACGATATAAATAGGTCAAATGAACAGTTAGAGACTCCACAAAGTGAGAAATCTGACAGTGGTAATGCAGCTGAGTTAGCAAAAACCACAAGGGAATTGACTGAGAAAATAAGAGAGTTAACAATGAACATGGAAGCTGTGACTGTGCCAGTGTCAATAGGACCCGTAATACCAGTTTTTGAAAACCAAAGAATAGATGAGCATTCCTTAACCATCCCAATGAATTCGAATATGCAAAGAATGAGAGAAGGGATAATTACAGAAACAAGAGAGACAAGAGATTTGGTCAGCTCGTATAGGCCGAGTCCACCTACTAACCTGACAGTAAATGAAAGTGAGATAAAAAGGATTCCTATGGGAACAGAGTCAGCATCTGAAACGCCAGAGAGAAGCAGAAACTGGATAGGAATAAATAGTACCCCTGTAGGACCAACTCCAGAAGAATTAAATGAATGGATGAGAAATTTGCAGAAGAAAGATGCAGAACCGCAACCATTAGATGTAATCAGGCTAAAAATAGACATGGAAGAGTTGATTTTAGGGACTATTGGTACAGAAAAATTGAAAACATATCAGGACGAGGAGATCATGTTCTAATGTAAGAGCATTACTTGGAGAGCTAGAAATTTACATGAAAAATTGGAAGAGACAGCGAATAAATTAAGAGTAGAATTTGTAAAAGTCAGGAGTTTACAGAAACTATATAGGGTAGATTTTTGTGAGAAAGATATAGAAAATCTGAACACATCAGGACGATTAACCCAGATAAAAGAACTGATCGTTTTGTTGAGAAAATGGGGAGATGTGGACAGATGGAGGAGCAGGTGGGGCAAAAGAAATGAGAAAACAACCGACAAAGCGTCTTTGGCTTTTGCGGTGACAGACAGAGAATCAATCGTACGGGAGTATCCAATGAGAGAAACTCCAGGAGGTAGTTATGTACATGCTCCATGGTCCAGACAAGATATATTGTCATTTACAAATGAGTTTCCGAAATTGAGAGAAAAGCCTGTAGAATGGTACAGACAAGTGGAAAGGTTTGTCAAAGTTTCAAAAGTGTTGTGGGTAGACTTGGATGGATTGTTTGACATTGTAGTACCAGCCGATTTATGGACAGAATGTAAGATTACCATTGATTGGCCAACGGCAGAATACCCAAGAGATGCAAAAACTGGAGCGCCAGGTCCAGAAGTAATAAGGAAGTATGAACAGGTTATTACATTTTTGAAAAACAAAATTCCAACCAAAAAGAAACTGATTGGGTAAAAATTGACAGAACTACACAGGAGAGTAAGGAGTCTGTACACGCCCACTATGAAAGGCTACTTTTAGTTTTCAAACAGTATAGCGGTTATGAGACTTTGAGTGAAAAGGACATGAGTCATTTTGTATATAGGTTTGTTTATGGACTGAAACCAAAAATAAGTGAAATGATTAAGTAGCATATGTTGTGCTGGCAAAACAGCACTGTGGACGAGGTGTTGAGATCTGCCAAATATTGTAGTGATGACATTGAATGTAGACAGCGTAAATTAAAGAAAAAGCGATGTGGGCACAAGTAAAGGTTGCAGAAAAACAAGAAGCTCAAATGAATAATTAGACTGGTGAGACAGGACAGACTAAATCCAAACCGAATATAGGTAAAGGTAAAGGTCAAATGAGTATAGAAGAGGCCAAAAAGAAATGGCCCTGTCACAACGGCGGAAAATTAGGGCATTGGAGAAACAAGTGTAAATTTCCTCCAAAAGCTAATACGGAAAATCAATCATTAAATCCACAGGTGCAGAGTGAGGTGAGTTACCAACAGCTGCAGCAACCGCAGGTAGTTACTCAACAGAGTCAGGTGCCACAACCACCTCTTCCCAAGAGTGTAAACCCCCAGAGATACAGTGCAGAGACAGGATTCTACGGAGGAGAGCAGGTAACAAAATTGCCGCGCGCAGCTGCAATATCGCAGTATTGGTTGCGACAGGATGGAAATGAGTCGGATGAAAGTTTATGACGGTGCCTAGGAGAGGAGGAAGAGTGCGTACTTGGCGCAACTCTAGAGGTAGACCAGACAGGTCCATTTGTGGATGGGGAAGTGAATGGTGCAAATGTTACATTCCTTGTGGACACTGGAGCTACCCGTTCTACTGTCAGGTCAGTAGAAATTCCAAACCTTCCTCTCTCAGGTGAATATATCCAAGTCGTAGGTGTTTCAAATCAACAGATTAAAGCGCCTCTTACCAGACCAGTAGAGGTGAAAGTTGGACCATTCAGAGAAATGCATCGATTTGTGGTGTGTGATTGCAGTCCTGTAAACTTACTAGGAAGCGATCTACTTTGTAAAATGAATTGCACCATTTATTGTACTCCGGATGGTATTGCATTTCAGACACCAGATGAAGATGTACTGTATAAAATGACAATGGCAGAACTAGAATCAGGAGTAAATGACATGTTTCCTGTGTTTGATGTAGAGAAAATCCCAATTGAGTTAAAAGAATCGGTCAGACCTGATGTATGGGATTTTACAGGTGAAGATATTGGGTTAATGAAAGGAGTAGACCCTGTAAAAATTACCGTAAGAGAAGGAACAAACTTTCCAAACACTCCACAATACAAATTAACACCAGAAATTATTGAAGGAATAACACCCGTAGTTAATAAAATGATTGAACAGGGAATTTTGAACGAAATAATGAGCAGTCCATGTAATTCACCTATAATGGGACTGAAAAAGCCAAATGGTACATATAGGATAGTACAAGATTTACGAAAGATCAATAAAATTGTTATTCCTTGTTGTCCAATTGTGCCAAACCCCGCTGTAATACTGTATCAGATTCCACATGATGCAGAATGGTATACAGTCATTGATTTGTGCCATGCAATTTTCTCTATTCCATTACATCCAGATAGCCAGCCATTATTTGCGTTCCGGTTCGGAGAGCGTATTTTGGCATGGTGCCGAAGTCCTCAAGGGTATACAGAAAGTCCCTCAATCTTTAATCAGATCCTAAAGAAATCCTTAGAAGATTTAAAAATGCCTGAAAAATCTGTGATGGTTCAGTACATTGATGACCTATTGGTGGCATCAAAGACCAAAGAAGCATGTGTTACCGACACCATTGCTTTATTGAACCACTTAGCCGAAGGAGGACATAAAGTGTCTCCGTCTAAATTACAATTTTGTCAGCAGGAAGTTCAATACTTAGGTCACAAGATTGAGAAAGGGATGCGAAAAGTAACAACAGAGAGAATAAAGATTATCCGAGGAATGAGAGCTCCAATGACACAGAGAGAGGTGAGAATGTTCCTTGGAATGGTTGGGTATTGTCGACAGTGGATAAGTGGATTTTCATTGATTGCAAAACCTTTACAGCGTTTGACAAAAAAGGATGTTAAAGATCCGTTTGAATTGAATGACGAAGAAATGCAAGCCTTCAAAGAACTAAAAACAAGGTTGTGTGAAGCACCGGCACTGGGAATGCCTGATTATGAAAAAGAATTTGAGCTGTACTGTAGCGAGAGAGATGGATGTGCACTTTCAGTATTAGTGCAAAGACATGGAAAAATGAAAAGACCTATTGCATATTTTTCAGCTGTTTTAGACCCGGTAGCAAAAGCGTTGCCTGGCTGTCTGAAAGCAGTAGCTGCTACTTGCGTAAGTCTAGAACAGAGTGAAGGCATTGTGATGGGGTATCCATTGAGAGTATATGTTCCACATTCTGTTGAAATTCTTTTAACAAGAACCAAAACTCAATTCATGACACATAGTCGGCTGACTAGGTATGAAAAGGTGATTTTGAGTGCAGACAATGTAACCATTGACAGATGCAACAAGTGTGAATACTTCAACATCATTGCCAGATGAAGGGAGTGTGGGAGACAAAGATGAAATCGATCACAAATGCCTGGATGTGCTTGAATTCTGTACGAAACCTAGGCCGGACATAAAAGATGAGCCTTTAAAGGAATCAGATTATGTGATGTTTGTAGACGGTTCGTGCCTGAGGACAAGTGAAGGAGTTTTGAGTGCGGCATACGCTGTGTGTACAGTAGCTACAATAATGGAAGCATCTTGTCTGAGAGGGATACGTTCAGCCCAAGTGGCTGAGCTGATTGCTCTGATTCAGGCATGCAAACTGGGAAAGAATGTTCGAATCACGGTGATCACGGATAGCCAGTATGGCTTCGTGGTCCATGACTTCGGACAGATCTGGTCTCAGAGAGGTTTCTTGACATCTGCAGGAACTCCAATCAGAAATGGAGAGTTTGTGAACAAATTACTTGAGGCGATACAGCTGCCTAAACAGATTGCAGTGGTGAAGTGTGCTGCACACAAAAACGAAGCAGACTACATTACCGTGGGTAATAGGTACGCTGATGAAATAGCTCAATACCTTGCTAGAAATATGGTTTTGTTAAATAGAAGGAGAGAAAAAGAGAATGTTTCATGTCCCTTGTTGTTTACTAACGTTGTCGAAACATGGGATGAAGTGAAACAATTACAGGAAGAAGCAAACGATGAGGAGAAAGATGGTTGGATAAAAGCAGGATGCAGAAAAAGGGAGGAAGATGACGTTTGGGTTTATAGAGATGAAAGACCAGTTATGCCTGATAGCATGATTTCTAACATGGCATGGATGTACCATGGACAGGCTCATATTGGAAGGGATGCCATGATCCGACTTTTCAGACAAACCTGGTATAATCCTAAATTCAGAGCCATAGCTGAGAGTCTTTGTCAGAGATGTCTTATCTGTCAACATATAAATCCAGGAAGAAAAACAGTAGTGAGTCTAGGGACAATAGGGCGAGAAGGAGGTCCTTTTACTAGAATGCAACTGGATTTTATCAAAATGCCCCCGAGCAATAGACTGAAGTATGTTCTTGTGGTCGTTTGTTTGTTCTCTCGTTGGGTGGAAGCCTATCCGACAAGAAGTAATGATGGAGTTACTGTAGCTAAACTCCTGCTGAGAGAATTCATTCCAAGATATGGGTTTCCAGTTACGATTGAAACAGATAGAGGTACACATTTTCAAAATGAACTAATTCAACTGATATGCGAAGCTCTTGACATTCAACAGAAATTACACAGTGCATACAGACCAGAGGCTTCTGGAGTGGTGGAACAAGTGAATGAGACAATAAAGAATAGGTTAGGGAAAATGTGTCAAGCCACAGGACTCAAATGGCCTGATGCCCTACCATTGGTGCTGATGACTATCAGAAGCATACCTGACAGAAAAACAGGTCTAAGTCCTCATAAAATAATCATGGGACGAGTAATGAGACAAGCACAAGTACCTGTCAACAAACTGCTGACTATAACTGATGATCTCGTATTGGATTATTGCAAAGGATTGGCTGATGTGGTACATTCTGTGTTTCATCAGGTTGGACTGGATGCAACCACTCTTGAAAGAAAACCAGCTCATGATTTGAGTCCAGGACACTGGGTCCGCATAAAAGTCCACAGAAGAAGAAACTGCTTGGTTCCTCGCTGGGATAAGCCACGTCAAGTGATTCTGGTAACAACAACAGCTGTTAAATGTGCTGGAGTGAAAAACTGGGTGCATGCCAACCACACTATCAGAGTTCCAGATCCTGAAGATCGACCTGTAAGTCGACATCTGGAGATATCTGATACCAGTTCAGCATCCGATGCAGAAGTCGAAACAAGCAGGGTTCCAGATCCTGAAGCTCGACCTGTAAGTCGACATCTGGAAGATCAAGGTACAAGTTTGACAACAGAAGGAGAACCTGAAGTAACAAAAATTCCAGAACTTGAAGATCGACCTGTAAGTCGACATCTGGAAATATCAGATACCAGTTCGGCATCTGAAACAGACCAGTCAGATTGTGATGAAAAGCAAAAGAATAAATGGAGAACTGACATTATAAACGAAGAAACTGAACCAAGAGACTGTGACAATGATCAGCCAAGCACAAGTTATGGAAGATTTCCTTCATAGATTGTCGAATTAGTTGAGGGAGGGTTAGATTCAGATAGAGAGGTAGAAGAAGAATCGGAAGAACCCCGAGGAGCAATAGGGACAGACCAACAAATAGAAGAACAACAGGGGAATTTAGAAACAGACAGAGAAATTAACAAGAATTTGGAAGAAACTAGAGGAGGGATAGAAACAAGTGTCGCAACAGAAAAGAAACAAGAAGGTTCAGAGATAGATGATGAAAACGAAATCATAAAGTTCAAAATAAGAGGAAGTGAAATAAGGTCTGAAACAGAATCTGAAGAAAGTGAAGAAGAGAGAAAGCAGAGACTAGGACCAAGAAAGAGGACTTGGAGAACAGAACGAGAGGAAAAGGAAAGTGAACCAAAAAGGCCAAGAAAAGGAGACAATTGGCCCCACGAAGTCAAAAGACTGAGATACAAGATAATAAACTTAAATAAAAATAATGCAGAACAAGTAAATGAGATAACAAGTCAAAGGGAACAAGGAAAACAAAGTGGAAAACAATTGCAGAAAACGAAGAGAGTGAAGAAACCTAATCTGAAATATTAGTCGCCTGAGTGGCTATACATCGCATTGACTGACATCAAAGAAGAAGATAACACTCACGAAAGCCCAGAAGAAAGCAGCAAACCAATGGGTGAGAGTGAAGTGCAACAAGTCTGAAAAGGTAAAAAGAGAAACCCGGATTGGACATCAAAACCTGAAAGAGACAAGGAAGAGTTCTGAAAAGAACTGAAGAAAGTACCAAACGAGACAAAGTAAAAGGGTAGAGTGGCTGATACGTCATTTTGAGGTGTGGTGACACATTTTCTGTATATATGTATATAGTTAGGTGCTAGAACAGAATGGTAGACATAGAGAATAGAAAATCTAAATGTGATTTCTTACGTAGATGGTGTAGAATGTGTTTTTATTGTACCAGATTAATAATGTTTGTTTGGCTTATTTTAGCAATAACCATTCCATTGAGGTTAGCTGTAGAAGAAACAGCCATAAGGGAAAATAACACGAAAAAGGATAAAGAAGCTAACACACCAAACACAGCAACATTAATAGATAGTACTGAATTGCACAAGGATAGGTCCATAACTGATTTTTCTAAGAACGTTTTCACAAAATTGTTATATGAGTATGTAGAAACAATGGATGTAAGAGACTGTTATGTTTGTATGCAATTACCTGCGTCTGTCACAGAAGGTGTGACCTATCATCACCTTCCTTTGACGTATGGGATAACATGTAGGGGCCGATTCCGATCTCGGCCGGTAGGGCTCCGAATCGGATTCGGCTTTACCGGATCCGATTCGGAGCCCTGTTTCCCGACCGATTCGTACGCGGTTCCGGCCGAGCGAGTACGATGCAAGCGCCCGCGAAATCGCCGACCGACTCGTACGCGGCTTCAACACGCTCCGACCGACTCACACGGACCCGACTCGCACCGCGCAATGGAGACGTTCCCCGGCCGGGTTAGTACGATGCGCACCGCGAGCAGTCCGACCGACTCGCGCCGTCCGGCTCGAAAGAGCTGTCGGAGCCGGACTTTGGGGGTCCGCGTTGGACCCCCCTGTACGCGTGGCTGCGCGAGTCGCACACAGGGGGGACCCATGGGTCCCCCCTACCTGTGCATGTACGGCACGATGCGCTTCGCCGTGTACACGCTGTAGGGGCCGCCCATGTTCGCCTCGCACCCATTGAGTCAATGGGAGCCCGCGTACGCGTTGTACGACCGGCTCCCATTGACTTCAATGGGAGTCCGACCGAATCGAGTCCGATAGCCTACGAACGCATCGTACTCGTCCGGTCGGACTGCCAGAGTCCGATTCGGTCGGAATTCTCTCCGGGTCCGGCTCGGTCGGAGAGATTTCCGGCCCGAATCGGAATCGGCCCCGTAGTGTTTTAGCCAGTTTATTTTATAAAACAGGTAGATTAGAATATTATTATACTGACATAAATAAGGTTTTTGCAAAAGTTCCTATAATCCCTGAACTGAACAAAGTAAAAGAAGCAAGAATGTTTGGTGAATTTTTCCTAGAAAATAAAGATCTAACATTAGAGTATGTGGTTAAGCACAATCTTACCTGTGAATTAAAGAAAGAAGAAAATGTATTTTTAGAGACGGTAGAAAACAGAAGAGTTAAGTTTCAAAGAAAAGTAATAGAGGAAGAGACAAAAACACCCTTTTGGGCATTCGAAGAAGAAAAACATGATAAGACAGAGACAAATGCAGCTATGACTTTAGATTGGCCCCAACAGGGAAAGTTGTGTATTAGTAGAAATAAGACTAGATATGATAACTATTTCGTGGGTTCCAGTGAATGCCGAGATACTTACAAAATTTTAGGAGGATGGGGATTCAAAGGAGGAAAAGATCCAATATTTCCAGGGATCTATTATATTTGTGGAAATAGAGCTTATTACAGATTACCGGACCATTGGTACGGGTCATGCTATTTAGGCCTGGTCTTTCCAAAGATTTTTCATGTGGAGAGAGGAGAAAAAGGAATTCACGAAATGGGTGAAACATTAACACGTAGAAAAAGGGAAAGCTTTTCAGAAATAGTTGGTGACATTTTTGGAGCATTGATACCAGCAGTGGGTATATCTTTGAATGCATTTAAGATTCGGAAACTGTCCACAGTGGTAGATCGTTTATCAACGAATACTGCTGGAGGGTTCTTGATGGTAAATACCGAGATGGTTGCCATGAGAGCTATGGTGATGCAAAATCGACTTGCCCTTGACATTCTTTTGGCAAAAGAGGGTGGAGTCTGTGGAATGCTGAAAGTCCAACATTGTTGCACTTACATTCCAGATATAAGTGAAAATATACAGAAGTATATAAAGAATATTACTAATTTGCACAAAGAACTTGCTCCACTGGAGGATGAAGGTGCCTGGGAGAAACTTGGTAAGAGTTTTTCCTCAATACAGAAATGGTTCACTGAAATAGGTGGTTCTTTTATAGGGAAAGTTTTGATATCAACAACAGTAATAATATTAGTGTTGTTATTAGTGAAATTAGTTTATGAATGTATTAAAAGGAGAAAAAGACAAGATAAGATAAAAAGAGAAAATAAGATAAATAAAGAAAGAGAACGGGAAATGGGAGAAATAGAACTGGAAGAACTAAAAGAAAACATATATAAGAGAACAAAAGATCAAGATGAAAGGGACACTGATGTATGAACTAACAAAAGCAAGTGGACACGAAACATTTTATCTAAAAAATTGTATAACATGGGTTTTGTGGTGATATTAAAAATCACCAAAGGGGGTATTGTTGGAGCAAGGTAAATGAAACAAATTTGTAACACCCCATAATAGGGATAATAATTTAACGATATTAATTGTTTGCAATATTAATCAACAATCTGCATTTTTATAAACATTTCCATAAGTGGGTGGTAATCGCTATTTATGTGCAAATTGACTTATTTACAATTGTAAAGTAAATTAATAATTAATATAGTAATTTGCGTACTAATTAGAGCAAAATCGCATGATTTGTGCTATGTAGTAAAATTGTATTGTGGCAAAGAATGCGGATGGTAAGTAAACATGGCTTTAAATGTGGCTTCTGCTAGGTAACACCTAACTTGGGTACATAGAATGACGGGTGGGAAACAGAAAGGCTCATTTTCTTTATTTTAATTATGATTGTGTTTGTTCCTATGATAGTTCGTTTGGGCCTGCTAGGCCATGCTGCGAAAATGGCTGCCGAGGCAGATGAGGTCATGCGCAGACACAAAGATGGCCTCTGAGCGGAAGAAAGCCATAGAACTAAAGTCACGTGGTTACCGAGTGAGCCCAGAGTAAGAGAGAGTCAAGGTCATGCCGACCTGACACGAGAAGAATGCCAAGAAAGACTCAGCATGCATCCGTGAGAAACATGGGATGAGCCTCAATGAATTAACAATGGACTGTTTTAAAGTGAATAACAAAAAAATGAAACATTTAGCGAACTGTCAATTGGACTGCTATTACCCAAAGGTCGTGTGAAAATATCATCCTTAAACAATTTTAGAACCGGTTTGAACAAGGAGGGCAATGAGGTGATTCTAGTCACCCCTCCAATGGACCAATTAGCGTGATTCTCGCCCCAAAGATTGCAACTTTTTGTTTAGTAAGCTAGTAGTAGGGTATAAGAGGACCTGCTCTTAAGTAGGAGGAGCGCTTTTTCCTGCATAATAATTTTTGGACACTGAGCGTGATACTGATGAAGCTGCTGCCATTTTCTATAGGCCGCTTTTTCTTTGGAGAATTCTTTTTCTGAACTTTAAAACTTGACGGGGAAAGGAACGAGACCGATGCGGGAAACCTGTAAGGGAGGTCCGTCGAGGAGGCTGTTAGAGGGACAGTCAGTCAGTTTTGGGAGTTCAATGCTGTGATCTGCTTTTGATGAATTTTCCTAAACCGCAACAAAAGGGTATGCATTTAATCTTTTCTAAAAATGTTTTTCTCATATGCTATTGAAGTGTAATAAAGTGATTAATAATCTAAGAATCTCACTCATGCAAACTGAATTTAGATACATTCTATTTCTAATTAATTCCGAGTCTGTGGTTCTTTAGTTCATTAAATGAATTTAATATGTATTAAGGTTTTTAAATGATTAAGCTGGACTTAATCGCCATCAACTTATTCTACTAGTTGGTCCATTGACCAAAAAGCGGAATACCTTGATGTTTTAGAACCGACAGGAATAAAACTGAATAAACATGGTTGTTTAAGGTAATATTCTGTTAACTTTAAATAAGGTATTCCGTTTCTTCCAGCAATTTCGTTCTTCTCCTTAGTGAAGGTGGATGAGATCCAGGGAATAACTGAGCGAGTGTATGATTATGCAGTGTTATGGGCCCCACCGTCATATGGTATAGCCGTTGTGAATGATCTTTACCTGGATGTTATGTCCAAAAGAGAAGAATTTATATTAGCCGTGCTGGATCAAGAGCATACATCCCAAAACTCACCATCAATCCACCTCTGATGCCCCTACAATAATCTGAAGCAGCATTCCTCAGCACTCAGAGCAACAACCTTTGACATTGCTTTTAAGAAAAGGATGACAGATTTCTTGTCAAACAGGCCAAAGGTCCAGAGGAAATCAGTCTCCATAGGCTTTAAACTTCTTTTCATCATTTGTATTGTCTATACTTATTTTCTGCCCACAGTTTGGTTTGACATTTTTTGCTCCGTGTATATGAAACCTTGCAATCTGTATACATGCCAGCTCCAAACTAAAATGCTCTGACATCTACAATGGCTTTCCCCACATAATATACAACTTCAATGAATGAATGACTAAATTAATAAATACACAAGTAATCGACAGAATCAGTTCATGTCAGTGGTGGTATATTAAGACATTAGCAAAAATGGAGCAGTGCTCTCACAAACAGCACCGTTAATGGTCTGTCTCCATTAAATATGGAGATACAATGGACACCAAGAGGAATCTAGCATACACATCTTATATAACCTAAATAATCAAAATGGCTTCTGCGCCAAAGAAGAGAACATAGTAGTGCACAATTTCTCCTAATACCACAATTCACCACTGAGGTGCATAATTTCAACATAATACTACATAGAACAAAATGACACCAGCAATATATCTCTCTTATGGAGATTATCTGTTCTCAGTCATGCTACATGGTTGGCTGAGATTAAAAATGTATTTTACCTAACATTGAACTCAATGGAGTCCCAGGTCTCTGCTCTCACTAATCAATTTTACGATCTCCAGTTGCGCAAAAAGCTCTATATCTTTTCCACAAATCATATCATTAGGATGAATTATTCACATTTACAGATGCTTAGGGTCAAATTTGGTTGATTTACCTGATGCTGCTCTGCTGCTAGGATTGGACTCCATTTCCCGCTGGCTACTGCTGGTGGAAGCAATACTACTTTTTGGTTTTTCATTTTGTTCCCTTAGAAACTGTAGCTGGTTACCACTGCATAAAGAGATCAAATGTATTTTTGTAATCAGGAACATTTGTAAATGAAGTAGATTGAAGATGTGAAATGCTTCAACATAGGTAGACTCATTGATTCAGCATCAACAGTGGCTTCCTGTTCAATAAAGCATAGTGAGGGATATATGTAAAGGATACAAAACATGTTTGCATACATGACAAGACACAATGAACTTTTTCTTGGAGTCAAGGTGCGTTAAAAGAAATCCACACTACTTGTTTCTCAAGTTAACATGTGCTCTTGTAGTAACAAAGTTACTGATATTAGGTAAGGGAACTTACATGTTATATATGCCACGTGGAACTTTCTTGAAGTGATCCTTTACAGTGAGATCCACAACTGAACAATTACTTATTTGGTGAATGAGGCGCTTAATATGGAATAAATCTTCACACTTTGTCAAGTTACCCAGATCTGCTTTTTCACACTGGCACACGGCGGTCCTAGTGCAGTCTGACTGTCCGAGTCGTAATCGGGCAGTTGGACCACGGGTGCGGCGGTGGCTGGATCCACCACAGCCGCGCCACCATGAGTCTGGCGGTCTGGGGAGCACCACACTCGTAATCTGGCCCTAAGTGTATCAATGCCACAGATGTTAATACTAGTTTTCATACACCACAATGGATTTTCTTCAGTGTCTGTCTGCCTCCATCACATACAAAGGATTCAACTGTACTTGTTATAGCTCTTGTTATACTTGCAACTACAGAAGTTGTGTATGGAGGTTGACTAAACTTTCTGTAACATAGGGTGTTGACTGGGATTGGGCTAATTCTGACAAACATCTGTTACTTTTACTGAAAATGGAGTGATCTTCTTGTAAAGTCTAGAGTGGTTATTAAGTGAATCATTTTTTAATGGTCTAGCCCGGCCTCCATGCAGCAATAACACCTCCTGTCAATGGAGTCTGCATTTTTTTTACAGAGCCTTATTTGATTGCAATCTCCTGAAGAAGTGTTCATAGCTCAAAATGCATTTTGGTACAATTCTTCAAATGTTTTGATTTGAAAAAATGGAATCTCTACCAATGAAAAGATATTACACTGGGCAAAATTAAATCCTGTTTTTTGACTAAAGGAGCATTTTGATCAAAATCAACATAAGTATATATCTAAGTATTCATTTGAAAAAAACTCAAACCGTACAAGATTCTCAGTGTTGTGCCTGGTCGTACATATACTACCTTGCTTGTGGGTAGGGTTTTGTTCTCACTGTTCAGTACGTATCTGGACCAGTAATGTGTGGCGGTGATGCACCACATTTTTACAGTCCATAGACAATTGAAAACATGTAATATTATACTTAAGGTATGTTTCTAAATAAGAAAGAGCAGCTTCTAAGATAACGTTTTTAGAGGTACCAGACTTGCCTGGGAGACAAGATGATAAGGTTAGACAGGATGGTCACATGGGGATTAGCAAGGCCAAACAGAGATTGCAAAAGGATTATTGATGGCCAGGATTATCTGGGCAGTTTTAGTGTATTGTATGAGATTGTAAAGAATGCAGTTTCTAACAAAATCTTTAAAATAAGAGTTCAAACCATGGAGGAAAGAAGGTTACTGAATAAGCTGTGGGAGGGAATTGTCCTCAAGACTGTGGGGCTCATGTAAGGAATCAAAGAGAGTTCATATGTGCTGACCTCAATAGATACATTTCCAAGATGACCAGATATCATTAACAGTGTTGAATCAAAGAGTGTTATTACTTTCATAGCTGAAATATTTAGCAGGCAATGGTCTATATTTTTGTACAATTAACCTCCAGCAAGATGGTGCTGGTGGCGAATAAGGGGACTAAAGCATAAAAGATATGCACTTTACCATACTGAAATTAATGGGATGCTTGAAAGGTTTAGTAAGGTTACTTCAGAGATAGCAAAGAGTAGTGGGAAAAACCAAAGTGCTGAAGTTTAATCCAAGGTCTTAATGTGCAGCATCACTCCACACACAAGAAACGGTAGAATGCTGTTTGATTTGCATAAGAACAGAAACCCAACTCAATGGTGAGTCCAACGTGGGAAACAAACGGAAGGGATATGGAAGATGCTTTATCTAATAGATCTTAGAGATTGAGGGAAAAGGAGTTACTGAGCGATAGGAAAAAAAGATTTGATAGGCTATAAAAGTCACAAAGGTGAATGTAGGTGACTAGGTGAGAACAGTGGCGTAGCTAGGCACTCTGCCGCCCGTGGCGGCCCCTGCCTTTTGCCCCTGCCGCGCGCTGAAGAGCGGGGGTTGGGGGGTGCTGGCGATGATTTTAGCTGCCGCCCCCAAAACTCGTGCCGCCCGGGGAGCACCGCCCCCTCCGCCCCCCCCTTGCTACGCCAGTGGGTGAGAATAGAGACTGTTGGTAACAAAATAGAATCAAAATTCTCAAAGCTATTGAGGGTCATTAAGCTGTTTAACAGAGTCATTAAAACAGAAGATAATTGCATATGGAATCTTATAGAGTAGTGAGGGTAGTGTCAGGAAGTGAAACAGGAGAGAGCAAGAGACAAGAACAGAGATGCATTGATTAAATAATGGAGAGGAGGGTGTCCAAGGAAAAGACACAAAAGAAAAGGGAGAGAGGTCGGTGAAGAAGAGAGGCGGAAAGAGTATATGTCCTATACCAAGATCTGCCAAATTCTAATATGCAACATATGTAGCATCTTTTCCTTTACTGAAAAATGTTTCAAAGTGTTTCTTAGTTTTAATTTGTTCTCTTCATTGGTACTTTGTGTCTATAAAGAGGGAGGTGTGTGGTAACAGAGTCACTGATGTTAGGGAGGGGACCATAGAATGTCATACATGTTATGTGGAACTTTCTGGTAGCAATTCCTCACTCTGAGTTCTGCAAAAGAAGGAGCAAGTGATTGGTGCATGTGGCACTTAATTTACAATAAATCATATACTTTCAGACTTCTCAGGTTTCTCGGATCTGCTTTTTCACAGGTCTTTTTCTAGGTTTGTTACCATTACCTTTGAAATTAGCTCAGGGTTTAAGCTGCCCAAAGCTTACCGTTCGCTAGCGGGGAAAAAACTTCACTGCACTATGCGGAGCAGAGGTTTCTGCACTCCACAAGCTCCACGGAGCGCGGAGTGCTGAAAACTCCGCAAACTCCGCGAATGGAGCAGAGTTCACCGCCCATGCCTAATCAGGAGGTGTAAAGGATCTCAGCCAATCCTCCTTGTAGGTCACAGCATCACGCCCCTCTGTGGCCTTGGGAAGCCCCACAATACTTAAATTATTCCTGCATGAGCAACCCTCCGCATCATCTGCGTGAGCTTCCAAACTTTGGACACGCTCCTGTAGCATCTGCAAACACTTCTGGGTGGCTGCTGGGGTTGTATGAAGATTAGCAAGTTCTCCTTCCACTCCAGTCACTCTGTCCGTCAGCTTTCTGTGGTCATCACGGAGGTGAATGAAATCCACTGCCAGGGAGTTGATCTTGCTCTCAGTGGATACAAGTGATCGCTCAATGGCTCCAATAGTTTTCATAATGTTGGTTAAATAGAGTTTATAGCATTGTTTTATTTTTTGATATTTTACATTTTTTGATTTTATTTTTACATTTAATTAATTGGTTATAGTATTTTTTTGTAAATGTGTTTTTTTAATTTTTCAATTTTTAATATTTAATTTTTGATCTACATCAATGAATATATATTTTTTTTCTTCATTTTTTATATTTTTTATGGTTTCATTGAGTATGTATATTACATATATTTATATATATCTTCATCCAAAGTGCCCAAGCTCCAGAGACGCACTCCTCCAGCTGGTGAGTTTAAAACCTTTATTTGCATAGGGGACAGGATTGCAGCTCCGCTTTTAAAGTCCAATTGCCTGACGCGTTTCAGAGCGTTCACGCTCTTTCTTCAGAGGCAGTTTACATTCACAAAAGGTTTGCAGACTCCCACAGTTCCCTGCGTGCTTGTTTAATTGATTTATAGGCCTCTTGTGTGCCATTTTCGTAGAATCTGTTCCGATGCACGCCGGAACATGTAGTTTTAATTCCATACTAATTTTAAACCTCCAGTGGTTATATGTGTGCTAAACCATTTCTTGGACTAATTTCCGCCCTCCAGAAATAAAGCTTTTCTCCTCGTTTTGTCTGTTTAAGACCAGGTTTTCCCTGGTCTTAATTTTGGAGCTGCCTCCTATTTACGCCACCCTTGTAAATATGGGGCAGCATCAAAATCAATGGGTGTTGCTGTGGAACGCCACCACAATACCCATTGCCCTCCCCTTTCACGCTAAGTGTAGCATGAAAGAGCACCTTATTCACAAGACACTGCCTTGCAAATAAGGCGAAGCCCCTATCACCACCACCACGTCTGAAAAAGTGACATTGTGGTGGCGATAGGAGCTTGTAAATATGCCCATAGTGTTTTTTCCCAATATTTTTGTACTTACCATTATAAGTATAGGATCACGATACTTTTGACACAATATTTATGTGAACGATAATGTTTACCAGGATATTGTTAGTGATCCACTACAGGGTGTCATTCCAAATTCACTTGCAGTTTTGTTCCCATGTCAATGACAGAAACTTGACTGTAAGGGGTAAAAGAGAGAAAATATTCCTGCACCTGGCCTCAATTTTTAAAGGTAGCCTAGCTGATGAGGGATAATACCCCAAAACCAGTCCTAAGATGATTGTTCCCAGTCCAGAGAGGACATGGCTTGGCGGTTCGGGCTGACCTGTTCCCATGGGGCGCAGGGTCAAGACTGATTTGCATATGGCTGGGTCCAAACTGGGGTGGCATGGTGAGCAAAAGAAAGATGGATTAAACCCAGATCTGTGACTTGGGGGTGAGTGTTTGAAAAGTTTCAGCACTCCGTCCATCATCTTGTGTTGCCAAATTTACAACATAGTGTAAATCTGTGGCAGCACCAAAACTAGCGCTTCCCCTAAGCAGGCATAACGAGGAGAAATGTTTACATTTCTCCTCGCTTTTTCATCTTTCCATGTGTACTGCATTCTGCAGCACACCTAAAACTAGGAAAACACCTCCTTTGATTGTTTTTGTACAGGAAGGTGTCCCTTCCTCACAAAAAAAATCTTGCTAACAACACAGGCACCCTTGTAAGTAAGTAAAAAAAAAGAAAATGTTAGTAAGTCCGTTTTTATATAGCGCAGCTACTCACCCTTACGGGTCTCAAGGCGCTGGGGGCCGTAGGTGGAAATTAAGTGAGCTATTGCCCAGAGTCACATGGTGCTGAGCTGAGCTGCCGCCGGAGCCGGGGATCGAACCGTGAACCCTGTGCTCCGAAGTTAGCTGCCCTGGCCGATGCACCACACCCTATTGCAAGGGTGCCTGCCTAGGCGCTCGGCTGTAGTTTTTGCGCCAGCACTGGCAGAAAGGACAGGAATGTGCCATATCTTGTAGATACGGTGCATTCCTGCCCTTTTCTTTTGACATAGGGCAGCACAGCTAGAAGGCTTGGGGTGCTGCCCTGTGCCAAAATATTGTAAATATGCCCCTCTGTTTCATGATTTATAATACCAGACCAGCATTGAGTCTCATTATCATCTTCTTTGCCTAGGTATCTAAAAAAGAAATTATTCCAAGGCCAATACCAAACTGTGCCACATGTATATAAAGACAACTAAAAATAATAAGAATCAGACATCAAAGATGTGTGACTGTGTTTCAGATACTGTATCAAAAAGAACATCTCTTTCCATCGGAAACTTGTTTGTCATTGTTGAATTAATGTTTCATGCAGATACTGTTTATATTCCATTTTCATCCCAATCAGTGAATATTTTCTTTTCAAACAGGCTGATAATTGGGGTCAGAATTACCATTAACTTTAGGAGTGCTGTGCTGAACGGCTCTTTACGACTCTCTGAGATGAGACAAGCTCTTTCAAATTCAGTTAACCAAAGCATTTGTTAGAACCAGAGTAACTGAGTTCAGAATGAGTTATCTGTATGTTTGTAAGTAAGATGCCCTTCAAGGTATCTGAATATATTTCTAATACATGGATTTCATAAAATAGTCAATCCTTTCAGCTAGAATGGGTAATATCTATACATTTGCGGAACATAAGGAGAGGGTAAATAGGCCTAGGTGGAACTTGCGGAGTTTAACTCTACGGAATTCCGCAGAGTTACAAAAATATAAGCAGAATTAGGCATTTTGCGCTGCTCACTCTGTGATTTAGCGCCTGGGGCTCATTCAGCACTTAAAAATCTGCACAGCAATACGTTTGCATGTTAGAGGGCGAAACTTCTCGAGTTGATTTTTTGATGCTAAAGTAGATTTTCTACTTGAGCGGCAGCTTTCTGACAGAGAACGGTTCTGACCTCCCGCGACTGCCTGCATTGTAGAAATCTCGCCGGGTGCCTTCCTAGCAACCGAAAATTGCACTGGGGAACGCCAAATCTCACTCGTGCTTGCAAACTTACTGTTGGCGAGCCGCGTGCATTAAAACAATCCACCACGTGAAGGTTGGTTGAATTTGGCCCGAACTCCGCTTTACAAGCATAACAGTGAGTGGACAAAACTCCCCCAACTCCACCACCAGAGCGAAATACATTGCCCACCCCTAGAGATATTGTGTACCTAATTCCTATTTCAGGCTTTGTGGGCAGAGAGGGCTCGCTGAGCCCCGCAAAGACCCTATACTCATGGCCCCAAGGCAGTCATCAGTGGGTGAGGTGACCTGTGTCTGGCCTCACAGCTGAGTGGGCCCTGCAGAGGAAGTTCCTGTCTGCTGCATTTCATGTGAACTCCTAACCCACAACCTAGAAAAATGAGTGCACTTAAGAGGACCACCAAAAAGAACTTAGGCTATAGGCACAGTGGACCTAGTGCATGCAGCTTCCTCAGTTACACAAATATCCTACATCGTTAAACCCTAGCCATTAATGGGTTGGATGTCCTATGCCTGGTTTCATAGCTGATTGTGTACCATACAATAAATTGCCACCACCTGTATCTCCCTTGAGCCCAAAGCCACGACCTACAAGTACAGTCTAGCTTGTGAGCAGCCCCAACAAGCAATCAGGCTTTGGGAGCACAGATGGGGTAAAGAATGAGACTAGCTCACCCCCACAAGGATCCTTCTCAAGCTCAGGACCTTACACGTGTGGTCTCCAGCTGACAAGTGATCATCAATGTGTGAGACGGCCTGTGCCTGGCCTCATAACCTTTGGGCCTCACACGCAAAGTTCCAACTCGCCCCACTCACTGTATCTACTTGAGCCCCAGGACAAAACCCACTAAATTAAGCATCCCGTAGAGTGATACCAACATATACTCTGGGGGTCAACAGAAAGGGTGCAGCAAGAGGCTTTCCCACCTGCACCAGGACCATACATCTATGCCCTAGGCAATGAGCAGCCATCAAGAAGTACCATAAAACCTTGTTAATACTTCCCATTAAAATCAAATACTTCATAGCTCTTACATTACTAAAACCTCAAATGTTGATGAACATTGCTTGGCAAGGTTAAGGGTGCAATGAAAAAATGGATCCAAAACTCAAAAGCGTTCCTGCAAACCATGGTGAGCTGACGGAGCAGAGTCACCACTGTCTCAACTACACGTAATTGATCTCTGAAATTTTGTAGCTTGTTATGTCCTCTTCTGCTTTATTGCTCTTTTTGTAGTAGTGTTGTTCGATATAAAGCAATTTTCGGGGCCCCTCTTTCATGGCTAGTTGCTGCAGTTCACCTCAGAGTCTGCGTAAATCTCTTAGCACTTTCAGTGAGCCTCCCTGTTTTTGTATTGTTCTCTAAATCTTCTTTTATGCACTTGATTGTACATTTGAAGGTTGTTGAATGGGATATAATCTTGCCATGAATTACTGTTGCCGAATGGGATCTCAGCTCACACACGATTGCTTGATTACCTCACTAGTTTTGCGTAATGCCAAGTCTTGGACAGCTATCTCGTTTAACATCCATGGGTGTGAAAAGGTTTTTTGGGGGGGTAAAAAAGATATGTGTGGACATATGGGACCATAGTCAAATAACACTCCAACATTTATTGGTGAATCAAGGATATTGGATTGAAAATCTCTGGAAATCAAAAAGAGATCAATAAGGAAATGCGTCCTATGGGCGTCTGTAAAGAACGTTGTCTTTTTCATTTGTGTGTTGGCTCCTCCATATATCAACTATGTTGAAGTCTTTTAAGATCTCTGTGAGTGCTGTAGGGGCAGAGTGGATTTGGGACCAAATAGGAGTCTGTCCAAGATAGCCTGTAAAACTGTGTTGAAGTTTCCCCTATAATTAGTTTTCCTCTTATGAAATTTGAGACTATTAGGAAGCAGTCTGAAATGAATTGTTCCTTATTTTCATTAGGACTTAGATCGCAATTGTCATTGCAATAAAATGGGTTATCAGTTGAGAGGGGTGGAAGCCCCATTCAAATCATAACACAATCCTTGTCAGAGTGAACCACAATCGTAATTAAACAAACCTGTGCTTAACCATCTGGTAGCTTGTTACAAAAGCAGTCAGGCTTAATTTAGACGCAAGGTGTAAAGCATTTATGCAGCAATCATTCTGTAATAAAGTAAAACCACACCACAATAAAAATCCCAAATGAATTTAGTAAAATAAAGTACAATGTAATACATAAAATGACAAAAAATAACAATAATCTAATCAGTAGAATCAGAGATATGACTTTTTAAAGATATAGGTGAAAATAGCGCCAAAAAGCACAAATCCCCTTTTGTGTTTATCTGGTCACAAGTTTAGGCTGACAGTGATGGAACATGGGCCAGATAAAGGGACCAGGTCCGCCCCACTGAAGATTTTACCTTCTCTAAGTCTAGGTCCATGCAGTGTGATCCTGCGGAGCTTCATGTTGGCAGTCGAAATGAGGAAACCATTGTCGGTTCAAGGAGCAAGTTGGGCATCATGGATGAATGTTGCTTGGCATGAAGAGACAGAGTCGGTTGTTGCTGTAGCTTCCTGTTGGGGGTCGATGCAAATGGCTGCTGTTGATGCTTAATCTCAGTGCTGACACGAAGAGCAGGTCATCACTGGATATTTGCACCAGCGGGCGTCGTGAATGGCCCTAAGGCAGCCGAAGAGTCTGTTTGTGGTCGTGAAGAGCACAAAAACTTTTGAATCTTCACCTGGCTCTCAGGCCTTGCCATTTTGAGGCAGGAGGATTGCTCCATGATGCCAGCAAAGGGTCCAGGAACTGGAGGGGCACTTCTTGGTGATCAGAACTCAGTCTGGCAGAGTTCAGCAGCAGGGCTGAGGCAGGTTCAGTTGGTGCTGGTCAACTGAGCAGTTAAAGGGAAACCTCTAGAAACTTGTTGTGTGTTTGTAGCTCAAACAGGAGGTTAGTCATCCGACCCTTGGAAACACTTTTGGGGAGCCTGAGATCAAGGCAAGTTGGCCCAGACTTCCTTCTTCAGACAGCAGGGCAGTCCTTCTGAATCTTCCACATGGCTAGGTGTGTTCTTCAGACAGCAGAGCAGTCTCTCTGAATCAGCTACAGAGTCAGGAGTGTTCTGGTGAGAGGTTCTGAATGTGCCACGTTTATCCCCAGTGCCAGCCTGTGGGTGAGTGATGCCCCTTTTCCCTAACTTCCCCCTTTCTTGGGTTTGGCTCCAAACTGGACCAAGGGCAGGCAGGACTAGGTGTGAGCTGCATTTGTCAGTGGCAGGGCAGGCAGGCATTAGAAGGGTGGAGCAAGCCCTAAGGCTACCCTTTGAATCTCAGGAAGGCTGAGTACAACCTCCCAGAGCATCCCGATCAGGAGACAAACACTCTACCTCACACCCAAGGCCCCTTTGTCGCAGTATCTGGAAGGAATAGAGAAAATACCAAAGCAGAGCCATTCACAGTCATGTAACCCTGGACACAGGCAGAAAGGCTCATTTGGTTTAGGCAGAAAATTGTCAACCTTCTAAAAGTGGCCTTTTCAGAATAATAACTTAAATTCGGACTTTACAGTACAGATCATTTTTAATAATAATTCATTTGAGTGGAAGAATAATTTCTCTATCTGTTTCCAAAACTGACGCTATCACTTCTTAAATGTAATTAGGTAATCCACTGTTAGCCAATGGGAGAGATCGCTTTACAGAAGTGAAAACTGACTTAAGGAGTTTTTCACTTCCAGGACATGTAAAACTTAAGTACACATGTCCTACTTTTTAAATACCATGTATCCTGCACAATGAGTGGTTAGGGCATACCTAGGAGTGACTTATAAGTATTAAAAAGGAAGGTTTAGGCCTGGCAAAAGGTTTATTGTGCCAAGTTGAAATAGCAGTTAAAAACTGCCCTACAGGGTGCAGTGGCAGACTTCAGACATTTTTGTACTGGTACACCAGTTGGTGGCACAATGAGTGCTGATGCCCACTAATAGCATTTAATTTACAGGCCCTAGGTACATGTAGTACCATTTACTAGGGATGTATAGTAAATTAATTGTACCAATCAAGTATATGCTAATTTTACCATGTTTAAATGTGAGACGGCAAGCACTTTGCTTCTGATTTGCCGGGGTAAAGTGTGCAGAGTCCTAAAGCCAACAAAAACAGATTCAACAAAGATAGGGTAGTGAAGGCAAACGTCTGGGGGAATAGCACACAAAAGATGGTCATTTCCAAAAACAATCAATACATATTTAGGAGATATCTAACTTTATGTATAACATTGTGCATTGTCATATGCAAATAATGATGAGCGGAGTACCAGCACATACCTTGGAGGTTCATTTGCTCTATGCCGAAATTAGAAATCCATTGCAGAGAAACAATTCTAATCCTAAATGAGTCTACCACACAGAGATTTGGAAAAGTACCTATATACCAGTGTATAAAGATCTGGAGAGGTTGTAGTTAGTTGCACGAAACATGAAAAAAATTGCAGATGTGCACCAAAAGCTATAAACCCTTGGTCATAGATTTAACAAATTATGGAATTCTCAAAAAATTATATGTAAGTACTCCTGGAAAGCTGTGCCAATCACATCTTTCCATAATACTCACAACTGTAACCAGTTATACATTCATAATTATATATAGTCAACAATTATACATACGAAAATTATTCCCAAACGTATTTATATACTTGTCAATTTGTTATTTTTATCCACAGGGAAATATTTTCCCCATGGAGACTACCTTTCCCTCGCATCACCAGAAAGTGGTAACTGATTCAGAAAGAGAACGCCTCCCTCTCTGTGAGCGCGCCTGGTGATACTTGGGGGAGCAGGCAGTGTCCCAGAGGCCAAAATCAGAGACAGGTCGCCATGTCAGTGCGCAATTTACATTACAACTACTTTTTGTGACCAGTCTCTAGGTATATTGGGCTCTGAATCTCTGTTTCAAGAGTACAAATGGGCTGAGAAAAAAGTTTGGGAATACCCACAAACTCACAAATTTGTTGGTGTGCACAAGCTTTCCAGGGAATCCTGCCGTAGCACCTCACTCCACCTGCATGGGAGCAAATTTGCTCACAGAAAATTATGCTTCATTCATTTCTGAGTGAAAATTCAAGTTTTGAGAACTGCAAATGCCGACTTGCACTCGTAAATGAAGGCTTTTACTCATCTAAGCTGAGCCTAAGGTAAAATTGGTTTGCGAATCGGTACCAGGGTCTTTAATCACACAGCTATGCAAGCATCATGCATGTCTATGCATGTGTATGTCCAGAAACTCATAAACATGAGTGCTATAGTTGGCACAAAGAAAGTGCTGGGGTCTCTTGATAAAAATATCTACTATAAACAACTTTGGAGCTATGTTTCCTCTCCATTGTGAGCATTCCTTATTTGTGTAAGGTTCTTTTCCTGCATCCTGGAAGCCTGTTCGGGCCAGACAGATAGAAGCAATTTTGGTCGAAGTTGTCGGGTGCCTCGGGGTGTTGTTGACATTGACATGGTCAGTCAATGGTTTTATTACTGCACAGATTTCAGGAGAACCTAACAGTTCAATGCTGGACGTCCCACAGTCGGGCCAAAGGCTGAAAGCGCAGCAGGCTGCGTTGAGGAGCTGTGAAGCTTGCTGCTGAAAGGAAAGCACAGCAAATGCCACGAAATGAAGTTTGATGATGTGTCAACAGCAGAGCTACTGAAGTTGGAGTTTTGAATTTAATGAGCTGGCCTCTGCTTTTCCACTGTAAATAAATCAAGATCAGGTTTGCGCAAGCCACGACAGAACTCACCTTGACGGGCTTCGGCGATGGCCTGGGTGATCCTTGCTAAAGAACTTGGAGGTTGTTCTTTGAGGAACCTTGAGGATTGAAGCAGAGAGTTCCATCAGCAACTTAAAGAACACAGGTTCATGCAACACGCAATTAGAAAGCTCTAGGATCTGCCATATCATGCTACTAAACACGCTAACTGTTCACATCTGTAAATCATTACTACTGAAATGTATGCTCAAAGGCTAGACAAAAGCATGGGGATCCGAGGTCATTGATACATACACATTAACTTTATTTTTACTACTTTGGGATATTAGATAGCATTGCTGAAATTTAAATTGACCTCTTGAGATGTTTTCTAATGGATCCAGTATTTGATTTTCAACAAATAACTTCCAAATCACAAAACGCTGTGTGCTCAACTTAGGTATGAAAAAGTGCCATCTGTAGGAAACAGCAGATCGCAATCCACAGAATCGGGACACTTGAAAATTTACACAAACAAATGGAATTTATCGCCGTGTAAAGCGGATTTTCTGCAGTCGTTATGATAGGGTTGATAAAATAGGTGTTTCTGTTATGGGGTGCAATGGGTGGCCGCTGGGAACACATGCACTGTTTGTGGATAGCTGCTGACGGTCCCAACTTTTTCACCTATATGTGGAGAAAAATGATTGGAGCAAGTGTGCAAAATAAGTGTGAAAAAACACTAAACTCACCAAACAAAATGCTCCTGGCAAAAATGTGTATATCAGCCTCACACTGCAGGAGACAGCAACTAGAATGGACTCATGCACGGATGTATGAGTCATGGCAGCCCTGCTCTGACAGCAGCCCCTAGCCTGCAGGCAGACAGGAAATTGGCAGGATGGCAGAATGGCCAGGTTGGTCCTAAATTTAGGAAAAGCGTTTCTCGTTGTTGGAAAACATTTTCCAAGTGGAAAAAATAAGAGAAGAAAGTAAAGCACTCATCAACACTTGCACCACATTTAACTCCTGTGGAGTGTGTGCTAGCAGACCATCTTCATGAGTAACTCTAGGACTGTGGGAGTATGCATGAAAATCAATGAGCAGTGGCGTAGCTAGACCTTGTGCCGCCAGTAAGAGCAGGGGGGGGCAGGTGCTGGTAATCCCTGCGACGGCCGCTACATGATGGCCTGGGGTTGGGAGGCCGCCCCCTTGCTACGCCACTGTCAACAAGTTACAGCAATTTTATGCCAACTCCTGGTATCTATAAATACTCTACAAGTCCAAAATCTGTGTGTCTATGAATTGCTCCTTTTGATTATTGGAGCTGCCTATTAATGTCAACAGGTTTTCGGTAATTATTTTTATTTATCTAATGAGATTCCCATTTTTACTGAGACATATATAGCTCAATTTACAAATGGATCCAGTAGAAACCATTTGTAGCTATTTAACTATTATTTTCCCCAGGATAGACAACATTTTTTAGCTCCTTCCAGGCTTTCATCCTAATGTTATTTTTTACGGATGTGAAAATAAGCATTGGCCTACCATGCCCTATGTCTCCCGCCGAAGATTGCTGAAGACAGGGCCTAATCATGTGGTTAGCAGAAAGTTCTGAGAAAGCCCTCGGGTTAAAGTACTCAGCTGACACTAACAATCTCTGCTCCTTCGTCAGGAAAATCACTTTATTTCCACGAGGTGCAGTTTTCTGGACAGCAAGTGGGTGCTAATACCAGCCTGCACATTACCCACCGCAGACTGCATGTTTGGCGCCTCCGCGCCCTTTAGTCATTTCACAGTATATTATAAACCCTTTTACAATATAAATTATTGTTATTATTATAGGTCCAGTAATCACTGTGTAGAGTGATGTAAAAGGCCTCTGCCACTCTGCTTCTTTCTAGGTAAAATCAGTAAATGGACTTCAAGTGCTGCAAAATGCATGCTATTTAAAACTGGAGGAATGCAATCATTCTTTGCAGAAGGCTTTGAAATTCCCAGAAACCTCGATGCAGATCAGGTTGAGAACGACCCACCACCGTGTCATGTGTAGGTATATTTATAGCTTGTCACAGTAACCCCTTCTTTTTCCTGGAGTTAAATAGGCAGTGGCACTATATTAAGGGCAATATTTCCAATTATTAAACAACTTTTAGTAATATTCAGGCATAATCAAATTTGTCATTTGTCAATTGTCGGTAGCATAAACGTAAATTGAACTCATTGGGTCTGAGTCGAAGAGATTTTGCTGTGTCTTACTTTGTAGTACTCCTGGCATACTCCTGATCTCCAGGAGTACTCCTGACTGGGATTCAACAGTAAACCAGGTGTGCTACATGACCAAAAGTACTGCAAGAGTGAGTGACACCTACTCATAGCACACTCTTTTTGAATCCAGTCTATTGCTTGTTACTGGGCAAAAACTGTGGCCCTCAAGAATTCATGAGACTCTGTTGACTCTGTGCCACAAAGAGGTGGTGAACACTCAGTGTGCCCTCGGGCGTCCTCTGAAATGTCAGAAAAGGGGTCTCACTAACTGCACCCACCTGCAGGGGAATCTCTGCCCCACCCCTTTGTAAAGCAGGCCAGGTTTCCCCTTGCACTGTGAAACCAGAGTGGCTGTTTCAATCAGCCACTCCCCTTTCCCTAATGTGCTGCTCTTTAGGCAGGCCCGAGTTCGCAGCTGCCTTAGGGGCAGCGCATTAGCTGTAATAGGGTGCCCTGTACCTGTTTGCACCCGGCACAACTAGTTAAAAGTGCACCATGGTGCAAACAGGGACAGTTCACCCCATATATAACATAGAACATAGTATCACTACTCCCAGATGTGAGAATACCTATGCAGGAGTGCAGGATCAGTGCAATCGTGTAATTGGGACCAAGTGGCTTCAGTAGCAATTCTGCAGAACACTGTAATTTAATGTTCCTCTTATCAGTAGTGGTACATCATCTAAAGTTCATTTTCTCTGCACTATTGAATACACAGTGTTATGCAGCTGTAAGAGTATGAACGTCTGTATAATACATGGTAGCCTGCAATCACTGTAAAAACGGTCTCTAATTTCCTGATTATAGGTATGCTGTGACGTCTCTAGTCTCATTTAATAGGAACTGATGTACATGCTCAGTTGTAATAAGTTATTACAGTTGAATTGTGATATCAATATACCTGTTGCCAGGAGCCAAGCTGAAAGGCAGGTTACAGAGCATAATTACAACTGCAGTTTAAACAAGGAAAGTGCGAATTCCCTTTTTGTTCATCTGATGTTTTTTTCTAAAACGAACTGTGATGGTGCTGAAGAAGATATTTATGGCAACAGGTTTACGTCTTTGTGTGCTACAGTTCATTACAGGAAAGAAAGCATCTCTCTTTATGTTACTAGTCATTCTGAGCTAACGCCTTTCTTAAATGTGATTTACATGAAACTGATTTTAATATTTTTGGCAACATAATTACTAAATGCTTTTCGTGTATTTACTTTTGCACTTCAGATTCAATTTTTATTCATTTTTTCTGAAATAATACAGTCTTTTTCATATGAAATAGCAAGATATTAAGGATGTAAGCAGTTTGTGGGAAGGCATATTACAGAGATTGCTGTATTTTGATTTATAAATATGAATATACAGCCAGTGACAACAGAAACGACAGGCATATAACAATAATTTGATCATATTTGGAGGTATCAATCTCACCATTAACAATAAACAAAATCAAAGTTTCAATTAAATGCATTACAAGAACTAAGATACCCTCTGCAGTACGTTAAAGGGATACTGCAAGTCACCTTTGGCTTCCATAAATTTATAAAGGAACTCTGCCTGCAGCCTTGTTTCTATAAATGGTCACAGAACTCCTCCATGACTTGCAATATCCTTATATTGAACAGCAGGGGGTACATTATCCCTTGTATTATCTATAAAAAGAGTTATTATCAATATTGATTATATTATTGCTGCTATGTGTTGTTACTTAGATAGCATGGACCTAGCTGGAGAGCAACCAATTGCTGCACATGTCAATAAATACAAAAACATGATTAGCAACAGTGGTGTGGGTCTCTTTAAGAGCTGTCAGAGGGAGAGGTTTGAGGCTGATCTATCAACATCAGATAATATGGCTTTAATTGTATTTCTTATGGTTACTGTGTTAATCATGAAAGGAGTGGATTGCATTCAACATTTATGGCTAAGATGTTAATAGGTTTCCTCATTCCTGAGAAATGAGCCGCAGAATTGTAGATTTTCAGGCCTACTCCTCCTTCCCTACATTCACTTTTGTAGAATGTCCACATTAAAGAAAAGTGAAAGGATGTGGTCCGTCGGCTAGACTGCCGACTTTGGTGCTGGAAACCAGGGTTCGAGCCTCGGGGTCGCGTCCACATCCTGTGATTCTGGGCAAATCACTTAATCTGCCTGAATGTGTAATGTAAATACGGTGCTCATGTAAAGCGCTCCAATACCTTCGGGTCGAGTTCGCGCTATATAAATATGCAAAAAAATAAAAATAAAAATAATGCAGGGCATTTGCACATTCTACTTTTCCCCACCTCACATGGGAATTGCTTTTCAATATGTTGCAAACACTACCCCTTGAAAGTCGGGGTGTTTGTGGTAGATTCACACTATACTTTTGTACACTTACTCAGACCTTTTGAAGGACTAAAGTTGGATATGCAACTAGAATGGAAACAGTCAGTGGAAGTGTTTGTGAACACCCAAAACGTTACCGCTGTGGGTTTTCCCAATAGTTACTCTGTCCACTCTTCAGTGAATGGCACCTTTGCTATGCATTTCCAAAAATTAAAGCTGAAGATTTTCCATAACCTTAAGGTAAGTTTGTAATAAGAAAATCCTGTTCTGTGACTTAGGATCTGGGAAATTGAGGTCATAAATATCCCTGTTTGGGTAGTAAATCACACTTTGAAAGAGTCTATCAGATCACTATAGCCTGTACACCTTTTCTGGGTATCTCTGTTTGACCTCATCAAGAGACGTTTGTGGTCAGCTAGAGCCTTAGTTTACATATTAAATAAATAACAGTAACTCATAATGATCCCAAACATGTGAACCTTTAGCCAGACCTAGTTTAAAGAGTCATGCAAGGTTTACACAGGGATCACTTTCAAACCTCTTCTTGCCATGATCACAAATAATGCAAACATATGTACCTAAATATAAACAACCGAAAGATCAATATAGCCCTAGGATTTATTAATATGGGGTTTATTAACAATGGCATTTATGAGTACGTGAAATACTACTACAGGAGTACTACTTTTCTTTTGTGTTTTTTTATTTAGCCATTAGCATAGCACAATACAGTACAGTCAGCAGAAAAAGCAAAAAAAAAAAAATGTAATTATAAGTAAGACATATAATGCATACTAGCGTTAGAAATGTTGACATCACATGATTCCAAATCAGTAACTGACTCCTATTTTAGCCGAGAGAGTAAAACAGGTATTAGAGGAAAGCAATCAAAACTGACATGTAAGAAACAACAGCAAATTTCAATTTAAGATTTGAAATAAAATTTGATATCTAAGATGGAGCCATGACAGAAACTATATAATAAAGTGACAGTGCATCGTTAATCCCATTGAAGGCTAGCCCAGATCCTATTGAATTTAAGTCAAGAGCGAGGCCCTCTGGCTTTAGCCAGAGCAAGTTCCATCTCATACACCTGTCTAAGTAGAACCCGAACTTCGTTGACATTTGGACTGACATTGTTAATCCAGACTCTAGCGATACATAATCGGGCACATGCTATAATGATAGTAGCTAGCAGAGTACTACTTAAGGTGCTCATAAATGCCTTTGTAAACTGCCTCAGAAATGTCCTACTTCCTATTCATAAAAGGGCAAAGAGAACAGAGTCCATTCCATTTGTACTAATTATATATGAAATTTTCCTGACAATTGAAAGTTTATTCCCCTTTTAGACGTTTTGGTATCAATTCACAAAGGCATTTAAGAGTACATGAAGTAGTACTACCAATATATTACCTCCCAAATTTATAAATGCCATTGTGAAGTAGCCCTTGTGTGCTTTTCAGATGCCACCAAGTCCTTAGTAGAACATGTGCCCTTTCACCTATCCCAAATGTGAGCCCAGCATGCACACATTTTTACCCACAAACGCTATGAGGCCTTGAGCATGGTTATAGGTTTGTTCCATAGCTCCACTCATTTCAAATTCCTCTGACTTGTAAAATCAAACGCTTTGGGCAGCCATGATAGTTTTGGTTCCAGTTTTAATCTGTTCTTACGTGTTTAGCAACAGATGCTTAAAGGAACCATCTAGTGAATGATATCACAGTTGTTTTTAACCCAAACAGATATCATCAAACAACGGGACATTCTGGAACTCATACAGATGCAAGATTAGGGAATCTTTTTTTCACTGGATGGCCCCTTTAAGCTATAACTCTCCAACTTTATGTTTCAGTCAACATGTGTAATACCTTGGGAGGCTGCTCCTCATTGTGTAGGTAGTTCCAGAACACGTCATCCTGTCCAGGGCTCACAGGACTAATAACCATGTCAGAGAGGGAACTGCTATGGTGTATATCTCTGCTGGACCTCAGATTTTCATTCTGTAAAAAAGATAAATATACAATTATTGTCAACAAACTCGTGAAGATAGAGCTCTTGAGGTATTTAATTTATTTTTTAATTCTAAAAATCTGACCTGCCTTGTGCTCTAGAAAATGAAAATGCGAATCTTTCCCATATGCAGATGAGCATAATTTGCAGTTGGGTATACTACATAGGCTGCTGTCATCTGATTTATGAATATGAATAAACAGTCCGTGACATCGGAAATGACAGTTATATATCTATGATATATGGAGGTATCGATCTTTCCATTAAAAAAAGGAAAATCAGACTTCAATTCAATGATAGAATTGACAGAGAAACTGGGAGAGACACTGTCAGACCTAATTCAGTGATTGCAGGTATACAGGTACACAATACAAATACACATAACATAACATAGCATAGCATAGCATAACATAGCATAACATAGCATAAACATAACATATAGCATAACATGTGCACAGGGGCTACTAGGCTACAACTATGTGGTAATGGGTGTTTACCACTGTTATCCCTGTAACGTACCTACTATAGCCCTGCAAACCTCAAGCACCAAATACACCACTTTACCACTTGATTCTTAATAGTAGACGTGGACAAGCAGTCCAAGGCTTATTCCTGGAGGTTTTGTAGAGTTAGAGACTCAATAATGCACACAATAACTGACCAATAATTACTTGATCTTATTAAAAATAATTATGATATTCTTACAAGACCTTAGTGCTATGCAGGATGTTCATGGATTACAGTCACAAGTACGAAAGGTTACTCTACAGCGGTATCACTATACTAAAGAGCTATACTCTTTCAGGAGTCAAAGTGCATGGCGTATTACGGGTTTAAGCTTCACACGAATATGGCTTAGTCTATCACTCGCCCCACAAACTGGGGGTGATCTGGTCAGTCTTTGGTATGATGGCTCAGAAAGTTCTGTCCTCCCCTTCTTCAGTCGGCTTCACCAGCAGAGCAGTCACAGCTTTAAATGGGCTGCAGATGCAGTCAAGTTTCTATAAGCAGGAAGGCCATGCAGGTCGGATTTGCATGCACAACTGTACATACATTCAGGATTCTGAGAATGGAGTTGCCCCTCTGTGTAGGTTATTTTAGATGCAGGCTCTCACTTTTGAGTCGGGCTCCCACCAAGGGCACTCTCATGAAGATGTGGGCTCACTGTATGAGGTCTAAAAATGGTCAGCATCACGAGCAGTGGCACAATGAAGCAGAACAACTGTGCTGAGGCACAACCATATCAGCAGTACTGACAGGTACACAATGAAGCGACACAACAGCAAGGAGCCACAATGTCAGCAGTACAGGCAGGTACAGGATGAAGCGGGATGGCCACACTGGGGGACAGCAGTATAGTCAGCAGAAGTAGGTACATGATGAAGCAACACAGCCGTGCAGGAGCTCGACAATGTTGGCAGCACCCGCAGTCAGGCTGTGAGTGGTCCCACTGCTCCACACCTCTCTTCTTCCACAGTATGCTAATGCAGAGGGAACAAGCTCCCTGCCACAGTTCTTCCACGGTCGACCACTACACTTGCACAACTTCTACACACCTCAAATACTCCAGGCACTCTCCTTCCCCGATAATACTTCCAGAAATCCACCACACAGTTCACAAGTAGATCCCAAAGCAGCTCTCTCTCTCTGGGTTTCTCCTCATAGAAAGCTATTGTAGAGGCTCTTTCAGTGCCCCTTTCTTAGCTCACCACACCTCTTTCCAAGGCAGATACTCAGCAGTGGGTTGCAGCTTTCTACGGAGTTTAGTCCCACACCCCATTGCCAAGCTGTTAGTCAGAGACACCAGCTGGTATCATATAAGTCCTTCTACACCCTGGCGGTGTAACCTCCTTTGGTAATGACAGATCCTAGATTACTGAGCCCCTCTTACCAGACATATGTTTTTGTTTCTGGGTCTCTTCCCATAAATGTTTTCTAAAGAGTTCCAGCATTTGTGCATTGGTTCAAGTTGATAACAGGAAGAAGGGTGTTTTTGGGAAGCTCTATCTCAAGGCCACTGTAGTGGTTTAGTACTTACTATTTACTGTGATGTCATTCTTGTTGTTCTAATGTTCCGATGTTCTCGCCCATGCATGGAGCGTACGGCCTCGGAGGTTCGATCGGCTACTGGCAGTTGCTGACTGAGCCTCCGTGGGTACGCCGCTCCTTGCCGTGGCTGAAGCTGTAATCCGAAATAATCCTACTTGCTGTCAAGTTATATGTCTACTCGACTGAATCTCTACTTACTACATATTGGCGATGACCGGGAATACCTTCAGCCACACTTCTGAAGAATCCAAAGAATCCCACGCATCGTCCTAACCAGCTGCTCCCCCTCGGCTTGTGGAAACTTTTCTATCACGACGGGGGTCCTTGAGGCATCGACGACGATGATCAAAGACTGGTAGGATTGATTTCAATTGTACTATTTTCGGATTTGGCAAGGACGGGCCTCCTCGCGCAAGTCTCTCGCGCTTTACCGAACTTCGAAACGTATGTCATGCGCACGGCAGTGCACATCATAAAGGCTTACTGAGAGTCAGCTGCGCATGCTCACGGCACAACGATACGGAGACTCAGAGATCCTACATGCTCACGCAACGTGAAGACGCGCAGGAGCCATCTTGCTTTGGGCAATTCAGCGCGACCGACGGCAATAAGCGATCAGCTGATCGCATGTCACAGTGACGCGCACACCTTAATTTTGATCGTTTTCCTTATCAAACAGCGGATTGCGCATCGCGGTGATGCGCACACCTTAATTTTCTCTCAGCGTATCTGGAATAATCGGTGATGCGCACACCTGCCTGCGAATTTAAGTATTTAGATTTTACAAATTACAGCACGTTTAATAGTGATGTGTAAATAATTGTTTATTGCTATAAATTCTTTTAAAATATTTATAGTTATGGCAACATCACAGCAGATTACTCAGATTACTCAACCTCCTCCTTTTCTAGCGAAACCAGGTAAACCAGGTTTACCCTGGCAAGAGTGGTACTGTTTGTTCGAAAACCACTTAGTGGCTATTGACGCCACAGAGTACTCACCTGCTCGCAAGTTCGCTCTTCTTTTTGGCAGTTTGGGTTTGGCAGCACAATGCATTTTTCAGAGTTTACCTCCTGTTCCACCCCCGACTGGCCAATCAGGCGACAGACACTGGAACATTTATTTGGAGGCCATAGAGAGACTTAAAAAACAGTTTTCCGAGCTTCCTAATATAATGTTAGAAAGGCATACGTTTTACAAGAGAAAACAGTGGGATGAAGAGAAAGTGGAAGAGTACATATCAGCTCTGAGAGTTCTAGCTACCACTTGCGGGTTTGGACCTTTATCAGATGGCATCATCAGAGACCAGTTCGTCTTCAATTGTGCATCGCAAAAGATAAAGGAAAGGATTCTAAGTTGCAAAAATCCCTCCCTTTCCGAGGTGATAGACATGGCCTTAAGCATCGAACGTTCTACCATCTCTACTAGGGTCATGCAATCCAGTTCTTCTACCAAAGTTAATCTAGTTTCTGATTCTGAGGAAACTCATGAGGATGGTTTATTTGCAGTAGGTTCAAAAGACAGTTCAACTAAATTTACACAAAGGAAAAACCAATCTTTCTGTTACAGATGTGGGTCGAAATTCCACATTGGTAACTTTACGGGTTGCCCTGCTCTAGGTAGACGATGTTCTATCTGTAAAAAGATTGGTCACTTTCAAAAACTCTGCAGAGGTCAAAGAAAAACTGTTCAAGTTCAAAGTATTGACATCGAAACAGACTGTTGTGCTGAGTCTCTTGATAATTTACTTTTAACAGTGGATTACACGGACGATCCTTTAGAGATTAAATGCCCCTTGTGTGTTGCTTCGATTGATGGTAAAGAAACAAGGGTCATGGCCGACTCAGGATCCCCAATAACAATTCTGCGTGATTCGTACTTTTTGGAGAATTGGGGTGGAAGAGTTACACTTTCAAATTCAGACGTGAACCCAAAAGACTTTGGTGAAAAGGACATAGACAAGTTGGGGTTTTTTATGTCTGATGTTGAAATTTTGGAACGAAAAATTACTACTAAAGTATATGTTGCCATCAAGGGTAAAAACATTGTGGGCTGGAAAGATCTGGCACGTTTATGCCTGTATTTAGTCCCAGGGGATGCGAATCCTATAAGGGTTAATGAGTCCTCTGTATGCAGTGTGGATGAACACGTTATAGATTTAAAAAGTTTGACGTCTGAATTTAAATCAGTGTTCAATGATCAAATTGGTTGCATGAAAGAGTTCGAACACAAGATAAGGTTATTACCTGATGCGCAACCAGTGGCACATAAAGTCAGACCGGTTCCCTTGAGTGCCAGAGAAGAATTAAAATCCATGTTGGAGGGGTTATGTTCACAAGGCATTATTCAGCCCACCGAATCGTCACAGTGGGTGGCTCCCATTGTGGTTGCCCGCAAAAAGACAGGAGAAATTAGACTCTGTGTGGATTTGAGAGGTTTGAATAAAAACATCGTAGTCGACTGCCAGCCTCTCCATAAGATCCATGAGCTTCTGCAAAGTTTGGGGGGAGCTAAGTGGTTTTCGCTGATCGATCTAAAATCCGCATATCATCAAATCCCACTAGCTAGGGAGTCTCAGGAACTGACAACATTCGTTACACCTTTCGGTGCTTACAAGTTCCTGAGACTTCCTTTTGGTTTAGCATCCGCAGCTAGTGTCTTTCAAAGATTGATGGACACAGATTTTAAGGGGATGAAGGGTGTTCAGACAATTTGGATGACATCCTAATCTTTTCGAAAGATTCAGAAGAGCATGTGGAGCTGTTGAGAAAGGTGTTAGCTGCTCTCGGTAAACATGGCATGACCGTAAGAGCAGACAAATGTAAATTGGGTGTGAAGGAATTGGATTACCTGGGTCACACAATTTCTTGCAAGGGCATCAAGCCAAAATTTTCAGTCACTAGGGCTCTCAAAGAGGCAAAACCCCCTTCTGATAAAGATTCACTCCGTTCCTTCCTGGGCCTCGCCGAGTATTATGCGAGATTTGTTAATAACTATGCACAGATTGTTGAGCCTCTTCGAGTGTGGCTTAAGAAGGGGCAAAAATGTGTATGGTCTCAAGAGCTTGATGGGGTATTCACAAATGTAAAAGATCTAATTATTTCAGCTCAGGCATTACATGCTTTTCGTGATGATTGTCCTTCTATTATCACAGTTGATGCTAGTATGAATGGTCTGGGGGCCGTCCTCAGTCAAAGGGTGGATGGCAAGGAACAAACGGTGGCGTTCGCTTCTAGATCGCTCAAATCATTTGAGAAACATTACAGCACCATTGAGCGTGAGGCTCTGGCTTGTGTTTGGGCGGTCCAGAAGTTTAAAATGTATATCTGGGGTCGCAAGTTTGTGATTTTTACTGACCACAAGCCCCTCACTTTTATTTTTTGCAAGGTTTCAAACAATACCATGTCTGCAAGGTTAACTCGATTAATTTCAAAGTTACAAGAGTATAATTTTTACATGAGACATATTCAAGGGGGCAAAAATTTTCAAGCTGTTTGTCAAGGATGTTGATGGAAAATGATGATGAGGAGGATTTGGAGGAAGATGAAGTTGAGTGTGTTGCAGTGCTAGAAGCAGTTGAAAATTGCAATTCAGTTATTTCAGAGTCAGAATGGAAAGTTGCTTGTTCTAAGGACACTATTCTGACCAAGGTTTTGGAATATTCTTCTTCTAAATGGCCAGAAACGAGAAATTTATCTGGGGAGCTGAGAAAGCTTTCATTAGTAGCAAGTGAAATTTCAATTAAGGATGGTTTGGTGTTACGGGGAGATAAGTTCATACCTCCAAGTTGTCTTAGAAAAACTTTAATCAAGATTGTACATGAAGGACATTTAGGGGTGTCTAAAACCTGCATGAGGATGAAGCAACATTACTGGTGGCCTGCCCTCGATGCCCAGGTGAGAAGTATAGTGGAAGGTTGTGAAGAGTGTTTGCTCTCAGACATGCACTGAAAACTTTCAAAGTTACCTTTGCATCCCACGGAGTTTCCAGAGAAATTCTTGGGAAAAAGTCGGATTGGATTTTTCAGGGCCTTACAATATTCTAGCTGAGTCATTGAGATATTTGATTTTAGCTGTCGATTATCATTCTAAGTGGATGTATTACAGATTTGTGAACTCTCCCACCACAGATAACACCATTTCTTTTTTGAACAAAGTATTTTTACTGGAAGGGACTCCTAGGTCATTAGTAACAGATAACGGGACTCACTTTGTTTCGGATAAAATGTGTACATTTCTGAAGAGCCATGACATTAAGCATTTGAAGGTGGCCATGTACTCCCCGGCTTCCAATGGGCTGGTGGAAATGGGCAATAAAGTACTTAAGGAAGGGATTCAAACGGTGCTGGCCGCTGGTCGTGACGTAGGGATGTTTTTGGAAGAAAAAGTGTGGAATTATAACACTTCACCACACTGTACTACTGGTGTCACCCCTTTTGAACTTCTAAGAGGTAGAAAGGCCAACACTGCTTTGTTGCCATCTTGGTTAGATAGTGGTGAATTTGCACGTCTTGATCCTGGTTGTAAGAACGTGGCAAATGTAGTGAGAGCAAAACAGGAGAAAATGAAAGAAAAGTTTGACAAAAGAAGTTCTTCTGCTTATCCTGAAATTGGGGTGGGTGATTGGGTTTTATTTAAGAAACCATTCAAAGTTAGAAAAGGTGAATCTGTATTTTCAAACCCTGTCTTGGTTTGTAAGGTTAGCAAAGGTGCTGCATTTCTTCAGGAAAAAGGCTGGTGGAATAAAAGACAATTGATAAGGGGGACCAAAGAACAAGCTAGTTTAATTAAAAACAAGAAAACCTCCATAGTGGAACATGAGCTTGATTGGACCCATTGGTTACATGATCAAGAAAGACAAGGATCCTCAGGCGAGAATACATACTCGTCAGATGATCAGTCTGTTGGTAATGCAGTTGAAAGTGAAGCAAGTAATTCACAGGGGTGTCGTATCAGAAAACCTCCTTCCAAGTTCAAGGATTTTGTTACATATTAATGCTGACTAAGATGTTTGTGTTTTTATTATTGTATAAGGGGGGGAGGTGATGTAGTGGTTTAGTACTTACTATTTACTGTGATGTCGTTGTTGTTGTTCTAATGTTCCGATGTTCTCGCCCGTGCACGGAGCGTACGGCCTCGGAGGTTCGATCGGCTACTGGCAGTTGCTGACTGAGCCTCCGTGGGTATGCCGCTCCTTGCCGTGGCTGAAGCTGTAATCCGAAATAAGCCAACTTGCTGTCAAGTTATATGTCTACTCGACTGAATCTCTACTTACTACAGCCACCAACTATGTTGGCAGATAAAGGACGGGGCAGCCTTCACACTTGCCAATCGATTACCTTTAGTCTGTACCACCTCTTGTGGAACAAAAGGTAGGACATGCCACTCCAACATCCTTGCACTTACAAGACATCATTGTCTTCCGCCCTCTCATACCTAGTGATTTTATTACCAACCAAACGGTTTGGTTGACCTCAATCTTCCATTCTGTATACAGTACCCACAAAGTGAAGTCAAAATGGATTTCTCCCTGTACATAGGCCAACATGGCACACAAGTCCTTGCATACGCCTGCAATGCACTGAAGGTTTGTACGCAAGCAAAGACACACATTACACCAACGCAAACAGAGATGTAGTATAGGGCCCGGTTGTCACTCATCTCTGAAAGTATCAGGAAACTTTCCTGCCTTACTGACAATTGATGCTGTACCTTGCAATCTGATGAGGAGAGAGTCAGTAGCGCCAGTCTCTATGGAAAGCATGCTTGGTGCATCCCTCTAGACTACACTGACCCCATCTTGGCCACGGCGTTTACAGTATCTAGCTGCAGTGGCTCTCAATACAAATGCATAACTATCTTGTGTGCTAAGACCCAAGCAGAACTGCAAAACTGGATAAAAACCTGCACGCGGTTTTAGTAATGGCAGAGGCTCATGCCCACAAATCATGCAGGGGACATGCCCATCCCAACAGACACACACAATTAAAAGACAGACATACAGACAAAAAAGCAAGGACGTTATAGAACCTAAAAATGCATAATAATATATGCCTAATAAGATATAGCAAAGAAAGCAATACAGAAAGGTACAAAGCAGCCGAGGCAATAAATAGACAATGATATCAGTTAGACATTGAAGACAAGCATAGACTGTGAAGAAAGGTAGAGTGGCGGCGTTGGTAAAAGGAATGTAGACTGAGGAAAAGAAGCACATTGGCAGGTCATGAAGGGAAAACAAATTACCAGAAAACAACAGGCAGATAGATAGATGATGAAACATGGTTGCTAATTTTCGAAGTGGTACTTTCCAAATACATATAGCTATAAACTCTTTTAAAAGAAATAATGTGTTGGTAAAATTGAAAGCACGCTGCAAAAAGAGGTCCAGCGTCAGTGACACGTTCCAGGGGACAGCTCTCAAATAGCACAACAGGTTCATACATCAGTACTACATCATTTAATAGTAGTGTGCACAATGTGCACAATGTAATGACTATGCCTAAATCTGCTCTTAATCAGGAGACATCTATATGCAGTGACAAAACAAGCCTGATGTACTAATATACATGATGAGCGCTTCAGACGATTCAGATGTGGCAACACTGATGACCGCAATCTCTCTGTCGCTAGCTAAGGGTGGTAGAAATTAGAGGTGAAGGGGGATTAGCCAAAGAGGGTAATTAATATTTAGAAGATTTGAGAGATGGCTGCACACACCAGTGGGTGAAAGTATGAGGAGCATCTGACATGTGGGATGTGGAAGAGGAATAACTTGACAAGGAAGAAGGTAAGAGTATTCTAAGCACTTGAAGCTGCGGTTGAGGAGTACGGACGTATTATATGGTAGGACTGACAGCCCAAACCATCGGAGGGTGACCATGTTCATGCAGCCAATGTGAATGGCTGCCCAGCTTGAATAGCTGAAAAGACTGAAACCTCTTGAGTGGTACTAGACAAAGAAATCCGAGCAAAACCCTGTGAGAGCCTAAAGTGGTGAAACACATCCTTTAAACACATTTTAATGATCTTCGTGTTCATGCCAGGTTTTCAGTTGCATATTTTTGTGATTCCTTTCATTCACAGTGTGTTCTACAAAAAGCTTGGCATGAATAGGGAAATGAATAACATGCATTGATCACAGGAAGCTGAGTCACACTTCCAAGGATCAATGCTGTCAGTCACCCAGTCAGCTTTCATGAAATTATTTATCAAAATTAACCTAAAATAAAATAATTGCTTTCTCTTTAGCAAAAATGCATTAAAAATAACGTAGCAAATTACACCATGAAGGCACTAAGTGGACTCATCTTTTCAACACTCTGTGTTACTGAATTCTGAATATTAAATATAATTATGTATGTACATCTCACTCACCATCCAACTAAAGACTTTTTTTGACCTGGTGTTGTTTTTGAGTTATAGCTCTATCATAACTATCTCCATAAAGAAATTAGTGACTAGTAGTGTGCTGCTAATGCATCACATAATATGCGACTTTCTGACACCGTGTAGATGAAAATATCATATAGTGTCTATGGTTTCCTTGTAATAAACTTTATTTTTTAGTCTGTTCTAATTAGGGATTCGACCACGTGCTCAAATAATAATCTGATCCTGAGTCACAGATTCAGGATCTGTAGACATTTAAGCATGTGGGACATAGATAGAGTTCGCGGATCTGGGAATTCATATACATTTTGCCTGGTGTTTTTGGCCCTAGAAACAAGCGAGACTAATTACATTTCAAGTATGGGAATGCAATGGAACACCTCAACATTGCATGGGACATGGGGTTGGTAGGGAAAGGGGTTTCTCCACAGAGAAGTAGATGTTTCCTTTGGAGAAAAAAGAGATAAATATTGTAGTGCAAATGCACAAACCCGCCAAGCACTGTTCTTTATTGAGCCAGGGCAGTTGTGGTTCTATGTAAATCTAAGGAATCTTCAAATAGCATGTCTTAAAATCTAAAAATTGGAAATACATCAAAACTAACTTTTGTATAATTCAGTTATCTGCATATCTTTTTTTATGTTAATTCTACAGAAATACGTAGTATTGTGAAATGTATTGTGACGTTTTATAATTTATTGTGACATGTTATTATATTTGGGACAATCACCTATTCTACCACATAAACCACATATACATATACATAGGTAAGTGGGCCATTTATATAGCACAGTCTACATCAAAGCATCTGTAGGCACTGGGATGCTAGTGTAAATGCTAACTTAAGAAAAATATGCCTGAAGCAGACATTGGAACCTCTGGTAGGAAGATTCAATTCTCAGCGAAGGAGAGAATTCTGTGATATTGTAGCCAAGATGGAGATGCTACAAAGATGCTACAACCATTGTATTCAAGCACTCTTAGCACTGAAAGGCTGTAACAAATACGCGTCTGGGGTTCTTAACTGTTGGAAACATTGCATGGGTAAAACCTTTCCACATCGGTGTTTTGGGCAGTGACAGAGAGGATCTTGTGCGCCATTTACAGGTCTTTGAATCAGATTCTGTCCTTCAGTTTGAGTCAGCAAAGTCTAGTATGAACTTCAGAAATATGACCCCGCCTTTTTGTGTTCAGAACCAGCCTTATCCAGACATTTTTTGGTGTAACTTACAGTCTCTTCAGTAATTTCTTTTGTAATTCCAGGTTGAATGTTGTTGATAATAGTCATTTTGTAAAAATAATTTGTGTTAGACTTGGCATCTTTGGAGTGGTTTCCCCTGACTTTTTGCCTCTAATTCCTGTATTTTTGATGATGTGCTGGATTTCGTTTTGCTGGCTTAGATGCGTTGGGCACTTTGCCGCTGCTGATCGGTGTCAAAGTGCAAGTGCTCCCCGTGTACATTGTTATTATTATTGGTTATCCCTAATTGGCATATTTGAATTACTGGAAAACCCCTGGTAAAGTGCACTGAGTGTGCCAGGGTCTGTGAATCAAATGCTACTAGTGGGCCTGCAGCACTAATTGTGCCACCCATGAAAAGGTATCGCAGATCTGCCACTGCAGTGTCTGTGCGCTGTTTTAAACTGCCATGTCAACCTGGCAAGTGCACCCACTTGCCAGGCCCTAACCTTCCCTTTTCTTACATGTAAGAGAATCCTCAGGTAGGCCCAAGGTACCCCCATGGGCAGGGTGCAGTGTATGTGAAAGGTAGGACATGTACTGGTACGTGTGACATGTCCTAATAGCGAAATACTGCCAATTTTGTTTTTCACTATAGAAAGGCTATCTGTCCCATTGGATAGCATGGAAGATGCTTTGTAACATCATTGGGACAAGATAGAGGAATAAAGTTTAGGCTCTCTGAACTCAGAATTTAATAACACAGCTTTTAGTAAAGATGGTTTTTAAATTGTGTGTTTGAAAATGCCACTTTCAGAAAGTTGGCCTTTTCTTGTTTACTATTTTGTGTGCCTCTGCCTATATGTGGATTGACTGTCTGGCTTTCGAGTGATAGGGGCCAGGGATGTGCATTCACAGTAGACAGCCACGAGGGGCGGCGGGGGTTGAGGTGTGCCTGGCCGTTCCTGGATGACTCAGAGCTGAGATGAATGGACCTTGGTTGCATTTAGAGTAGTGGGAAGAGTTTTCCTTGCACCTGAATAGGGCCTGTCTCCCTTGCACAATGCTGTCTCCACCCCCTGTGGTCATACTGCACCAGTGTGGACAGAACTGGTTTGGACTTGGCTCAGCGACCCTGGCACAAAGAAGAACAAAGACAAAATGGGGTATTATAGTGGACCATAAACCCCAGAACTTTAGATCACTTCTGGACCCAAGAGGAACCTTTGCTAAGGAAAAGAGCTGGAGAGCTGTGAGGAGGAGTACAGGCCCTTTGCTGTGTGTAGTGTGGGGTGGGCCTGCAGTTGCTGCTTCTGCAAAGGAAAGGGCAAAGACTGGAACTTTGCTAAGAAACCTGCTTGAAAAATAATCTCCAAGGGCTTGTGTGTGCTCGTCTCCTGTTCTGAAGTCTCAGGGACACACAGACTTCACCCCTGCTCCTCTGAACTCTACTGCTGAGAGTTCTGAACTGCCAGGCAGTGCATGCTCTAGTTTTGGGCCTCTGGAGGTTGTTCCTGCTGTTGGGAGCTGGAAGAAACCTAAGAGAAGCGAGCAAAACAATCTCTGATGCCGTCAGTGATGCTGCCGTGATGCCTCGACCTACACTGAGGCCAGGGCACCGCTCGTGAAGTGCATGACGCACCGCCTGGCCTGCATCGCAGCTCCAAAGCCCTTGGATGCCTGCCGATGGCTGCAGTTATCGGCATTGCCAACGCCAGTGCTTGCACCGACTCCTTCACCTGCCACCGCCTGCATCCTGTTATCGCGGCGCCAATAAACCCCCGAGGGTGACTTCATGAGCTCGCCAGCTTCACATCGCCTCACCGGAACTGACGCCTCACCGCCGACGCAACTGACTTCCCCTGTCCTGGATTCAACACGTTGCCTCTTCGGGGACACGACGCCTCGCCTCCCCGTGACAGCCAGGGAGCTGGCCTCGACCTCAGCACCAATGCCTCACCTCCACGATGCCGTGCATCATCATAGACTTCGTTTTCCAAGGTACTGTTTGTTGGGGTCCGTCTGACTCTGCCCGATGCCACGCACCTCGCGGTCGGCACTGTACTTTGGATTTATTGCTGTAACAACGTCGTAATAGCCCCAGGTGAAGCTATTTGTTTTCTACAAGCTTTATTTTGGAAATAACTGTTTTTAAGTGCTATTTGACTACATGTATTTTAGATTTTTATCGTTTTGGTGTTGTTGAGTTAAGCTAAAGATACTTTATCTTTCTAAACTGGTGTGGTGTCCATTTGTGGTGTTATCCCTGTGTTACTGTGTGTTTTGAGTACAAATACTTTACACATTGCCTTTGGGATAAGCCTGTCTGCTCGTGCCAAGCTACCAAGGGGGTGACCAGGGCTTATCTAAAGTGTGTATCCTCCTTACCCTGACTAGAATCAAGGGTCCCTACTTGGACAAAGGTACATACCTCTACCAGCTGGAGACGCCCAGTTCTAACAATTTGCATTAGTGGAAGATAACATTTTTAGTTACCACACCAATTTGACAACTCATAGTCTGCTATTGGTCCTGCCTGACACTGGGTTTTATATCTTATTTGCAAGATTGATTTTTAGGCCAAAGAAGGTGGGGATGTTATCCATCAACCACACAGCTTCAGGTTTGGATCCTTTTAGCTGCATCCAGCTCTACTACACTCAGGTTTCACTTGGGCTTGTCAGATATTTAGATTGTCCCATTGTTTAGGTGAACTATCACCTTCTATTAGTAATAAAATGCTATAAGTGTAGGGCTCCAATTTGAGACTTTGCTAATGTGTCACTGACACATGAGGTTAAATGTATATTTTAAATAGGATGGGTCCTTATCAGTGGAATTCCCATTGAGAAATACAAATTTTTTTTTCCTTTGTTTCTTTTTATTGACCAGCTGTGTGTAACATAATGTGCATACCAGATGACAAAACATGCAGATAGAATATATCAGAGGATGTCAGAATAGGTACATCTTGGTTGGCTCATTGCATCTTCAATCCATCTGATAACAGCATGATGAAAAAGTGCAAAAATGCATAAGTACAAACCATAGAAACAGGGGAGCCCTTAGGGGTAGCAGGGCCGGGGGAGACCACAAGCCCCAGAAGACAACACGGCCGGCGTGCCGCCACCGACGCTGTTCCTTCGCGCCCGGAGGCGCTTCTAAACATGTACGGGCCTCCCGCAGCGCGGGAGCCCGTTTACCTTGCACCAGGGCCTGGGGGAAACCACACGCCTCAGAAGACAACGCGGCCGGCGTGCCGCCACCAACGCTGTTCCTTCGCGCCCGGAGGTGCTTTTAAACATCTACGGGCCTCCCGCAGCGTGGGAGCCCGTTTACCTTGCACCAGGGCCTAGGGGAGACCACAAGCCCCGGAAGACAACGCAGCCAGCGTGCCACCACCGACGCTGTTCCTTCGCGCACGGAGGCCCTTTTAAACATCTATTGGCCTCCCGCAGCGCGGGAGCCCGTTTACCTTGCACCAGGGCCTGGGGGAGACCACAAGCCCCAGAAGACAACGCGGCCGGTGTGCCGCCACCGACGCTGTTCCTTCACACCCGGAGGCGCTTTAAAACATCTACGGGACTCCCACAGCGCGGTATGCGCGCGGGCGTGCCCGGGCCAAGGGCGGGCCCATCTGCGCCCGTCAGAGGCAGGAAGAGGCAGGGCAGGGCCACCCCCCTTAGCTCTGTCAAAGCATTGCAGCGCTATTGGTAAGAAATTTTTCTTTTGCTTCTGGCTGCTTGGTCTGGACTTGATTCCTATTTTGACTAAACAGAACTGACCCGTGGATTTCATGACTATTGCGTTGCTCTTGAATCGAACTGTCACCGCTGGCAGTTGCCGCTGGAAACGAACTATTCCTTGATCCTGGGCCCTAGGCAAAGCTCCGTAAAAGCTATCTTTTTTATATCTTTCATAAGGGACAGTCAAGAGCTTAAATATCTGAGGTCAACGCACTTTTTTAAGCGTCTGAAATGCCCATACTGTGTTGGTATTAGTAAGCGAGTTTTTGGAGTTTTATATCTTGTCCATAGAACGCTGTATACTTGATATCCTTGATATATATTCTGCTTACACTCCTGGCCACAATTACTCCATAGCTGTTGTAAAGTGCCTCTAGTCACCCTAAACATTGCCCAAAACTACGTTTTAAATATCAATAACAACAATTTTCAGCGACTTCTCTTTAAGATAATGGGGAAAAGGAAGGCAACAGAGGCAGCAGCGGGAAGGAAGAAGTTAGCAAAGACCAATAAATTAGTTAAATCTGCAGCAGATAATTGCACTCTAGCAGCAATTGATGACCTAATTGAGGAGGTTGAAATCATGCTAGCTAATGGGAAGGAACTTACAACTAAGGGCACAAAAAAGATCTCCTCTTACTACAGCAAACAGGACAAAGTGAGCACCACAAAACCATCTAGCCCTGCAATTATTGTTCACCATACTCATAGCGTATCTCCTCCGCATCCCCAAAGCACATCCCCAAAACCCGTGTCGACTAACCCTACTCAAATAGCCTCCCCTAGGTGGGACACTGTAGTCAGCAGTCAAGTTAGCCCCACAAATAGGGACCTCATAACTATAGAATGTTCCAACAGATACTCAGTGCTATCAGTCGGGTATGAAGAAGACCAGGGAGGGCAAACAAACATACGGTTCCCAGTCAGTAACAGGGAAGCGGGGACCCAAACAGAGACAACTGATACCCACGGATTCACGAGGGATCTTTGCTTAAAACTAAACACATTACAAGACGAGGTTTTGGGACTCTAAAGGATGTTTGGGGATCTATTAACACGTCTGCCATAACCCCAATCGAGAGGAGCAAAGCGCTAGATAACAGCGAATACTCTAGGGGGAAATCAAATTATAGCCATGCAGAAAATGTGCAATCTAGGTCTCTATTTAGAGCAGCGCCTAAATACTCAGCAAAGGAGTAAGTAAGTCAAATCAAGCACGCGGCCAATACAGGCCACTATCCATCTAGGTTAGATAAGCATACGGTTAATTTAAATGGAATTCCCAGATTGCCCCCACCCAATCATGAGAGACCCAAAAGAGCACCCTTTGATGCCCATATTGCAAGCAGGCCAAAATTTGTAAGCCAAGAAGGTCTAGGACAAAACTCAAGAACCGGGTGGGAGGGCGGAGGTTACCATCAGTCGCAGAAACTCTATTCAGCACCTCATTATTCGAACAAGTGTAAGTTGAACTCATACAATGTCTTTCTGACAAATGTCCCCAGATTAAAGCGGGGAACTAGAGAATACGAGGACTCTTTAATAAATAAAGTGATACATTGGCTCAGAACTAAACGCCAGTGCCTTTCCATAGTAAGATCTGATATAACAAAAGCCGAGAGGTTCCAGCAAGAATCAGGGAACTTGGATGACCTAAAGTTAACTTTCCATTCAAAGTATATCGCAGACAATCTGATAGCTATGAACCTGCGAACACACTCTCTTTTTTAATCCATAATTAGCATTATACAGAAATTCTCTATACTGATCGGGAGATAGCAGTCTTAAAGTGCATCATGCAGAACTTTTTCCAACTAAGGAAAATGTGCAAAAATACATGATAAATGCCTGACCTCTCACAACCCAACTGGCAATCTTACAGAAACGGAGTGCATCATACAAGACTATATCCGATAGCGACAAAAATGCAATGGTACAGAAGTATGAATATTGTAGAGACTAATTAATCCATGTAACCCTATAAGGAGCTTAAACATCATCATCATATTGTAACATCAATGCATGTTAGAAATACAGAAGTGTCAAGGGTAGTGTCCTTAGCAAGATAAGTGCAAAACATAAAAAATCTCTGCATTTATCGGAAGATAGCAGTCTTAAAGTGACAGAGTGCATTGTGGGAAGCTTTATCCAACTAGGGAAAGTGTGCAAAAATGCATGACAAACACCTGACCTCCAACAACCTAGCTGGCAATCTTAAAGTGATGGAGTGCATCATAAAAGACTATATCCTATAGCTAATCATCATCAAATTATGGCAGCGATACTGACTAAATGGACTGCACTGTCAAGGGGAGTGCCATTCGTAGCAAATTTTCCTAAATAAAATGCATAAACTAGATACAGCATTTGAAGAATAGCAGAATTGGGAGTTATCAAGATGTGTAAAAAGGTGCTGATGATGAACATAATAGACATTATACTCAATCCCAATATAAAAATTCACAAGCATCATGTAACTATGGCAAACTGGAATCTGGCATAGATTAAGCAGGGCAACAATAAGACTTTGCAACACCTGCACTGCCTTATATCTAGTCTCCTTTGGCAGCTTTGCTGATTTTATGAAGGCTGGCAAGTCAATTTCAGATTCTTGCACCATATTCCACAATAAAAAACTATATAATACACCCTTCCTTTCTATTAAACTTGCCATATTATCGAGCAATGCTGCCTGGTAGTATGTATGAAAATGGGGGATCACTAAGCCACCCTGGTTCTTTTTTTTTTTCCAACCAGATTTTATTGGTTTTTCAAGACATAGTCGGTACACATACATTGTTCATGTCATATCCAGCATGTGTAAGCCACCCTGGTTCTTATCGAGCTGAAGAATTGTTCCACATGAAACTTCTAATCAGGGAATCTAACTCTTTAAAATATGAGCTGTTAATTTTTAAAGGTATATTAGTAAACAGAAATAAAAACGTGGTAAGATAGACATCTTAATAAGTGCTACCCTACCTATCAATGTCAATGGCAGGAGAGACCATCTTTCTAAAAGACCTTGAACCTTCCTGAGCATTGTTCAATTTAATTGAAATAACTGGGAATATCTGTTAGTGACAAAAATCCCAAGATACCGGTTTGGGCTCTGAGACCAGCACTGATGCCAGAGAGCGAGTGGAAGGTTGCTAGAAGACAGAACAAATAGGAGCAACATCGTTTTACCTTGATTAACCTTATATCCCCTATATTAGTAAACTCTTGGATCCAATCAAGGACCCCCTGTATATTCTCCCTATCAGCTTTTAAATATAGGATAATGTTGTCGCAAAGAACGTTTTTTTGGCATCTGATCTATAGGTGGGCAAATCGACCCCATACTACGTATTCTCTCTGCTAAAGGTTCGATAAAAAATGTGAATAAGATTGGGGACATAGGACACCCCTGTCGGGTGCCTCTATTAATTTTCAAAGTCCCTCCAACCTTAGAGCTGATGACGATGTTGGCCTGTGATCTTGGCCTGTGCATCTGATAAATATTTCTAAGCATCGTTATAAATTGGGTGGGAAACCCAAATTTATGTAGACTATAAATTAGAGCATCCCAATTGAACAAATCAAATGCCTTTTCAGTGTCCATCATTTCAATCGCTGCACCAATTTGGTTGTTCGTGAAATAATCTATAGCCTGAATTAAAAAATTTGTGTTTGCTACATGAGCATGTATGATATGAACCCGCTCTGATCCTTATGAATTACAATTTGGCCTGCCGGGATAACCAGTCTTTCGTTAAAAGTTTATAATATGCATTAAGCAAGCTTATCGGATGATATGAATTGACATTTGTTGGTTTATTTAAAGTTGAAGGGATCTCTCCTCCTTCCCTTATTACGTTAAACAGGTCTACTAAAAACAGAATCAATTCTTTTGCGTAAACCTTATAAAATTCTGATTGTATCCCATTTCCACACGCTTTTGCATTAGGCATTTTTTGGAGTGCTTCTGTGACCTCTAAAGCTGTTATTTTTGCTAAAATGATTTGTCTTTGGGAGCTTGACATTTGAAGAAGGTGTATTGAGCTGTAATACTGTTCTATATTGGGAAGTGGAACAGAATAGGTGTCTTCATAAAGGCTTTTATAATGGTGCAGAAAGACTTGAGTAACTTCCTCATTTTCAGTTGCTAGCACCTCAGTAGGTTCACTATTTGGTATTTGTTTGACCACATGCTTGTCTTGTTTAATACGAGGTGATCAGGCCACATATTTTCCTATCTGCTGATTTTCTTTGTACATCCATTGCTGAAATGATCTAAAATTATTTATTTCCTCCAGAATAAAAAAGTCCCTGAGATTATGCTTAGCCTCCTCCAGCTGCTTTTTAGACCTCACCCTACCTCCTATCTCTTTAAAGGCACTTGTGGCAAAATATACTGCGTGTTGCAATTCCTCTATTTTTAAAGCATGCAGTCTGCTCTGGCTTGCCTTATAAGCAATAATATTTCCACGGAACATCACCATAAAGGCCTCCCAGACTGCAAAGTCAGGAACTATATTACTGTTGATCTGAAAAAAACTCTGTTATAAATAGCCTCGTTTCTTCGAGGCAATTCTGATCTACCAAAAGAGACCTGTCAAATTATCATCTGGGCCTTTCTCTAATGGGAGTTTCTAGATCAACTGTAATAGTTACAAACGAATGGTTGCAAAAGGTCTTTGCCCAAATATCTGAACCCTCGCATCTCATTTCCTGGGTAATTCGGGAAAAAATGTAACCTTGATGCTCTCTTAAATCTGTGCGAAAAGCAAGTGTATTGAGCCACGCCGGGATGGTCGAACCGCTATGAGTCTACTAACTGAAAATCTTGCTTTATGGTGGTCAAAACTTTCTTGGTTTTTGGCTTAAATGGTTTTTTGCTTTGTTAGAGGTGTCTAGAGCAAGAGCCTGGATATAATTGAAATCACCCCCAAAAATCATAGGCCCCTCTGCCCCCATAGGGAGGTTATATAAATGTATGAGTGAGACTGTCTCATCACTAACATGACCATAATAATTAACCAAATTCAGGAGAGTGTCTGGTACTAAAACCTTTAACCAGATTCATCTTCCTCCAGGATCCCTGAATACCTGCGCAACATTCCAATTGATTCCATTCCCCAAATAAATTGCAACCCCCCTCCGCACTGCAGTATTATTTCTAAGGTGGGTCTCTTGAAGAAAAATAACTTCTGGGCTAAATGAAGACAATCATCGCATCAGGCCCCCGTATTCACGTCTATTGGCATTACATGATAAAAACGTAATCTTATACATTATTCAATAATACTGCTAATACTATTTTTCACTAAACGTGCTCTCCCTCCACCTTTCCTCTTTGCTAAATGTGCTCCCCCGACCCAGAACCTCCCTCAAACAACCCAGTGACCCTCTAACCCTCAAACCCTGATGTGAGGGGAATTGCCCACATTACCCCTCGCCCTTGCATCAGCGCCTGTGGTGCCATGTTACCACACCTAGCTACACTCGTGGCCACTAAAAAGGGCCCCCACCTCAACTCGTACCCCTTAATCTATTTGATGTCTTAACCTACAAAAAAAGAAAAAAGGAAGAAAGGGGGAACTGAGGGAAAGAGAGAGAAAGAAGAAAAGGGAAATACAACACAAATTATTGACCATTAATCCGACATTTTAGACAAAAATTCCAGAGCCTATTCTGAATTCATAAAGAGATGGAACTGCCCTTTTACAAGCACCTTCAACTTCGACTGTTGTACCACAGATTCCTGGACACCCTGAGGGCCTCATTTACGAGGCCCCTTGCGCAAACGGAGTGTCACTTTTTTTGACGCTCCAGTGGCGCAGTGTGCTTGCCTATATTTACAAGGCCATGCAAAGCCACTCTGCATGGCTTTTCATTGCCTTGAAAATATGGTCGCCTTTCACGCAGTACTCTGTGTGAAGGGGCGTTCCATGGGTGTTGCTGTGGGTGTTCCCATGCAACACTCATAGAATCTGACATATTCCCAGATTTACAAGGTTTGGTAAACCTGGGAATGCGTCAGATTCCCATGCCTCCCCAGGGGAGGTGTAGGGGAGATGCAACTAGGAGAAATATCTTTATTTCTCCTCATTTTTCAGTAACTCTTCCATCCTTGCAACGTAGGCACCCTTGCACCATGGAGCAAAGGTGCCTGCGCCAGCGCATGGCAGTCCATTGTGCGCCAGTGCAGGGGTAAAGGACAGGAATGTACTGTATCTCATAGATACGGCGCATTCCTGACCTTTTTGTTGACGCAGGGCAGTGCAGCAAGATTCCTTGCGGCACTGCCCTGCTCCAAATCCTCGTAAATAAGGCCCTGCGTTCTAAACATGCCTTCAAGTCTTATGAACTCCTTTCAGCGACATGCAGAAGAAGCCGACATGTCTGAGGAAATGCTATACTAGATATTTTCTGAGGTGGAAAAGCCTTTCTTCTCAATTTTTTTGGTCAGAATCTGTTCTTTAATACAATAATCAGCAAAATTCACCAGGCTGGTACGTGGATACTTTGAATTGGGTGAACACTGAGCTGGTACACAATGGGCCCTCATGATAAACAAATCCCCTGAAAAATCAGGCATCACATGGGCTTTGATTAAAGAGCCCACCCATTGAGGCACATTCTGGCTTTCACTCCTCTCTGGAATGCCCACCAGGTGGAGATTGGAGCGTCTCGTATAGTTCTCCAGCTCTTCAACCTTATTGTCCAGATATCCCTTTTTCTTTTCCTAGTTAAGCATTCCTTGCTGCACTGACTCAATCTTGTCTTCAAGATCTGATATCCTAGATTCAGGCTCTTTTAGTCTAATAGGCAGTTGTGACATATTTTCCTATATTTTTGTTAATCTCTAATGAAGAGATGGAACCTCTTGTGCCTGTGAAAGCTTAAACTCTCTGATTTCAAGCACTATAGTATCAAGTATTCTTTTCACTGAATCTGAGCAACTGTCTCTCCATTGGCAATCCCCCCCTTGTTCATCTCTAGATTGAGCAAAATTGGGCAAAACATTGCAAGACTCTGCGACTGACCCGTAAACTAATCTGGAAACTGATCCGGTATCTAGCAGTGGAATCGCCTACTGAAAAGAGGTAGGGGTCTCACTCACTGTGGCAGGCTTTTGCTGTGCTCCTAACTCTAATAGTTGTACAACCTTTGTCATTTTCTTCACACAGAGTGAGCGAGAGAGGGTCACCTAGTTGTGTTCTCCCAAAACAATATCCATGCACAAAAGGGCAACCAGGCAAACAAAGAAGAAAACAGGGAAACCAATTAGAGGTCCTACTGGGAAATCCAAAGATTTTGGAGTAGACACCTCACCCACTAAATAGGGACATGCTTCATCATAGGCACCTACTCCTGCCAATGTCTGCACTGACTGTGCCATCACATTGTCCAAACAAGTTTTGCTTGCCTTACAAGCAAGAGGTGTTCCTTGGGCCTTACTTCATTTATTGCTCCTCTTATTAGACTTATTGCAGCCTCCATCGTAGTCCCTGCTTGCTCCCCCTTATTATCACAGATCAATGCCATCACTGTTGGGATTTCCCAAGAACCTTACAATCAATCTCTGCAGGCACATGCATCAAGGTAGGATTTTGCGAGTCCTTAATTGCGATTATTAAGGAATCGCAATTAAGGACTCGCAAAAGCCTATGCATGTAGGAATCGCTATAAAAATAGCGATTCCTACACATTCCTTATTTGCGACTCCTAAATTGCGAGTCACAAATAAGGAATGGCTTCAACTTCATGGTAATTTGCGCCCCCTAGTAGCGAAATCGCTACTTCAAAGTGGTTCTTGCATTGCATTTAAGGAATCGCAAAATGCGATTGCTTAAATGCAATCGCAATTTGAGACCTCGCAATGAATTGCAAATTCTCAAATTGCGAGTGCCTTGACCCTTCATGCATCGCAAATGCCCTTTTTGCGGGCACAAACGGCCGATTTTTGCGAATCGCACCGTTTGCGCTTGCAAAAATGTTTGATGCATGTACCTGCAAGTCTTTCAAATTCAGTCTACCTCTCACTTCTCCTCTGGTTGCTTGCCCTGCTAGCATTTAGCTGTGGTGCCATTTGGAAATCCATTCTAGATTGTTGGCTAATTGTGCACAAGCAACCATACTTCACCTGTACTATTGATAACCGCTATCGATAACCTCTGGTGCCCTGGTGCCCATCACTGATGCCCATCACTTGCAACCACCTCCACAAATTAAGCATTGCGGTTGGCTTATCTCAGATAAATTTCCCAAACGTTGTCTTTAAAGTGTTCTTGTGATAGCTACAGTCGCATTTCTTCAAAAAGTGAAAGAAACTGTGCTACTCTACAAATAGTCATGCGTTCACTCTACAGCAAAGCTTTCTCTTATTTTGTGAAGAAGAAGTTAATTTCAGAAATTATGGAAACAATTTCAAGATATGTATGCTAGAAGCTGCCCCTGAACATGGATAATCTTGATAGTACGCGGCACTGTTATTTTTATTTTCGAGGTGCCTCCCTTGTGTGCTTCCCTTTGATTTCTTGTCTTTATTTCTCTACCTGGTTTTACTAATTGCATAAAGCACCGGTATAAATATGAGATCTGCCCTGATGTATGCAACTTGCCTTGTGGACAGATTGCATTATTATAATTAGTTGTTTGATTTTTAATTTGTGTACTTAAACTGCCTAAACACACGTTCCTATTGTGAGAGGGTGGGAAAAGCTTACCCTTATTTGCCTATATATAATAGAATCTTGCAGGGAGTGTCCACGTGTTGATAAATGCCTCACATAGATTCGCTGATTACAAAACATATGGAAATTATTGGTCATAACGTGCACTTGTTCCAACCTACTACTACTCAATAACTAAACATGAAAAACTGCACCAAAATGACTACAAATATTTCATGGCACAGGTGTTGTATTTTTTGTAATTCACAGACTTTTCAAGGTGCATAGCACTGATGCTTTTTCTGGCTGACGTCATTGGTGTTCCCGGAGCACGGTACCTGGATTATTACTGCCCTCTGTAAAGCTGGTGTGCATGGACTGGAGCTGCTGCCGGAGCCCAGGCGGAGGTGGGGCAGTGCATGCTGCCCAATAGCTGCCCAGCTCAGGTTGGTCTGCTGGCACTCACTTTTCTTTTTTCTGTCCTCGTGCTGAAGTGAAAAATGATATGGGGTGCGTTAGATGTGATATACAGGTAATTCTTCTCCTGACAACATGAACCATTCCACACGGTTGTATAACAGAACCACGCTTTACTTTCTCATGCGTTCCTTAACAACACGGGCGGAACAACGAATGCGTCTGAACCACGCATTCCATTTACAATGCAAGTCGTTACAACAACTTGCCTTGGGGGGCGCTGGACTTTGGAATAGTATAATTTACTATTCCAACTTTAGTCCCTGCAACAGTAGGGAAAGTGTTTGATTTTAAAGTCCAGCGCCACTTTGCCTAACACACATCGTTGTAACGACTTGTGTTGTAAATGGAATGCGTGGTTCAGGCGCATTTGTTGTTCCGCCTGCGTTGCAAAGGCAAACCGTTGTTCAGCGGTCGTGGTATTTGCTGTTTCCCATTCCTCACATCTCAGGTTGTGAATCACCATGTGACACTGAGGTGTCATTCTCAGCAATGTACATTAAGCTGGGTTTAATTTGAATTCTCATAAGTGATGGCCATAAGGTACTTGACATCAAAGTTAAGAGAAACTTTTTGTGAAAATAATGGCGGAATGTTCATAGATTAACAAACGCCTGGAAACGAATAGGAAGAGGCGAGCGGAAGTCATCTTGAGGACACCGTGATGAATAGATTAGTACAGAGATTTGTGAGACTGGTCTGTATCTTTTAGAGACTGGGTGGGGTGTTTAAGGCTGCATCGCTTGGACAGTCATGATAGTGAACACTCTGGGATAGTGTATGCTGTGGCGAAAGTAGTTTCTTAGAGAATGGGGAGGGAGGCGAGATAAGTTGGAAGCAGACATCATCAAATTAGTGATTCATTAAAATCTACTGGGAAAACTACATATGAAAATGTTGAAAGATTTGTTTTTTTAAAAGCTTAAATGTATAAAAGCCTAATTTTTCTTGCACTCAATGCCACATCATCAAATTCTATGAACTATGAACTTCAGCAAGAAAAGCATGGTTGGCTCTCCCCTCTTGGTGGTAACATTTGCCACTGCAGGTTTGCTCAAAACGGCATTTTTTAAGCTATTGACAGTGACTTTTTCTCCCATTCAGTGTAATACAAGCACGTCCATCCCACAAAAGTGTCCAGCCCAATTCTGGTGTATAACGAGTGTGCCCACCTCAGAGGTAGATTTCAACTTTGGCAGCAACCTGGCTGGTAGTACAAGTCTGAGAGCGCCCATATGAAGGCCCGTGTCACAGCACAATATTATTGCAAAGGACTTGCAAAGGAAATGGAGATTAAGCAGTAGTGTTGGGTGGGAAGTACAGGCGCACATGAGGACATGGAGTTAAGTATGAGCAGGAGACTGGAATGAGAGAGATCATGTCTCATTTTATAAACCATACAGTGGAATCAGAACTGGAGATGGAATGAAAACGGCAAAGAGACCTAATGTAGGGTGCGATCTGAATAATCACCCTCTTGCTTTTTAGCCACCGCTGTGCCCTGGTAAACCTTAACAAGACAATAAAAAAGAACGAGGAAATAAAAGAAAAATAGAAAAGAGTTGTGATTTATCTTTTCATTCCTTTATTTGACTTTTTTCCTATAAACATTTCTTTGCCTCAAAACTATTTCATTTTCAGGTCTGGGATGGAGTCAGCTCGCAAATTGTCATTCACATTTTGTTTCCCCAACCAGCATGACCAAACAGGTCAGCCTACTTCAGCCAGTGGCTCTCTTGTACTGTGATGGCAAAAAATCTTCAGTGCCAGATCTGGTGGGCCAATACTTTACTTTTGCAATTTTTTTTTAATATCCATTCTTTATCTTTTTCATTTTTTTCAGTCATCCTTGTGTTTTTAAAATATGTCTTCAGCTTACAGTAATTTAAAAGCAATGGTCAATTTTCTTTCCACCAGTAAGAATCATATTATCCTGTGATGAGCATTAAAATTGAAAAGGGATTCCACATCTGTTTTCAATACACCTGCCTGTCAAAAAGCACCCATGTTGTACTATTTAAATGATATGCTTTTACTTTATAAATGTTTATTCGGCTATACAGTCATAAAAGCTCATAAAAACCAACACAGAATAACATATATACAATCAATTTGATAATGGTACAATAAAAAGAGAGTTAAAAACTGTTAATTCCATTTAATTACAGTTCAATGTACAATTCAAAAGCAATAATATGTATACAGTGATAGTATTTTAATGCACCACTAGGACCCAGTGTTGAGTCCTCAAAGCTATCAAGCTTCCCATTACGCTTGCATTCTTTGTTCCTGAGCCTCAACATGCAAAACACAAAGGAGCCGATCTCGCTGGGAGAAGGCTCCGTCCGACTCGGATACGGAGGGCTTTCCGACCGACTCGTGCTCCGGGGCTCCGAGCGCCCGAGTACGATGCGAACAAGCGCTGACGGACACGGGTCGCTCGGAGCCCCATTGAAGTCAATGGGAGCCTGTTGTACGACGCGTACATAGGCTCCCATTGACGAAAAAGGTACGTTGCGCAAAAGGGCGCCCCCTGTAGTGGGGACGCATCTGTGCCACCCGCACCGTACATGCATGTGTAGGGGGGACTGTGTGATCGACTCGTACGACGATGGGTGAAGAGGGGTCTGGCGCGGACCCCCGAAGTCCGCTTCCCGGAGCGTTTACGTGTCGGAGGCTCCGACTCGATCTGGCTGTCCGAATCGTGCATCGTACTGGCTCGGTCGGAAATTGCCTCCATTGCACGGCACGGTTTGCTTACGGACGAGACGTACGGAGCGGTTCGGACCCGGAAACGATTCGGTCGGCGATTTCGAGTTTCTCGCATCATACTTGCTCGCTCGTACAGCTGTACGAGTCAGTCGGAAAACACGCGTACGGCTCGTACTTTTTCCAGCTGGATCGCGTTCGGAGCCCTTCCGAGCGAGATCGGAATCGGGCCCAAGGCGTGAAACTGCAGAGACGATGAGTTGCCTAACATCACTTCTCAGATTCCAAAATACTACTCTGTAGTCCCTTATTCCCAAATTACAACACAGTGGAAGAATCCATTTCCTTTTGCACCCGAGATATGCTGGACAAAAAACTAAAACATGTTCCATCGTTTCAGTGACCTCGATGCAGAAAGGACAAAACACATCAGACTTTACGGGAACACGCTTCCATTTAGCTGTAAAAGAGTAAAGTGGTAGGATCCCTAACCCAAATTTCAAATAAAGTGACTGGGCTTCTGGAGGTTCAATCTCATCCAAGAAAGTTTCCATAGTGCATTCATCTCTGAACTCAAGAAAGGAGGCTGTGAGGGTGCCTACACTAGGTTGCCCTAAAAGGGATTCATGTGAGTGCTGCCAGTATATGCCCTTGATCTTTGCTTTAGATACCCTGTTGGCCTCCAGAGGTGTGGTCAATAGGTTCCCACACCCAATCGGAAATAGACATTATTTTATAAATCTAAGGCAAGGAATCTTAGATGCCCCGGGTAACCCCAGTACTTCCTCCAAGACCTGTCAATGAAAAATCAATACTGGGGTCACCCTAAGTCTACGCCAATACAAAATGGGTCTCAATCCTTTTTTGTCAGGTATTGATCTAAGACCAAGATCTAATCTCATTGGGGTTAGTGGAGCACTGCAGGAAGGTTAGTTAAACATCGAATAAAGTGATTTTCCACTTTCAACAGGGATTGTAGGCCTAGATGTACGACCATTTTGTCTTTGCAAAATCAGTCTCAAAATGATTTGCGCATGCAAAAATGGCCGTATACAATGTACGAAAGGCACTCGCAATTGTCAAAATTGCATGTACGGAGCAGTGCAAGTGTAGTGCCTGAGTGAATGGATGAGTACAAGTGTAGTGCCTAAGTGAATTAGTGAGTGCAAGTGTAATGCCTGGGTGAATGAATGAGTTACTCACTTATACAGCCTCTCACATACCCACTTACTCACCTATACACCACTGACACACTCACCCACACAGCCACACACACAGTCACTCATACACCCACAGAGCCACTCAGACACCTCCTCACACATGGATACACACAGTCACAAAGCCACTCACATAATATGTGTTACAAATAGTATTACTCTTTAGTAGTACACAAACTATACTTATTTAAGTTTTATGGTATCTTAGTATATATCTTTAGCACTAAGCGCAAAAAGGCACATTTGAGCTTGCAATTTACCACTAACCAGAACCAGGTGGTAATCTGGCCCAACCTATAAAAACAGACCCAGAATGCATCACAAACCTTTCCACAATGGTTGCCCTGTATGTGTTAGCGAGGAGAAGGCGGATAATGGCGGCACTGCAGAGGAGGAGGAGACAGGAGAGGATATTCAGAGTCAGGCTGACGTTGTTGGATAAGACAGAGGAGGAGATTTATGAGCAGTACAGGCAGGGTAGCAATGTCATACTAGACCTCATAGACACCTTGAAGCCACAACTTGAGAGCAGAACCTTGTACAGCAATGCAATTCGCATACATGTGCAGGTCTTGTGCTCCCTCCACCTCTTGGCCACTGGCAGTTACCAGGATGTCATTGCAGTGGCTGGTGGTGTGTCTCAGAGTGCGCTTTCACGTTTTTTCCATAATTTCCTTGACGCCGTGCTATACCACATCCATCAACACATATACATGCCCAGAGATGTTGAGGAAGTAGACCAAACAAAACTCGATTTCTGCAGAATAGCAAGGTTCCCATAGGTCATAGGGAGCATAGATGGGACCCATGTGCCCATATGTCCCCCATCCCACATTGAATACATCTTCCGTAACAGGAAAAGCACACATTCCCTCAATATCCAAGTAGTGTGTGACGCTAAAAACATCATCACAGACATTGGAGCCAAATTCCCTGGAAGCACCCATGATGCATATATTTTCAGACACAGTGGTCTATATCAAAGGTTAGAAAGAGGTGACTTTGATGATGGATACCTCCTAGGTAATGTTATTACCAGTCCCCAGATAAATGTTTATACATTTGTATGTCTGTAAGCATTTAATCTCACCATCACATATCTCACAACAGGTGACAGTGCGTATGCCCTGTGTCCATGGATCCTCACGCCGTATCTGTCTCCCAACAATATACATGAAAGGCAGTACAACACGGCACACAGGCGCACAAGGACGGTGATTGAGCGTACTTTTGGAATCATGAACTCGCGCATCAGGTGCCTACACAACAGTGGTGGAGCTCTGCAGTATGCACCAGAGACAGTCTGTAAAATCGTGGCAACATGTGCCAGGCTGCACAACATGGCCTGCAGGGGTGGAATGCCCATGGATGTGTCTGACACAGATTCGGAGGATGAGGATCCGGGACCACCTGCCCTACATCAATGGGATGGTAGCGCTGCAGCAGAGGGGAGAAGGCGCAGGGACCAGATTGCCAACAATTATTTTTGAAAGGTATGTACACATCAGTTAGACACTCACCTGTACATAAGACAGAACAATTTGTGACTATCAATTGGTGCTTTATTGTGCAAGCATCCATTACCAAACTTAGGACAACATGCCCTTCTGTAAATGTAGGCATAAAGTACAAATCATATAAGTTGGGGTTACTTCACCACAAATTATGATTATTAAGGTATCTTAACATCGTGTTGAGAGACAACACAGTTCATTTCCTGCCCCTCTGAGCAGCCTGGCCAGAGCTGCCACTACCCAAACCAAGGTGCCGCCTGCTGCTACGGCGCATCACTGGTGTCTCCGTAGCTGAAACGCTGCTACGGCTTGACACCTCACTATCTGTGCCACCCATGGCACCTCCACCATGGATCATATTAGTCTGCAGTGTTTGCACTGCTGCAGTGATCTTCTCTAGACCACGAGCAACATCCCCACTGTAGTGGCCCATCTCCACCTGCAGCCCAAGGGTGCGCTGGCTGTGTTGATTGATAGCATGAGCAAGCCTATTAATGGCCCTGCTCAGGGTCTCTAGTTTGTGGCCCCTGCTGCGCTCCATGCGCCTAAGATTTGCCCTTTCCGCAGCCCACTCTTTGGCTAGGTCTGCCACTGTGTTGTTGAGGGCATCCAGTTTTGCCTCATTCCGGGCCTGATTCTCAGCAAGTTTGTCCGTAATCATGCGGAAGCCCTGTGTCATCCTGACATTTCTTTGCCTTTGTGTCTTGTGTTGCAGCGCTGGATTTGCAACATCTCCCGATCTAGTGCTGCAGATATGGCCTGACTGGCTGATCCAGTGGAGGACAAACTTTGCTTCTGACGCAGGGTCTGCTGTGTTGGCCGTGAGACCCGCACTCTGGTGGCCAGAGAGCCTGATGTTGGGTTCTGCTGTGCAGCTGGAGTGACAATGGGTGAGGCCTGTGAAGTGGTTGCTGCCTCAGTTGCTGGGACTTCAGATGAACTGCGCCCACTTGTTTCCCCCACATCCTGCCCTTCCCCCATCTGCTCAGGCTCATGGCTACCCGCTGTGTCATCAGCAGTGTTCTCTCCTTCCAATGCTGTGTCTATGTGACAAAAGATGATAGAAAAAATAAAATATGCGAGTCACTGTTTCAGTGGTGTTGCAATGTTTATCAGCTCAAGTAATTTCCTCACTACACTGAATTTTTCCCAGACTACATCTCCCATGATGCAACACTAGTGTTGTTTGTTTGTTGTACATGGATGTTTGTTTGTGGTTGATTAGTATGGATGCACAGTACAGGCATTAGTGGGTATTCACACATCACATTCACATTTCTCACTTACCAGGATTTCTTGCTGGCTGGGATGTGTCAAGGCTCCCAAAGCCTGCTACAGCTGCCCTCTCCAGGGTAGCTTCCACCATGGCTTCAGCTGCTGATGGCTCAGTTGAAGTGGATGGTCCCCCTCTGTACGTTTTGCCTCTTCCAGCCGTGCTGCCACCCTCTCCTTTGCCCTGGAGCGAAGATCGTACCAGCGCTTTTTGATGTCGGCAATGGAGCGTTGTGCAACTCCAAGCGCATTTATGCGCTGCTGCATACGGCGCCAGATCTTGCTCTTCTCAGACTCTGGCAGACGGTGTGAGGCACTACCAAATAGCTCCTCATGGTGTTGCAACATTCCTCCGTTATTATGTCCAGCTCCTTGTCAGAAAACTTCAGCTTCCTCAGCCTCTCCTTGGTACCCTTCTTCCTGGCCTTGCTGCTCATGCTGTCTGTAATGCTCAATCAGCAGTGTGGAACAGTGCTGCTGCACCTGGACATGTGCTTGGGTTTTGATCAGGAGTATCCTTGGACACCACTTCCTGTTTTGGGGTCCTTCAGCTCAACCAGGAAGTGTTTCCCTGTTTTTGCAAAATTTCGCTATTTGCGAGTGCTTTATTAGGCTGTTTTAAGCACACTCGCAAATTGCGGATGCAAAATGGGCCTTTTTAACGGGGCTTGCTATTTGCGTAACTTTAGCAACTCGCAAATAGCGAGTTGGCGAAATAGCGTTGCGAGTCAATACCGACTCGCAATCATGTTTTCTATTCGGTTTGTAGGTACCAAATAGTGACTCGCTATTTGCGAGTCGCAATTTGTCGCAAATAGCGAGTCGCTATTTTCACGGGTCGTACATCTGGCCCGTACATCCTTGTAACCCCAAAGCCCTGCTCCATAGACAGCCGCCCCAAGGGCTTGGAGGTTATACATTTGGAGGGCTGGGGATGTAGGACGAAATTGGAAACCCTGCTACGACTACACAATTCCCCCTGAGTGTTGTTCTAACTTTATCCTGCATTTAATAACACGGGGTTGCCGATCAAAATGTTCAGTAAGGGTGACCCCCAGATAATCAAATGTATGAACTCTCTCCAGAGGAATCCTGTTAAGTGTAGGGTTGGTTCTGATGGATGCACAGGTTTAAAAACAAATGAACTTGGTTTTCCTGATTTTGATCTCTAGGCCCTTCTGTTTGCAAAAGGACTCAAACTAATCCAAATGATTTTGAAGGCCCATAGGTGTTTTTGTGATCAGGAGTGTATCATCTGCAAACAGAAGGGCTGGAACCCTGACGTCAGCTAATCTTGGGGCATCATTTTCACACTTCTCTAGGTGAGTTAGCAGGTCATTAATGAATAAAATCAATAGGGTTGGGGCGAGAACACATCCGTGCTGAACGCCCCTATTAACTGGAATGGGATCAGTCAACTCGCCTTAGGACCCACATCTGACCTGAGCAAAATTATTGCAATTATTATTTTTTTAGCATTCTTATTGCAGGCATAAGGTTAGGCCAGAGCATGTTTTCTTCTTCTCCTACTTCTTATTTTTGTGGAATATGTTTTCAGTGAAAAAAACTAAAGCCGGAAAAAAAATTAACACCTCACTCAGCTCACCAGTTTGCCAAGGGACTACCGATTGGCTTTGCCAATGCTTGCTTTAAATTCGAATGCGTTCAGCTTTTACAAACACTGCTTTGTACAGCACGCGCTGACACAGTTTTACAGCTTCCAATCCACATATAATACAAGTATCAATATGAATGACCTCAGCGCCCATCGCATTTATATCTCTCTAAATACAACATTGAAAAATAAGCTATTGGTTGTGCTGTAGTTGTAGTGCAAGACCAATGAAAGCGTGTTTTATTTAATCCGTTGTTCAAGAACACACTAGTAGCGTATGGCTGACTCAAAAGCCCCCTGCTGTTGCTGATGAAACTTCACAAGGTGTTTCTCCGCAGCACTTCCGGTTCACCGCTGCTTATCACACAGGGACTGCCCGAGGCTTTTTCCTGGGGAAATGCTTTGTTCAGCATGCTTCCCCTTTCCTGCACACACATTATCTTGCATGCAGTGACGCGTTCATGACTTACAGGGCTTACAAATTCTTCCTGTAACAGTGAGGATTGGGAACTTTGGCAATGCAGCTGAATGCAAACATTTAAATGAACTAAAGAACAGCACAGGAGCAAATGTACAGATATTTTATGAAATGGTGTCAGTTTCATCAGATCTCTGATACAGTGGATGTATGATATCTCAAATATACCAAATCTAAAATTGCTTACTCAGTTTTGATTGTGGATTTGAACATCTCAGACCAAATTACATGTAGTATGTGCTTTTCCTATTAACCACCACCACTATTTCCAAAATCATAATTAAAAGTTAATGCATATCATATTTGGAGAGAATGTGGCCTAACGGCTAGGGCGGTCAACCTCGAAGCTGGGGAACCAGGTTAATGTCTCGGCAGGGACGCCTAACATTCTCTGATTCTGGGAAAATCACTTAATCTCCCTCTGACTAACAAAAAAAATAAATGTGTCAATCTGTAATGTAACTGGGGCTCATGTAAAGCGCTCGGATACCTTTGGATCTAGTTCGTTCTATATAAAACTCCACACAAAAAAAAAAAAATTATATTGCAGGGATCCAGCAACAGAGCTGCCTGGGCTCGGTGCAGCCTTCAAAGCTGCATAAGATTTCCTCTGAGTTCTGGGGAAAATAATATTCTTCCACCATTCTATAAATGGCACAAATGCAACTGGAAAGGGTTGCACTTGTACTGCAGCATTGTGGCATGACATTTCACTCGTTTTTTACATCTTCACTAAGAGCAAATCTTCAAGGGCATACAACGCTCACCATGTAGCTCTCAAATTATTCTTGCAGAATCCCTAAATTTTACATGACCATGCCTACAATCTGTTAGGACCTTGACTAAATGGGAAACTGCAAATGTCGCCTATGGAGGATAGCAGAAAACACTCTCTAACCAAATGCCAAGAAAGATGCACTCATTCTCATTTAGGAACTCCAGACTTGTAGCCTTTTGAGTAACATAATTAGAGTCTATCACTTTATTGGGCCAATTTCTACAATTCTATCACTTTATTGAGCCCATGTGTATGCTACATAACTCATCCTCAATGTAATAATCCATCTCAACCTCATAGGCCATGTTCTCTCCATGACTCACACTTTTCTAGCTCTTTGGATTTTACCAGTCTTGTCAGTTGGGGACCTAGGGACCATAACCAAGAAGGCCCTTATCACAAACCACTTCAAATTTAGAGTACAGGATACCAACACTGTGATTGGCAATGCTTGTGGACATGGATGTTGATGACGGTGAAATTATGTACCCTTTAAGCACTCGATGACATCACAGCGTTGACCCCTTGTCCCACCTTTAGTACTTTAGTACCAAAATAGCCTCATTTTTGCTGCTAAGACGTTAGGCAGAAAGAGGGCAGGGAGTGGGCTCTAGGCACATTGTTTACTTTCTGTTCCCGAAAATATTCATACAACCACAGAGACCAGTGACTGTGATGTCAGTGTCAGGGGTACTAAACTGCAAGCAGGGTAGTATATGTTTCCCATTGCTACTTCTAGTTGACATTCAAGGTTTTAACCTATGCCTATGGCTGTCTCTTAATTTTGCAGCATTGGTCTGTATTCCAGTTGTACAGATTATATGTGATAGAGCCTCTGATTAAAAATGCATATTTATGCTAATTTATCATCCATGGAAAAGACTCATAGTTTCAAAGGGACCACAATTAACTATCTATCGATTTTAAGCAGCCTGGAATGCAGCTCAGCAGAACTGCAGTCAGGCAATCAGCAACCAATACACAGGAAGCAATGACCTATTATAGATCTGATAGTGCACATGGACAGCTGCAATGGGGTCATGCATGAAGTGCACCCACAGTGGGATCTCTCGTACCTCTTTGGGCGTGCTGACTGATGGAGCCTGAGCTGCTGAGCCCGAGATCTTGGAGAGCTGCTTACTCCTGTGCCTGTGGTCATGCTGCAGGGATAGTAACTGTGTCTGGTCTTTGGGCAGAGTGCGGTGGACCTTCTTACTCGGCTGCGATTCCTCCGCCTTCCGCTGTAATAGGGAGAAAGCCAAGAGTTACTCGAAGCTGTTCCACAAACCACAAGTGAGTTTTGCAGTTGTTTGATTTCTTGCCCATTCTTCCCCAAACAGCCCAAATCTGTGGCCTGCTTGAATAGTCCAAACACAGACTTCCTGTGCTTGTTTATTGAAGATACACACTGTGAACCGCACACAAATGCAATGCATAGTATAATTCTTTTTAAACAAGGTTTTAAGTTTGGGTTTTCCAACTCGTGCCTCATAAATTCATTAACACATATTTTATGTTCACTTTAGTATTCACATTTAGCAGGTCCTAAGATAGCCAGATGTTTTGTGTGTGCCACTTCCATGGGCATGGAAGCACGGTGGCAAAAGTAAACCAAAGAGCAGCGACAAAATGCCAAGTCCTCTGACAGTAACTGTCATCGCTACTAGGCAAGGAAGCAGCCAGAAAATGAAAGCGTTGCCCACAGAGGGATTTAGGAGGTGGAGCTGGGCTGAGAGCGTGCGCCCCACTTGAGATTTTTGTTTTAAAAAGTCTAAATGGTGGTTTGTATACTTTTTTATTCAATGACTTCCAGATGGCTCTGCAGGGGCACTCGTGAAATAATTTTTTTTTTTAAAACATGCTTCTTTTTTGCCCTCTTTCTACCTTTTCCTCTTTCTTTCATCCCCACTCTTATTTTTCCTAGCTTCTTACATTTAATTTGTCCAATTTCAGTCTCTCGCTTGCTCTCTCTACTTGCCTCTCTTTGTCATTTCTCTTTCCCTATCTCCGTTGCTGCATTTAGCTCCTTTGAATCCCTCCACACTGTCTCTTAGCTCTGCCATTGGCACACCTGTGTATTGCTACTGAGCTTCTGCCTGGAAGGGACTCATAAAGCACTAATACTTAGACTTAAGCTGTGACCCACCCTGCAGAGCGATTGGCACATAGGCAACTCCCTCTGAAACTGCTGCAAAAGGGGGTTCACCATGCCACTGCTACAAGGGCTTATAAGATTTTTATAGCATTCCAGCATGTCTACTTTTAGCCACTTCATTCAGTGGAGTTTTATCTCATGTCAGGATGACAGCTGGCAGCCTCCTCACAATAAATGAGATCAGGAGAACCATCTGACAGAGTGGCAGGGTTCCCCAGGATGTATGCACTGGGATGTGCCAACAGTTCTTGGAGGGCGGCAGGTGCTGCATAGTCACTGGTCTTACTTCCTGGGGCACTTTGGACTACAGTGCTCAGCATAATGTGCTCTTAGCACCACCAATTCCCCTGCTGCGTGAAGACTGAGCCAAGAGTGGGCCCGTCTGCGCCTTTCCAAGCCTGGAGGAGGCCGGGCCGGGCTCCCCTCATTGATACAGGGTTTGATACCTGAGGTACTGGTGAGAGAAAGTGTTTTTTCTTGTTTTAGTGCTCATCTCTCTTGGACAGGGACTCTCCAATAGGTTCTCCAGCGGGATCTTGCTACCCTGACCTATTGCTCTTGGCATTTGGCATTTGGCACTTGGTCCCATTCGCCTAGTATCTATGACAATATGGTGAATCGGACATTAGAAGGGCGGAGGACAAACAGTGGTAAAACTACCACCACCCTTGAGGGTCTTTTTCAGAGGGCGGTGGGGGTCATCGACAAGGAAATCCAGCTGGCGGAAAGCCGCCTCTCGCTGCCCATGGATAATGGAGGGACGCCTACCGCTCCCACAGGTTGTGTTGCTCTGGGATCTGCTGCTGGTCCTGGCCTCAGTAAGTCCTCATCATTGGTCAAACGAGCTCATACCAGCCACTACTGACCTTGAGTTGTCTTCTCCAACTCCAGTATCTGCAGCAAAGTGACCAAAACGATGGAAAAAACGTAAAATTATAGAGAGCAGATCTAGATCTAGAGGTTTGCCCCCCAAAATATTTCTCCACCCTCTCTAGTGCCTTTGGGTAACCTGTATAAACTTAAGAATGATCTAATGTCCGAACTATGAGATGAACTCAAGCAAACTCTGGAAGACTCAGCCCGATCATTAAGCGGCTGGACCTAATTGAACATAAACTAGCTTTACACTCCCTGGCCAGGAGGGGAGAGGTGGCGGTCGTTTACACTCCGTTGTTAAACCTGCTGCTATCTGTTCTTCTGTACTTAAGGCCTCTGCAGCCCTTGGGCCGCAGAAGCAAGGGCCCTGCATTGCTACTCCTACCCAAGAATTGTCTGCTCATCCCCGCTCTCCAATGATGGCGCTATTATCGGCTCAGGGGAGCATGTCAACCCTGTAATGCAAGTAAGGGACCCCAGTAGTGCACCAGGCGATGTCATGAGGAGGGAGGATAGTAGGAAATTCACCTGTCATTTGCCTCCAGCTGCCTGCACATACATCGCAATTTTAACCAATGTTCCAAACCTAGGCCAGCATGTGACATAGTCGACAAGACAGTTAATTAATCAAGTCACACATCAGTTTCATAACCTCATTAGGTGCAAGGGCAGCCTATTTAACCACATCCTATTTGCACGAAGAGTAGAATGGGTGGGGTGAATGGTTAACGAGTTTTCAGGGGATTGCATTATTGTCAGCTTTAATTACCCATCCATCCCTAATTGATCTATTACAGGCTTCTCGCCATGTTCCAATCACACCCCCAGGGATCAGAGTTTTTCCTGCTGCACTATTCTTATCAACATCTCAGTTTGGATGCCTTGGAAGTACCAGGCCAGTCTGCAGCCATGAATCTCCCCTCTTCCCAAATTAGTGCATTACACATATCCAACAGGTATTTTGTGTGATTTGTCCGATAATGACTAACTTCAGGAGAGCGGGTCATTGGATGCATGCGAATTGTGGTATCAGTTACGCCCCACAATTCGCCCTACTGTAAGCATGCCTAATATATGTAATTGGACAGAGATAGTTGCAGGAAAAGCGAATCTTGTCCCTCAGCAGCTGCCATTTCAAACGTTAATCAATATTTTGAGTTGGAACATAGTGGGTTTACAAGCCAAATAAGGGTTGGAAAATTGGGTGAAATGTATTCAATTGTTTATTTCTCATGCATGAAACGTGGGCTACAGAGGATGATTTCTGCGAAGGGTTTTCCTGCTACTCTACCCCAGCTCCCCTGCTGTTGCTGGACGGGCCAAGAGTGGGTTACTGCATGGTTCAGGAGGAGCTTGGCCTGCTCCATCTCACCTATTTTTCACAAGAACAGTTTGATTCAAGCCTTTCCTTTGTGTTGACCTAGGAATTTTAGTATTATCATCATTAATTTCTACAATGATAATTTTATTGATAAGAACTATCGGGGTCCAATGTCTAAGGTTCCAGAGCAAAAACTTTAGTTTTCTTCAGGAAAGGACGTCACAACGTGCAATTGTGTGTCCAAACATGAGTACAGCCATTCCCCTTGAAAATAGATTTGCCCCTCTGAGGGATTTAGACAGCATTGATTGACTACCAAGTTCAAGTAAGGACAAGGATACTACAGGGTGCTCCCCGTTAGCAGGGGAGGTAATTGATATTCGCCCAAAATTTGCTCCTTCCAAACCAGGTCCCTTAATTTGTAAATTAATGTCCTGGACTAAAGGCAAAAAAAGACGACGAGTAGTGGTTGAACATAATAAGGTCTAGTCATATTGTCTCACTACAAGAGACCTGGGATATGTCAAACTCGTTTGTTATGGATGGTTTTGCGACTTTTTATAAAGCTACTTCCCCTTCCTCTTTAGGACGTGTTAAGGGCGGCCTGCTCACCTTGATATCACTTACATTGGCTTGTACAATGAAGAGCCTTTCTAGTCCATCCACTCATTTGTTAGCAGTAGAACTAACTTTTCCTAAGCGTCCTACCTTGGTGGTAATCAATTTTTATAATTCCTTTTGTAGGAAACACGATACTGAGCACATAGCCGCACTGGGAGATTTTTTAGAACAGGTTAGAGAGGAGAGTTGCTCCTATTTTGAATTTATCCTAATGGGGGACTTTAATGTACATCGCTGCTCCCCGAACTGCACATTAGGTAGGGGTTTTTCGGATAGTTTGGTCCCGCCAGCCCATTTTGAACACTCGGCCCAAGGCCACCTGCTAAGGAGCTTACTTGCTATTAATAACCTACATTGTCTTGAGCACTCGAAAGAGATAGATTCGGTACCTTCCCTTATTGGTAGGCGATGTGGCTCAACCATAGATTATATTGTGGTTTCTGCCCCTCTGCTCTTACATATATTAAAAGTAAGCTAATTTTGGAGTGGCTATAGTGATCATAACCCAATGACTCTAGAAATAACGGGGGTGCTGGTCTTGCGTGGAGTTGAGACAAAGAGCTTCTCGAATAGGGATTTTAATCCAATAGATCAGGCTCGCAAAATTAGGTGGGGAAAGATAATGCCGGAGGTTTTTCTAAACCAGCTATACACGTAGGGTAAAGAAGACATCAAGCAGTGCCTTGACAATCACACTGAGCCTGGTGTGGTAATAGAGGCCTTTGACAAGCTGGCAAAGCGAATTGCAAAAAATCTCACAGGACGAGGAAGATCTTGTGCTACTAAGGGGGAAAAATGGTTTGATGTAGATTGTTCTTAAACCCACAAGGCTCTCTTAGTTGCATTAAAACACAAACCCAGGGAGGCAGAAACGAGTAAAGCATGCAGAAAAGCATATAAATTGGCATTAAATAAAAGGAAAGATAAGATACGGGAACAGGCATGGGAGATTTTTAACTAGGCTAGTGTTCTTGCCAATAGCACATTATTTTGGAAAATAGTAAATAGTCCCTTTTTCCTAGACAATAACTCTCCGAGAATAGATTGTGTTATCCCCGCCGATAGATGGGTCTGCCATTTTGAGCAGACCCACAAAGGCGTGGACTTTGGAAAAAATGTTACCCCTTGGAAATCCAGTGTTGAGTCGTCCCCGTTATGTTTTGGGGTAGATGAAGTCCAGAAAGCGATCATGGCCACTTCAGCTCGAAAAGCCCCGGGACCTGATGGGGTACCTGTGGATCTTTATAAGGCTGATCCAGGGTCATGGGCAAAGATCCTAGTGAGGATTTTTAATGCTGCAACAACGGTTGGCCCACCCCCATCATGGTGAACAGCGGTGATCCTACCTATTTTTAAAAAGGGCGCTAGGGATGATCCTCCTTGTTATCGCCCGATCTCTTTGCTGGATTCGGCAGGTAAAATTATGGGGAAGGTGATTTTAGATCGCCTAAGCACTTGTCTAGATGACAGCAATGTGATATCAGATCTACAATATGGTTTGAGAAAAGGCATGGGGGCAGTGGACCAGTGTATGAACTTACTCATGATGATTAGCAAAAATACACTAGCTAAAAAGGAACGTATGTACATGGCATTCATGGACTTAACGTCTGCCTTTGATAGAGTAAATAGATAAAACTTATGGCCTATATTGTTAGAAATGGGCATGGATGTAGACCTGGTGGCCTTCTTGCACTTGTCCCACCTTAATCTGACTGCCTCCGCCAGATATAATGAAAACGGCTCCCTTACTAAATCGTGGGAGATTAGGGGGGGGTGAGGCAGGGATGCATTTTGGCCCTGGTCCTATTTACCCTATACATTAATAACCTGGGGGCTGCACTGTCTGTTGCCAGCAAGGACACTCCTAGAGTAGGTTCTAAACTCATCCCTGCTCCTTTATATGCTAATGATGCGGTTTACTTGCTAGTACACCTTTAGGGTTGAAACGTCTTTAAATGCTTTTATTGATTTTATGGTTTCTCTCGACCTTTCTATTAGTTTCTCGAAATCCCATATAATGTTTTCTGGTAATATAAAACGTGATAAGAGTACGCTTATATGTAAAGGCAGGGAACTGACCAATGTCGCAACATTTACTTATCTGGGTATTGTATTCGATGAAAAGGAGTCATGGGTGGTACAGCGAACACTTAAGAAAAATACCCTATCTAGAGCAGCAGGAGCAACAATGGATTTTGCCAGGAGACTGGGGAGCAAACCATTACAACCATTATTGAAGGTCTATAACAAGGAATGAATCCCAATGGCAACGTATGGCAGTGAGGTCTGGGGCTATAAGGAGGTCGATGATCTGCTAGGGGCAGAAAATAAATATCTAGGGAAACCTTTAGCTGTACCACCCAGTACCCCCTCCATTATGGTGCATGGAGAATTAGGGCAGGGTTATATTGCTGATTGTATAGCTGTGGCCCCCATATGTGGTGGTTAAAAACCTGGTCTAGCCCCACATCCTGTTTAAATCAAATTATTTTAGAAGATTGTGTGAGGCTAAATAGGGCCGCAGATATTCCCTGGTTAGGTTATATTTCTCAGCAGTTAGCGAATTTAGGGCGCCCCATCTTTTTAGGCATCCCAGACAGTTGCATCGCGGACAGCTGAAGGATATTAAAAGTCAATTTCTAACTAGGAGGAGGATGGAAAGGCAAAACAGTGAACTTACTAAACCCACGATCAGACAATATATGATATTAAGCCCTGGGATTTTAGATTAACCCTTCTGTTTTTTTATTAAAAACCTGCATCATCGTTTTCTTTTAACTAGATTCAGGTTTAATTATTTTCATTGGTGTCTCTCAGTCCCCAAGGGTTTTTCTAAGTCAGGGACCCTAAAACCTTGCTCTTGTGATGATTTCTCGGATCAAGACTTATTGCATTTTATGTTTTTCTGTGGTTTTTGTAATGACCTCCGGACAAAATATATCCTACCACTTTTAAAAAATTGCTATTTTGCACAAGTGAGACCTGCTTTGATATGTCTGCAAATGCTGTCCTCTCCCTTGATATGTTATGGGGTTGCGAGTTTTTTAGCAGGGGCCGTACGTCGAAGGAAAAACTTTGACTAGCCACCGAATTGGGATGAAAAATGAAATTTTGTTGGAGGTATTATTTTAAATTTTGTGTAAGTACTGTATAAAATGCACTTTATGTAGGTCTATCGCGGTACTTTTAAAAATTGCTATTTTTGCACAACCAAGACCTACTTTGATATATCTGTGAATGCTGTCCTTACACTCGACATGTTATGGAGTTGTGAGTTTCTTAGCAGGGGCCTCGTGCTGAAGGAAAACTTTGATTAGCCACCAAACTGGGACTAGTGATGTCATCTTTTAGGAAGTACTGTTTTTAATTTTGTGTTGATATTGTACATAATGCATTTTATGAAGGATTTTGCTGGTACTGTAGTCTTGCCATGATAAACCAAATACATTTAAGGGCAAAGAAATTGTTTTATAGCATTTGTAAATGAAATATCGGATTTGCCCTTTAGTATCATGTATTGCATAGTTTTTTTTGTTTATTCTTCTGATATGTGTAATTGTCCTTTTATGGCCATATTATGGCCGAATAAAGTTTTATTGACTTGATAAGAACAATCCCAATTTTGTAGCACTGTTCAACCTCCAAAGAAGAACTTGATCTTAAATAGGCAGAGAAAAGAAAAGGATTCAATTCAATAGTGGCGGGTGATTTTGATTCAAAACCTGGGGATATCCTCTTGAGAAATAAGAATAATCAGTTTGAGCCCAGTTGGATAGTAGGTGCTGTTCAAGGAATGGACCAAAGAAGATTTACGCTCTGTTCCCATCTGATCGATTTTGATCGTTGTAATGCAATAGAAGGTGTGAGCCTTGCACACTCCATGGCTCCCACTGATCCAAGGGGCATGCTACTACTATTGATTACATTTTCATTTCAAGGTCTCTCATGAACCTGGTCATCGATGGGTCAGTAGATTATTCTGTATTCAGCCACCATAATCCCTTACCCATTACTTTACGGGGGCCTGCGGAAAGTTCCAGGAGCATAGGGGGCATCTTTGGGACTTATTCCACCAAGGATCAGGGAAGAAGACTGGCTTGGGGCTTAGTTAATATAGATAAGCCCTTAAGGAAATTCTGTGTTAGCCATCTGGCCCTGATGCTTTGCTGTCTTACCTGTCCCAAGAGCACTTGAGTGGTACCCAGGCTTATGTCAGATTGGGATCTATAATTAGGGAAGCGCTAATGAAACCATGAAAATCCAGGGGAGACACAAAGCTCTCTTGGTTCGATGGAACCTGTAGGCTAGCTAATAAATGCCTAAGGGAAGCCCTGCACGCCAGTCCCAAAGAAAGGACTTATAAGCAGGCCTTGAGGTTGAGGAAACAGGAAATGCAGATTGACATTTGGTGCAAATTGTTTTTGCATATAAAACACAAAATACTAGTCTGTTTTGGCAAACAGTTTATACTAATAATTTGTCCTCTTGCAATGAACATAGGGCCTCATTTACAATCTTTTGATGTAGGGCAGCACTGCAAGCCTTCCTGCTGTACTGCCCTATGGCAAAAGAAAAGGGCAGGAATGCGGCGTATCTATCAGATAAGACATTCCTGTCCTTTCCCCCTGTGCTGGCGCACAAATGGCTGCCATGCAGCAATGCAGGCACCCTTGTGCCATGGTTTAAGGGGGTCTGTGCTTTAGTGGTGATTGTTTTTGTGCAGGAAGGGGAACCTTCCTGAAGAAAAACAATCAATGGAGGCGATTTCCTCTTTCTATGTGCCCTGCAGAGTGCAGCACACATAGAAAGAGGAAAAAAAGAGGAGAAATAATGTTATTTCTCCTTGTTGCGCCCACCCTCGGGAGGCGGAGGCTTTTGATGCATTCCCAGGTTTACAAAATCTTGTAAATCTGGGAATGTGCAAATGCCATGGGTGTTACATGAGAACACCCGCAGTAACGCCCATGGCACACCTCCCTATCGAAGGGTGAGGCAACGCAGTACTGCACTGCCTCAGACCATATCTGCAAGCCAATGAAAAGCCACGCAGGGTGGCTTTATGTGTCCTTGTAGATATGGCCCTGCAGTATGTGCTGCCGGACCATCAGTAAAAGTGACATTCTGGCAGTGCAGGAGCCTTGTAAATGAGGCCCATAGTATTTGCGCCAACATGACTTCGGATCAGTGGGTGGAACATTTCCATAAAATATACAATCCAACTAACGGTGCTGTAACGGTGGCTGATATCAGTGAGTGAGGTCAGTGAAGCCATATGTAGCAGTACTGCTAATAATAAGGCCCCTCGCCTGAATGGGGTCCCTATGGACCTTTATAAGGCCAAATTAAAATTATGGTCACTCTTACTAATTTCATCAATACTGCCTGCACCTCTGGATTTCCTCATTCCCGGCACTGTGCGATTATTGTACCTATTTTAAAGAAGGGTAATCCTGCTTGTCCCAGCTGTTACCATCCTATTTCATTGCCTGATCTGGTCGTAACGGTCTTGGATAGGGTGGTGCTTAACCATCTGACTACCTGGATGACCACTAATCGGCTCTTATCCAGGGTGCAGTATGGGTTCCGAAGGGTAGGTACGATGGAACAGTGTCTCAATCGTCATCTTTTGATATGCAAATGCACTCATGTTAACCACAGTTCCATCCACCTGGCATTCATGGACCTTTCCTGTGCCATCAACAGTGTTGTGGATCCTAACTGTGGGAAATCTCGGAGAGCTTAGGGATTGATAAGGGCATTGTTATGTTTCTGCGTGTTCTCCACACCGATCTTGAAGCATCTGTCAGACATGGCCTGAATGAAAAATGTACTGTCCCCATCATCCTATCTTGGGGATGATATTGGATACCAATGTAACCAAAACCTTTGTTTTGGCATGTTTTTTGCACTCTGGGTATTTCCCTGCTTGAGTAACGTCTGACAGTCCATCAACTAAAAGTAAATACACAGGATGATTCTGAAAATGTGTGATTAATATGTGTGTCATATGTCTGACACACATTTATTTTATATTATTGTGTTCTGTAATGGGATAATCAAGATTACAAGAATATATTTACAGTATTTAATATGAAGCTGACGGCTTCATTTTACATGGGCTAAGAGGTTCTAGAAGGTCGACAATGAGGTGTCTTGTTTATTTTAATTTTAAAAAGAACACAATCTTGACCAATGAAAATTATTGAAAGGGCATCAGGCCATTTTACTTTAATTTTTTTGCTAGCAGTCTATAATAACAATGAGATTAAGTTATAAAAGTCTAGCACAGAAAGTGAAGGGGATACAGGGAAATCTTCCTGCAGGCGACATAGGGACAGGCCATACAGAATCATATCTCTGGTCCCAATTAAAGGCTACCGGAATGGGAGACATTTAGCTTTCACTCACTGGCTTATCAATGAATCTGGCCTCATGAGATGAGAATACAAGACCTGGGAACAGCATTGAATATAAGATCTATCGTTCAAACAGGTATGCAGCTGTGTACCATCTCTGAAACATGAAATAGGTTTTACTTTCTGCTATATGAATTAGATTAGCGGTTAGAAGTAGCAGAATGAGGGTAGGATTACTATAGACTTATCACCTCAATCATGTTTGATTGGTTCCTCTTAATTATGCTTTTGGAGAATGTTGCTGTTGCCATTTTATTTTTCTTTAGTGTGGTTACAATGCATATCATGTGAACTAGACTAAGATTTTGATTTTAAATAAATATCTAAATATATCCCTCATGCTCCAATGTTCTTGAGTGTGATTCTTTAATGAAAGTGGGTTTGGGACTCCACAAACTATCCTGCAATTTCTCATGGGATTGATCATTGCCTGAAACACATCTTGCTCAAATTCTGCTCAGTAGATTGTATGATGGTTGCAGTACAACTGGTTTTCTGATTCGTATTGGCAAGTTGACGGAGTCCTTGGTGCCAGGGAGTCTAGAAAACCGACCTCTGCATTTCCAGAAAATCTAGAACACATATCACTTTCCTTCAACCAGGTGAAAAATGCCCAAGGAATTAATTGTAGTTTTGAAGTTGGTTTCAGGCAGGGAGGGTTTCACTATTTTCGTGAGGGAGAAGTGATATCAAGCTATCTTGGTTTTGTGGTGATGTGTTCTTAGAATTGTGGTACTGAGTTGAGGGCACATCCCAGTAAATTTGCATTGATTGTCTGAAGAAGGGTAAAGTTATCTAGATGTATGTCAGATAACCAAACTTGTTAACCAAGGTTGTTGCTGCGGATAGCAAGCAGGAGGAATTCAGTCACGGTTATACTGAACTTTATGGGGCAGATTTACAAGCCCCTTGCGCCACTTTTGTGTCATTTTTCCCATGTTAAAAATGAGGCAAAAGTGGCGCTAGGGGCTTGTAAAACTGCCCCAATGTGTGTGCTAGATATCCACCTCAGGATTAGCTCAAATTATGCTTTGAGTCTCTGAATGTCATGAGATGTGGAGATGCATCTTCAGGAGGCTAACGGATACAAAGGAACAACCGTTCCTTTAATTTTCATTTTGGAAGTTTTACTTAGGTTTTTGGAGAGGCTACTACGTACAAATGCATAACAATATTAGTTTCACCAGGGCAAAAAATGACCTAACAGAAATATTTATTTAATTTAATAATATTCTTTATATGTAACACTTTTATTAAAATACATATACACAAACAAAAGCATCTTAATTGACCCATTACAATATATTAGAGTCTCTAAAAGAGAAATGATTTAGTAAGTTTGCAAAAAATATTATTACATTCAAAAGAGAAACCTTTAAATGCATACGGACAATTTTGGTACCTATGATAGCTCATGTTCTAATCTGAATACTGGATCAAGGGAGGGCCATAATGTAGATTATTAGATCGCTCTATGAAAATTTCTATACAGGTTTAGCCTTAACAAAACCTTCAAAGAGGAAGAGTATTCACAAGGCAAAGATTAAACATCTCGCTTAGCTAAAGGATTACCGGGACCAGTGGGGAAAAAAATCAGGTGCTGAAAAGAGGAGGAAAGAACAGGAGATGGAGGAGAGTGGTAAGTACTAAATAGAGATATATACGTTGCAGAGGAAGGACTGAAGTTCTATAACTTATTGTCACCGGCAGTTTAATAAATGTCATGTATTGAAGGTGTTATAAGCCGGCTGTGCCTATTCCTTTCAGATATGCTCTGGAGGGAGAGGATGGGAAGCACCTTTAAAGGTTTCTAGTAAAGGGTGTAGATCGCTGACACCCATTGGCAATAACCATAACTTCATTACTGTGAAAGAAATCCCTTGCAACCGAGGGTGTAACTCCAGGAAGGAGTAACGTGAAGGAGAGAAGGAGGAAGTTGGCAGCCACCTAATTCACCTGGTAAATCGAATGGATACAAGCAATCGACAGGGGATTAGACGTGTCACAAATAGATTCTCTCAAATCCCTGGGGTGATGGATGGATTAAGACTAGACGTTCCAGTAGGACATAAAGAGTAGACTCATCCGGGTCTTCAGTCCACATCTGATAGTAAATGGTACGATTAAGTTATCGGTTGCGAATGTGTAAGGGTTTAGAAAGAAGCCTGAGGTGGAAGAAATTTGAGATTGGAGGGAAGATGTATGCAAAGGAAGGATGTTTAAAGAAACAGCATTGAGGAAAGACTAAAATAGACTCACAAGGAAACTAAACAGTAAGATACGTAAACGCACCAGATTCCAATATAATGACTTTAATGACTTTGGCCCTGATTCATGAAGGACCATGTGGAACAGCACAAATGTGCATGTTTGCACTGCAGCCTTGTTTCCTGGTAGGGTCAGTAAGCAGGCTGGCTCCTTAACCCACTGACTGGTATAATCAGTTAGGTGAACATGACTTTGACTATAAGTACAATTTACAAAGATATGAATTACAATGGAGAATATTTGAAAATTCCATTAACTCTGATATTTGACTTGATATCGGACTGGATTTTCCATTGGATAGGTTGAGTAGCCCAGTTCCAGTTTTGAGAAGGTGTTGTGCGCATAGGAGCTGCACACACTCACTCACCCTCTCTCGGTATGGTACAAAGCATAGGTAAGTATTGGTTCAACCGCACTTATGTGGGAGGGTCAAGGCATGCTGACCCTGGCAGGCTTCCAAAACATGCTCTTGTTGACAGTACATTTATGAAGACAGGCTATAAAGAGTCATCTCTCTCAAATATTTTCTGGTCATTTCCAGCTCTAACAAAAAGGCAAAAATATAAAACTCTAGATCAATTCATATGCAATGCACAAGTTTTATTGTGAAGTGGCCTAGGAGGCACCCAGAGATGTAAAATAATTTGTTTGGTCTAGGTCTAGCCTGCATCAGGTCTGTAGGTCAAGGTGTTTGTATCTATGTGCACATCTCCTTGGTACATAAAGAAGTACGGGCATGTCTATATGCTCTGTTTATATAGCCTAAAATCAGGCCTTACCTGCTTTCTGATTTTTAGATCTATTCACGATGAGGATATAATGGCAGCCACCAGTATGTGACACCATATATTTCCCTAAAAGTTGTTTACTTTTTGCACAAGGTGCTTGTACTGCCAGAAAAGCAGAGAGGGGCATCCCATAAATTTTATCACCTGAACAGCACCCCACAAAATCTTCTGACAGACCTCGAAAACCATCCACTTGGCACACCTTTGCTGGTGTTGGTTGTCCGAAATGCATGCATAAGTAGAAAACAGTTTTTGTGACTCAGATCCTTTGTATCCAGGGCCTTGCATAGTATAATAAATAGTTATGCATTATTTATTTTGAAAACTAAAGACTCCCACAGAGGTGAAGTTACACAGGAGGTCTTTGAGGGAGGAAAACGTCATTGCTAGGTGGCAGTAGCGGCCCGTGGTGGGAGTGCTGCAGGGCGCTGACGTGGGGTGGGGGGTAGTAAACTACGGATTACAGCCGATTACAGGTAAGTAAACATATAAATAAATAAAACGAATTTTGTTGCGCGCGCTGCATCGCCAAATGCGATGCAGCGTGCGCAATGTAATTCGTTTTATTTATTTATTTATGTACTTACCTCTGTTCGGCCGTACGCCGGAGTTTACTACCCTCCGCCCTGCCCCTCTCCCGCCCCACCCCACCGCCCCACAGCACTCCCACCAGGAGCCGCGACTGAACACTCACCAATCAGTGGCAGCTCCTCTGCTAGGGCGGAGGAGCGTCGCCCCACTGCTTTTCAGCAGTGTAAAAAAAGGAAAAATAAAATGATAATAACTCAAGGTTATTATCATTTGCTATCTTCCTGCTACGGCAGCTTTGCGGGTAGGGCGGGGCTGTTCTGCTCTCAGCAGGGGGGAAAGGGTGGTGGGCACTCCATTAGTGCGCATGAATGTTTGGCTGGCCTTCCCGGGTCGGCCAAACAGTCGTGCACACTTCGCATGTTCTTCACCCAGGGTGCATTACAGCCTGGGTGAACATGCCCAGGCCCCCAGTCCCCATCTGAGTGCCAAACCACAGCGCTCAGACCAATGACAACTCTGCATTGCAGCGTTGTGGTTGACTTGGGGAGCCTGGCTGCTTTCCTACTTCCGCATCGGCCGCAGAGAGACGACGAGGAGAGACGCTGTGGTCAAGTAAGTTTATTTTTATTTATATGTACACCCAACTGATCCCCCCCACCCCGCCTCACCACCCCCGATCCGTGCCGGCCGCCACTGCACACCATGGCCATCATCAGCGATTGAAGGTCACATGGTTATGGTTAAATCCATAAGAAGCAAACTCAGCCTTCTATCCTTCAAAGATCATTAAAGTGAGTATGATTAAATGGGTAGTAGCAACACCTGTTATATACAGACTTAGAAATGGCAGAGGTGCAGTATGAAGTGCTAGATTAAAAAAAGCTGTTATTAACCATAGACAACAGACTTGGCAGCCTGTAATGCACCTTTAGTCGCAGGTATATAAATAGAGTGTAATATAACTGCATAGGCTGTTTGCGCTTATCTTTTTTGATACACTCTATGTACTGAAACAGGCATCTTGCACCGGGCCCCATTCAAGAAGCTCATTTGGGTTCTAGTTGTCTTGAGCCCACTCACTCCTGATGGATCCCTGTGGCGGGGCCTGTTACAATTGTATTTATCCCAAAGAGCATCAAAAAGCCCATGGTGTTTCTCTTGCTTGTGACTATAAAATCTGATTTTGGTGGGCGTGTTATAGATGGTCCCACCAGAACATCCCTATCAATCGTCCATTAGAATGGATTCTGAAAATAATATTGAGAATTGGACGTGAATTATAAAAAAACTTTTTTCATCAGAAGGAAGAACTTCCAGAAACTGGTCACTGGTTTTTATTAATTAAAGAAGCAGGAACCTTAGATGTAAACCTTGAGTCAGCTGAAGGTCTTCCAGCTGATGGATCCATATAGGAAACAGTAAAGCCTAATGGCTTTTCTGCGTTGTGATCCACTGGGCAGTACAGTGCCGGTGGTTATAGATATAAATCTTGCTTGGACTCTAGAGAGGAAGATGTGGTAGAAAATATGCCTCTCCACAGGACCCAATCAGATTAGCCACTGTGACGATTCGGTGGTACATGGTGACTGCCACATACAAGAACTCAAAAATGAAAACTATTGCTGGAAAGAGAGACACTGGCAGTCTAGCAAGGAATCATACAGAAAGAATGAATTTATGGTTATAGAACTTTACCAAGATTGAAAGGTTTTTGTCACACACGAGAAGGGGGCAAATTCAACATGTAACTCATCATTTTTCCACCATCAGATGCCTAGAGAGTGGCATTTCTACATATGAGGTTGGGAGAGAAATTTTATCTCGGGAGGAGGACAGGAGGGGCAGTTTGAACTAGCTTATAAAATGCATATATTTTCCAAATACCATTATGTTCAGGGAGAGTGGAATTATGTGGTAGGAGAGGGCCAAATTATGCGTCAATGTTGAGTAAACTACACAGCAAGATAAAGCACATTATGCAGCGCTGTGCAGCACATTTTGTGATAGTAATACCCCATTATTTTGTGGTTTGTGCACTCAGCAACAATATCTATGCATTGGTTACATCTCATAAGTACCAGTTTAACACCCAAATATAGCAATAAACCAGCCGCGGCTCCTCCGCTATGGCGGCGGAGCATCGCACCCCCTGCCAGCACCCTGAAAAACTTGAAAAATCAAACAATAATAAAACAGATTTGAAAACCATTTTATTTTTTCTTCTAAGTGACAGTGTGCCATGTCCTGGGGACGGGGTCAGGGGGGTGAAAGTACTGGAGAGGGAGGGGTGAGTGCTGTTATCAGTGTGCATGATGGTTTGGCCGGCCGTATCAGGACTGCTAAACCGTCATGAGCACTGAAGCTGTCTCCAACCCGAGCAGTGTTGCCGGGTTGGAGAGGGCAGGCACAGGCTCCCAGTCTATCTGGGAGTGCAAATTCACAGCGCTCAGGTCAATCCGGAAGCTGCTCTCTTGTATGAGAGCAGCTTCAGGATTGGCCGCAGGGCAATCTGGGAGCCTGTGCCTGCAGTGGAGAGTAGAAGAGTGTGATGGTGGAGGGTGGCTGGTAAGTTCTTTTTTAATTTTTTTTTTACTTTTTCTTCATCACCCCCATCCACGCACATGACCCCACTGGACCACCTCTTTTCCCTGACACGAGCCGCTCCTGCAATAAACGAGAAAAAGGTGACCACTCAACCTTTACAAAGGGCCTGCCACTGCGCAGCAACATATGTGGCAGTGTTTTTAGTAACATTTGAGCCATGTGAGCTAGAAAGAGATTTTTGTTTTTTAAAATCTACAGATTATGCAGCAGATGATGGATTATGTGGATGGTGGTGGCAGATGACATACATGAGCAGTGAGCTCTAAAGGCAAGGATATGGGTGGGGATCAGAAGCTAGACAAGTGACTTTTCTAATGAGGGAATTACAAGCTCTTATCAAGGTAATATCAGCAACACTAGGACTTAGAGGGTGGGGAGGTATCAACAGACTAAGGGGCATATTTATGAGAGAAGTGGCGGAGCGTGGCGTTAACCTCTTTGGCTTAACACCACACTTCACCACTTCTGAAATGCAGGGCTGCATTGTATTTACAAGAATACGGTGCAGCCCTGCGTTTCCCCCTGCGATTGCGCTAATTTAGCTGCCTAGCGCCACCGCAGGCACCCTTGCACTATGCATTGCAGGGGAATGATTGTTTATGTGCAGGAAGGTGCCCCTTCCTGCACATAAACAATCCGTAATGGTGCTTTGTAACTTCTATATGTGCTGCTTAATGCAGCACACATAGAAGCTGCAAAACGTAATTTTTTTTCAATGATTGTTTATGTGCAGGAAGGGACACCTTCCTGCACATAAACAATCAATGGCATTTTGCTTTTTCCATGTGTGCTGCACAACGCAGCACACATGGAAACAGCTAAAACGGGGAGAAATAAAGCATTTCTCCTCGTTTCGCCTGTTTAAGACCAGGTTTTCCGGTCTTAATTCTGGTGCTGCCTCCTATTTACACCTCCCTTGTAAATAGGGGGCAGCATCAAAATCAATGGGTGTTGCGATGGAATGCCCACCGCAACACCCATTGCCCTCCCCTTTCACGCTAAGTGTAGCATGAAAGGGTGCCTTATTTACAAGGCAGCGTTAAGCCACGTTAAGTAGCTTAACGCTGCCTTGTAAATAAGGCGAGGCCCCTATCGCCATCACGACGTCTGAAAAAGTGGCGTTGTGGTTGCAATAGGGGCTTGTAAATGTGCCCCAAAATTTGCTAGAGATCGCTGGGAAAATATCGAACAACTAGTTTTATTACTGCAGACAGGCGTGTTGGTATTAAATGTAGCAGGTCATACACAGTGGTGCTAAGTCAAGATCAGGGTCTTCTTTTAGATGCACTTTAGAAGGGAGGCGTCAGTTACAGCGCAGTGGAAGCTGCACAAAACAAGAGGGCCGGCAGCTCACAATGAGGATCACCAAAGCAAAACAGGTCAAAAACTGGTCAGGACCACAGATACATGTCTATGCACCGTCACTGCTTGATAAGTAGCATCGCCACACAGTATTAGTTGCCAAGAACGCAACTCTGGGCTGATCCATATAGTAAATTACATTTATGTATGCAATAGCCGCAGAGGGCTGGACCAACGCCCTTCTGTATATTATTTTCTTTGCTCATGACAAAGTGTCTGACCTAAAAAGGTAGATATGGTGGCGGGGGCTGGGTGGGGCAAGAGTGGAAGTTATTTTCCCTCACTGTACCAAAAACAAAGAAATTCAACCATCACTTCCTCTTCCTTCACCCAAAAAGAAAGGAAAAATATAACAAAAAGGCAAGCTTATTGCTGAAGTGCAACATAGACCGGTTGATATTTTATAATAACAATAACATATCTAAATACAGTAATGACATGACAACACCACACATGTGTCTAACACATTTTACTGTGAGGGTTGTCAGGGAGCCATGTTCTTTAAACCAAGAACCCTTTATTTAGCTACTGCCAGACATTCAGGCAGCAGTGGCATGCGAACAGGGCGCAGGGCATACAGGCCACGGTCACAAGTGCATGAGGTTACACTGCAACAGAGAAAAGCTTGCCAGACCCTGAGCCTGGCGCCAAAACAGCGACCCGCAAACTGGACCTTATGATATTCTGTCTCATTCAGTAATGTGGTGAGTGATCATTTCAGTGCGTTTCACAAGTTCCTCGGAGGACATATCATTCCTGACTCAACAAATCTGACAGACATCCATGTCAGATCAAGAGACGTTTCATTTTCTGTCAGATTCCGCTCTGTGCTACGAGGCAAAAGCACTTTCAGACACTATTGCTGTTCTGTTCAGACAACATAATCGCTTTTGCTGAAAATATTCACAAAGCCATATCATATTTGTGATGTGTATTTATGCCAACAATTTCCAGAAAGCCTAATGTTGGACAGCAAACCTTTTTATTACATAGTTGATGACAAATCTTCAATCACTATGTCCATTATCTTTTATGAAAGACTTAATCCACTTTTCAGTAAAGTGGTAGAATGAGTCGCATGCCAGGTGATGATGCACATTGTTTTGCTATAAATACAAAACTTCTCTCTCTTGAAAAATGATTTAAATATTGTTTATGCCTTAGGCCAGCAGGGGTTCTTAACCTGTGGTTTGGGGACCTCTGTTGGTCTGCGACGCCTACTCAGGGGGTCCACAACTGTTTAGAACTGTTCAGAATTAAAATAATTTTAACAAATTAATAAAGTGCATACAAATAAAGAAGTAAATTGCACAACTGAACATTTTAAAACGCTCTGGAAATGTGTTAGGGATTTGAAAATGGAGGCAAACTATTAAGTTAATATCCTCCAATTTATTTGAGAGATCAGTGCTACTGCATCACACAGGATATGATGAACAAGGGATGACCTTAATTGAATTTAGAAAAGCTCTAACCTTCCCATTAAAAGTAAAATGTAGATTTTTTTATATTTGTTTGTGAATTAAATAACGTATTTTATCATTTTTCTATTTGTGCCATGAATTCTTGTTTCCGTAATTGTGTGTATACTTTTGCACTTCAAATCATCGAAATTGCTTAGGCCAGGGATTCCAATATTGATTCAATGGAGGTCCCAGGATGATATGGAGAAGCTCTCAGAAAGGTGACAAGTTAAACTTGATATTACAGATACTCTGTTTCATCAAGCCTTTTTAACTGCTTTGATGTCAGCTAAACTGTAGGTCCAGTTTTATAAAACTTGTTTCTACTACACACCTTATCAAATTTCAAAGTGGGGTGAAGGGAAAGGAACACGGTCTCCACGTTGCGCCCTTTACAAGGCAGATATAGTTCACATATTTGCAACTTGTGGGTCTCTCTCAATGGTTATTATTCAAATGGGGGAATTTTTTAGAGATAAGTTATGCCTGAAAGTAGTTATGACCCCAGCCTTATCCTATTTGGCACACAAGAGGGTGGTATTACCAACGAGGGAAGCGAGTTATTAAGTATATCCATGGCTATATTTAGGCTATGTGTTTCCTCGGCCTGGTTGGATCCAGATCACCCGCTTTCCAGCAGTGGCTGGCCAGATTGTTGTCCATTTATAATCTAGAAAAATCTATTTATGCTCGGAAAGGTTCTATGACACGGAAAAAAGGTCTTAAAATATGGGAGCACCTGTCCAGTTGGGTAGATCAAAATAAGGGATGAATTGCTTACTCTCTTTACAGGATTGGTCGAATAGAATAATTGCTTTAACCAGCTATTGAATTTCTTTCCCTTTTTTTCCTTTTTTTCCTTGGGGGCAACCTATGCATATATTTCTTCTTTTAAGCTCTGTATTTTATTTGGTCTTAGATTTGATCATTGATGGATCCCAGTTTTACCCTACCCCTCGTCTTCAATTGTGTTGAATGGGGCCGGGGGCCCACATTTTTTTGGGAAAAATTATTTTGTCTCGGTGGTGCTAGGGCATGGGGGCCAAGGACTAAAATATGGCTGAACTAGCCTGGTTGGACAGAATAAAAGAAGGGATGAACTGCACGTGCACTTTAAATGATTGACTGAATAGAATAATGGCTTATATCAATTAATTGAATGATTATTTTATGAAAAGTCTATGTACTTATTTCTCTTTGAGCTATGAATTTAACTAGACATCGAATGTGATCTCTAATGGATCCTGGTTCCTTCTGCTTTTGTATGTAATTTCACAGTGTGGGGATGGGTGGGGGTCGGTGGGGGGGGAAACTTGTACTTTAAAATGTTCTCAATAACATATTTTATAATTTTTCTATTTGTGTCAAGAATTCTTGTTTCCATAATTGTGCGTATACTTTTGCACTTTAAATCATCGAAATTGCTTAGGCCAGGGTCTCGGATTCTAATAATGACTAAGCGGGGGTCCCCGGATCCCAATATTGATTTAACGGGGGTCCCCGGATTCCAATATGGATTCAGTGGGGGTCCCCGGATTCCAGTATTGATTAAGTGGGGGTCCACAGACAAAAAAGGTTAAGAACCACTGTCTTAAGCTGATGACCCACCATCTTGTAGATACCACTGATGGAGAGTGCACTCTAAACCTATGTTCAGTTAAAAACAAAGGCTGATTTACAATTCAGCGCTTACTCATTTTCGTCAAGCAGCTTTCTCTTTGCATAAGTGTGAATCTCGATGCCTCACTAATGTGGCCTCTGTGTGAATGGAGGGCCAGGATCACAGCCCTATGTGAATAGGGTCAGGGTCATAAATGTAGTATTCCTTAGCTCCCATGAAATTATTGGTGAGGGGAAGTTGGAGCTGCTCAGATCAGAATGCCACCAGACATTTACGCTTTTGAGCCACCGAGCACATGTCTTGATGCAGCCTCGCAGGGCATTGAGAGTAATCAGACTGCTAGGCTAAGGCCATCTCATTAAATTCGGATATGTGAACTAACCGCCTTGAACCACGTATCGGAATTAAGAGTATTGCGATAAATATTGCATACCCGTAAAACGTTTGGCAGCTCGAACCTGTCAATATTTATTGTGATAAAAATTATCAATAAATACAGGGACAGGTGTACTTTGGTGCAGTAAGCACTAAAACCCACGTTATTCCCTGTTACTTAGGATAACGGGGATGTAATTATTGCACCTGATCATTTGTGATATATATCACACCAGTTAGTGCCCAAATATTAATGAGAGCATATAAAAGAAAAATGTCCTAGTCTTGGCGGGCAGTATTACTGAGTTCCAAACTACCAATTCAGGAGGACCTGCAGTGAGAATGCACTTTCATTTTTCACAAATCCACTGAACAACATTTTTATTGTCTTTATGTTGCTTCTAGTGTGTCCTTGAACCACCCCTAACTCTTTCTCTGAATGCATGCAGGACCAAGAATGTGTTGATGAGTTTTCATTGGTTAATGAGGTCAATATATGGGATTTCTTTTGAGGATATTCTGGATGGTGTTCCAGTTGCATTCTTGGATAAGTGGATGATGAGCAGGGATGTTGGAAGGAAAAGGTTCTGAGAACCTGTACATTTTCTTCACATATAATCTCTATTGTGATGGTGTTGTATGTTTTTGCAGTAATGACCAGTGAGCCAAATGTGTGTGTGCAAGTGATGTTAGTGGGGATCAAAGAGGTGCTCAAAACATGGCACAGTAAGCATCAACACAGCTAAGGATGATTGCACGCCTCCTTGAATATTGCCTGGTTTATCACAAAAGTCTTTGCCATGGACCCGGGGAAAACTAAGTCATTTGTTTCTCTGGTCTGTAGAGTACATATGACCATATCATAACGTGTGCCTCAGATAAATTAAAACAGGCATTTTTTTAATCTATGAGGCTAGGTGGCCATGTAGATATCTTATCTGATTCTAAGTGCATTCTTGAGCTGAGAATTTGCCTGCGGTGGTATACGCATATTTGTTTTCAACTAGAAGAAAGATTTTCCCCGTCCATGGTGTGAAAGATGGGTGATGCAAAATCCTAGTATATGCACTTAAACCTGGGTCCCGTGCTTCTAACTGTAGGAGGTGTCTAGCCACAGGGTTTTCCACTTTTCATATTGACCGAAGTAGATGCTCTGATGTACAAAGAGGGAAATCATGTATATAGTCCAAATGGGACAGCATGCGGGTGAAGTGAAAGCGCAGGAAAGGAAAGATTCTGCTTAAGGTTCTCAATCAAAGGAAGGAAACCTGATAACACTGTTGATCTAGGATTACAGGATGAGTTCAGTGTACAATCTTACTTTAAGAATTGTTGCAGTGAGAGCTGGAGTGGGGGTGCCAGGTTCCAAGGGCCACCAGATGTGTAACTCGAGGATGAAGAAGGAGGCGATACATTCTAGTGTTTTGTCTAGCCTAGAGCAGAAGAGCCATTCAAATGCTACACAATGATACAGAAGTATGTTGTTGTCAACTCCATTATTGTTCACTTCAGACTTCATGTGGTGCCATATTGGTATCATGGAGAATTCTGTCTCACGGCATGGAAACAGGAACCATAGATGACCCATGATCACTGGCCACCTTCAGGTAACTTACCTCATTTCCCACAGGGAGCGCCACAGTACAAACTATCCTAAATTCCTTCCCCCCTTAGGTATCACACATGTGTGATCAATAGATCACAAAGCCTCTTCTGAAAAAGCCCTTCTTTGATCTGTGTCAACCAAGACACCAATGTGTCAATTGGCAAGGGACCATTTATAAGTTACACCAGTGTGATGTTTGTGCACATTAGGGACCCTTGGGACCTGAAGAATTTGGACGATTATGCACTTTGGTGTAAGGGTTTCAATCAGTAGTGAGATTTCTGCAACAAGTTCCAAGTGCCCCAAAAGGCAGCACCAATGGAATAGTTGTTCCAGATTGTCCACCTAGGTAATATGCTTGCTACCCAAGAGGATGCACAAGATGCTATTATGAACAATCTGTGAGATCTACTCATTGGTAGTACAGGTTCCACCAAGGTAGGCATGACACCTGAGAATAAGCAAGCAGATTCTAGACTATATAGTCTAGAGTTTTCCCACAGAAATGTCATAGGTCCAACACAAAGAGATGCAGCTCCCAGGAAAAGTAGATACTCACATGCGAAAAATATACAGGGTTCAACTAGCCAGGGGTATCGTGAACCTCCTGATTTAGCAGCTACATGGTTGAAAGGGTGGATGGGAGGGGGGAAAGATGGGCAAAAGGATCTATAGATGAATGGATGGATGGATGGGATAGTGAAAGGCTGAATGATGGATGAAATAATCAATGGTTGAAAGAATGTAACAGTGAAATGGTAGATATCAGAAGGGTGAAAAGTTACATAGAAAGATGTTTGGATTGAAGAGAGAAGGGGGCTCTTCTAGGGAGGGTCGCGATCACTTGCTTTACTTTCTTGGTTCCTTCAAAGCTTGGTTCAAAGTGGGAGGGTATTTTAATTTTCTGGCTACTCCCTTGCATCTTGGAGTGGGGCAGCTGCTATTCAAGGAATTATAGCTCCAAAAATGCACATACTTAAACACTAAAAACTAATGTGGTCCATCCAGAAATACCACAGGTGCTACACAGGGAGATGTAATACCCACAACATACGGATTCTTATATCCAGACACTCTATGGTGCTTCACCAAGGATCAGCATAGTTGTAGCAAAGGTGCGACCTAGGCAGATGCAGCACTCAACAGATTCACATGCATTTATCAAAACGATCTGCGGGGATTTATGGAGTTTACCCAGGATCAGCGTAGGTGCTACACAGTGAGGCACAGCATCCAAGAACACATAAGAAAATTATATAGTATATGAAAATGGGGCCTATTAGAAAGTGATGTATGGCTACCACAGTTTAAGACAGACTTGTTCATATAAGCTTTAGGAGGAGTTTAGATTTGTGGTTTGTTAAGTAACAAATTCTAGAGCAGGAAAACCTTGCTTAGAGTTTAAGAACACAATTGTGACAGTCTATTTTGGAAAACCAAGATATTGGGCACTGGACCTTTGGTGTGGATGGTTTCTTGTCATTGGAACTTTTAGACCTAAGTCAAACAGGGGAGTTGCCACACAGATTGGCCATTGACCTGAAAGCATTTTCTGGATGACTCCTAGATGCCCTGAGGAATATTAAATAAAACCTATAATCTTGTCACATGAGCTATTCAGAAGGTTTAGGTTAGCTAATCACAATACAGCATGTGACTATTTTAGATCAGAAAAATATATATTCAAACAGATCGCTCCACAATGAACTTTAAATAAATGTCTATGGCCATGTTAGTGTAAACAAGATAAAACACATGAAATACAAGGAATTATTTTAAACTATATAATCTTGAACATTTACAACTAAAACAGTTTTATACAAAACACACTTTTCAAAAATAATTTGACAAAGTCACACCCAAAAACTTTATTAGCAGAATCATCAACATTTTAACCAGTGAAAGTGGGCTTGTGGGAAGGAGCAGGAAGACCTAAGGAAATACTTCACAGCAATGAAGGAAGGCCTGTACAAAGTCATATTTGCCATACTTTTATAAACAATGAATCCGGCTACCTAATTACAATTTAACAAGTGGTCATTTTGACCCTCAGATGCTCAGCCAATAAAGATTACTCCCCAAAGAGGTTTAACTAACATGCAATGTCCATCTTAGTGTAAGTAAGTTCAAAATACAGTAAACAAAATTAAATATTTAAGCAACAGCTAGCATGGGAAACACTTTTGAATACATTCTTGAACATTTGCATTAAAAGATTATTTGAACAATAAATACCAGCAACAGAAAGGATAGCAATATCACACAGAACAGCTATTTTAGCATTATTTTAGCACCTAAAACCATCATATATATTTACCCAGTGGAAGCAAGGAGTAGCAGGAAGACCTCAGGAAATCTTTACACCAATGAATGTAAAAATATAGCTGTTAAATGAAGTAGCTAAATGTGCACACCATCTTTAAATGCACAATTAAAATACATTAGGGGAATAGTCACACAAATGAAGAAAATGTGGGGTTCAAAAGTTGTCAGGAAAAAAGCTATGCCTTGCGGGGCTCCTTGTTGAAAACACTCTGTGAAAAAAGCCACAAAGTATATAGCCAGTTCACAAGTGCATGTTGGTGCTGTGAACTTGATTTTTTCTCCAGTTGGAACGTCTGCGTTCAGACCTAGAAACAGTGTTTCTCAAAAATTTCCATGCGGATCAACATCTGAATACAAAAGCTCCAGGGTGAAAAGGAAACCTGACACCAGGATGCAAATAGCCTACTTGAAAAGTCTGGTTCAGTTCTCCAGAGTTTTCATATTTTTTTGTGGAGCTCCAGGTGCTCCCATGGACAAAGTCACAGGACGAGGTCCCATGAAGCTGGCTTGAGTTTATAGGTCAGCATCTTTTTGTGGATTTTGAAATATTCTTAGTAGGACAAGGAGTGTCCACTGGCTGTGACTCAAGGAAGGCTTCACAGCTTCTTGATGTGGGACTAACTTCTAGAATATGGTTAGGTTGAAAATTTAAAATGATAAAAGCTGTATTACCTAACCTCATAGCCTGAGGAAAGCATCTAGTGACCGAATCCTTTTGAAGGAAAGGTGTGAATGTGGTTTTCTCCTTTGGAACCATGTCCACAAAGAACTCACAGCATTCCAGTTAGCTAGAATCCTTCCCAGTGGCTAAGACTTCCTTTGTTGTTATTTTTGATGCATGCTCCTCACCAATTAACTGAGTCTCATATCATGGCCCAGCAGTCCAGAGCATACCAGCTCTCTCACATATTGCATCCAGTTAACTTGAATCCCCTAGAGGTCAGATGTCTTCTAGCAGCCAGGTTTTGCCAAAAGCCAAAGCAACTGTCCACATTACACTCAGGCTTCAGTTTTCTGGGAGCCCAAATGAGGGAACCATGCTTGGATCATCAGTGATATCATGAGTGATGTAATATGTGAGGTCATATGCAGTGCATTTCGGGGGCATAAGTTATAGTTAGCTCAGATAACTATAACTGCTGAATTTCTATGGTTTTGTATGAGTGAAATCTGAGCCTAATTATAACGTCCCTGTAACCTTTGGGTTTTTCCAGAGAATTTCTAAGGTTTGTAAATCTTCTTTCCTAACTGTAACCCATAACCTTTGAAAGTGAGTGTGTGAGTGAGTGTGTGAGTGTCTGAGTGGGTCTGTGATTGGGCATGTGAGTGTCTTAGTGGGTGTCTGAGTGAGTGCATGAGTGTCTGAGAAAGTATCTCAGTGGATCTGTGAGGGTGTCTGAAAGGGTCTGCGCATGCATCCATGAGTGTGTGAGTCAGTCTGTGAGTTAGTGAATGAGTGTCTGAGTGGGTCTGTGAGTGGGTGTGTTAGTCTCTGAGCTGGTCTGTGAGTCAGTGTGTGAGTCTCTGAGTGGGTCTGTGAGCAGTTGTGTGAGTGGCTGTATTGGTCTGTGAGTGGGTGCATGAGTATCTGAGTGGGTCTGTGAGTGGGTGTACGTGTCTGAGTGATTCTCTTAGTGGGTGCATGAGTGTTTGAATGGGCCTATGAGTGGCTCTGCCAGTGGCTGTATGGATCTGTGAGTGGGTGCATGAATGTTGGAGTGAGTGTCTGAGTGGGTCTGTCAGTGTGTGTGTGAGTGCCTTGGCCATAAAGGAACCACACCTGCCTTTTTATCCAAGAGTCCACAGTTTTGCACAAAATATCTACCCAGGTGGAGTACTATCTACTGGTTAATTAGTAAGTGCTACCTCTTTTGGGAAATGCAGTACGTATTCTACACTACCGCTGCATAATGGAGCATGACGAAATGTCACTAGTGACCTTGTGTGCGTTTAGGCAATGTGATTGTTCCTGGTGCGTCTTTATCCAGAAATATGTGATAACATGAATCTACCTATAGAGAACACAAAAGGACTACAAACAGGTAAATCTCCATCAAACAAGGATCTTTCCTCTTAACTATATGAAGTAATTGCTTCTTTGTTTGGTGGAGATGTCCTCATATTCCTTAGCATCAAGAACTCTTCACCAAAATCAGCGGGAAATGCAGTGGAGGGCCACTTGTTAAGCAGTCCATCATCCTGGCAAAAGGCAGGAAGATCTTTGCACACTACTAAGGAGGGTGGGGCCAAATAGTTGAAGCTTCCAAGCGATTTGCACATTTGTATACTCATAGCCATTTATAAGGAGAACAATGGACTCTGCTCTCACCAGGTAAGGACAAGAAAGAACCCACTCGTCACACTCACATACAGATTGCACTCCAATAGATTAATGATGCAGTCACCTCCACGAAGGATTCAGATCAATAGCCGAGAAAACACACTTGCTGTGCCTTCGTCAATCCCAGGAGTTGGGATCATTTGTCCTATACAGAAGGGAAGTTTTAACGGGAGCACCTGCAATGTTTATAGTTGTAAATGCCTCCCGTTCAGGATTAATTTCTGTGATTTGAGTATTAAAGGCGAAACGGCTCTGACAAAACTTAATGGGGGAGAGGGGCTGCGCAACCCCCCATATGCGGGCCGATTTAACCGGGATCCAATCCCTGGGGCCCAACCATCTCTCCCTGTCTGCCCTGGAGCCCACCCAGGGCAACCAGTGTGCTATGGGACCGCGAGGGAGCCTCAAGGCCCCCACAGTCCCAGCAGGCTCGCTTCCTCCTGTGGAAGCCGGCATTGCTCTCCCGCCAAGCAAAAGCAAACAGCTGTGTCCTAGGAGTGGGCACCCAGGGACATAGGAAGAGCCGGCCCTAGGGGGGTGGCAGTCCCCATGGCCTCTAATGGCTCCAGGAGGGGGCCATGCTGCCCCCCTCCCAGTTGTTAAAGTTATTTTGTCCGGTGAGAAGGTGGTATCCAGGGCCTGGGGGGGTCCACACAGTGCCCCATTCCTTTTTATTTAGCCCGGGGGGTGATCCCTGGGGCATAGTAAAGCCCCTCTAGGGAGATCCTAGTGGCTCCCCTCCTTTCATTTAATAAGCCCCGGGGTCCCCAGGGCTCTTGAAGCCCAATGGAGGTGGTCCCCGCGGCCCCCTCCTTATTTTCAATAAAGCCTGGGGAGGTGGTGGTCCAGAGGGCTAAAAAGACCACTAGAAGGGAGCCCACATGCACCCTTTCCTTTATATGGAAAACAAGCACAGGAGCCCACACTAGGTTTTTTTAAATTTCTGCTGTGGATTCATGACCCCATTGTGATTTTGTTGCAAAAATTTACAAAAAAAATAATTTTGCCCTTGCGAGTCCCAAGATGGCTGCCTGCCCTTCTTGATTGAAGAGTTGGCAGCCAATCAGCTATCAGCACGGGGCCTGTCAGACCCTTGGAGGATCCATGTCCCTAAATATCCAAATTTGGATTTTTTTTAATTTCTCCACAACTACAGAACAGATTTACACCAAATAACAAAAAGTGTGATCTTCTGAACAAAATCTACCTTTCTGCCAAATTTAGTGTAATTCCATCCAGCGGTTCAGGCTGTAGTCGTGTTCAAAACTCCTATGGGATTTAAAATAGGAAATGCAATTTTTGTGACCCTACTTTTTCTCAGCCCCCGCTTGACGGATCACTCCGTTGATATTCTGCAGGTTGAAAGGTCAATATTGAGGACCAAGTGACATGTAATCCTCATCACTTCAGAATTTACTTTAGTTAGGCCTATACATGGAGAATGGTACTGCAGCATGAAAGCCTGCATTGTGGCGCACTAATTCAAAAATAATTAGTTTTGGATTGGGAATATTAAAACAATACTTATCAATCCAATAACTAATCAATATATATGTAATTTGGTAGAGTCATCTGCACTTCCACAATTATCTAACAATATTGTAGCTATTAATATTTTACACCTCGCAGTGTTAGACCATTATTTTGATTTCATGTCAGGGCATATCTACGTCAAAAGGGCTGCACTGAATGTCATGTCACATGTGTTATATTTAACATACAGAATCTAAGACCTACTTTGCAGGCATCAAGCCACAGCAGGGAATAACATATTTTGTGCAGAAAGCAAGAAAGCTCATCCAGTCAAATATTAAGTAGGGGTAAATTGTTTTTTAGGTTTGAGGTTAGCCAATAACTTTTGATTTTACTAAATAACATGTCTAATATATTTACTTAAAGAAGCTTTCAGTCACCTCTCTTCACCCATTGGTCTGTTGTTGAGTCATTCCAATTTTGCTTTCTCCCACTACAGCACACAGCACAGGAAAATGGATCAGCCTACTTAAGCCTCAGGTTAACGTCACTTTGAGTGACTGTATTTTGCTCTTACACAAGGTGGGCATTTGCACAAAAGGTAGTTCTCTGTAGTGCCAGTGTTGCCTGATGTGATCATAGGACGCATTTGAAGTGAGCACAGGGAACATTCCAGCTTTATCAGTTCCCGTATCCTTCCAGTGCAGTTGTAAAATCTGTTTGAAGTGGACTGCTGTTATTTCACAGTATAAAATGCTGTGTTCCTGGACTTCGGTTCTCTAATATACTTTGCCAAGAAAAAAACCCAAACTTTATTGTATGTCATTTGCTGCACACTTTTAACAGTTTTATATAAGCATAGGTGGAGTGTAATTTGGGTTTTAGTATCCAACATTTTATACTGTGACTCTCCTTCTTTCTTTCTTGCCTTCTTTCTTTCTTTGTTCCTTTCCGTTTTCTTTCCTTTTTTGATTTTTCTTTCCTTCTTCCTTTCTTTCTTTCTTGTCTTCTTTCCTTTTTCCTTCTTTCTTCTTTGCTTTTTTCATCTTTGATTTGTTCTTCCCTTTTTTCTTTTTTGCCTTTCCTTATTTCTTCTTTTCTTCTTCCTTTCTTTCTTGCCTTCTTCCTTTTTTCCTTCTTTCTTTTCTTTCTGCCTTTCTATTTTGCCTTCTTTTCTTCTTCCATTCTTTCTCTCCTTCTTTCCTTTACTTTCTTTTTTGCCTTCTTTCATTTTTCTTTCCTTTTTCTTCCCTTTTTTGTTTCGTTCTTCCCTATTTCCTTTCCTTCATTTCTTTCTTTCTTTCCTTCTCTTTCTTTTCCCTTTTTCTTGCTCTTTTGTCTTATTTCATTCTTTCTTTCTTTCTTGCTTACTTTCCCTTTTCTTTTCTTTCTTCTTTTTGCCTTCTTTCTTTTTCTTTCATTCTTACATTGTTTCTTTCCCTTTTTGCATCTTTCTTGCCTTTTGATCTTTCTTTTTTCTTTCTTTCTTTTTGCATTCTTTCCTTCTTACTTTCTTTCTTTTTGCCTTCTTTCTTACATGCTTAATTTCTATTTTTCCTTTCTTTAATTTTTGCCTCCTTTACTTTTTTCTTTCCTACTTTTTTCTGTGCTTTATTTTGCCTTCTTTTTTCATTGTTTCCTTATTTCCTTTTCCTTCTTTCTTTTTTTACCTACATTCAATCTTATTTCCTTCATCAATTCTTTTTGCCTTATCTTTATTCTTTCTTTCTTTCCTTTTTTCTTTTCCTTCTTTTTGCCTTCTTAATTTCTACCTTTCTTTTTGCTTTCTTTCATTCATTCTTTCTTTCCTTCTTGTCTTCTTTCCTTTTCTTTCCTTCTGTTTGCCTTCTTTGCTTCTTTTCTCTTTTCTTCATTTTTGCCTTCCTTTCTTCCCTTTGTGCTCCCCTCCCTTCCATCCTTCCTTTTTTGCCTTTCTCCCTTTCTTTTTTTTCTGTGTTACTACCTTTTTTGTCTACCTTCCTTACTTCCCTTTTCTCTTGCCTTCTTTCTCAAAGTTGAAGCTAGCAGTCAATGCCAGACTGATTACTTTTTTAGGTCTGTGTTAGACAAGACCTTTTGCTTTTACTGAATGTGTGTATAATATAGTTACCTATAGAGGTTTTCAGCCAGACTTAATCCATTAGTCTTTGATTATGTCCTGCAAGGAGCACATCCACACACAACGTAGTTCCTTCAGTGCCGTGTGAACCATGGTAATGTGCACTTTTTTGAGACAGAATTTTTTTTTTTGCCTTTTAGCAATGTTTCTTGTTTAGATTTAATAAGGGCCCTGCAGCTTTCTGAACAATAAAATTTAGCTAAAACCATGACAAAGCAAAAAAAGAGTTGCCAACATGCTGGCAGCCAACGCCAGACCAATGGACTTTGCCAATGCTTGTTTTAATCTGTGGTCAATTGACGCAAAATGTCAGGCAATTCCACCTATTTCCACTGGTGTCTCATCCACCTGTACCAAATTTGAAAAGGTAGCAAGCAGACAGAGTACCCTGCAGCACAAGAATTCATTGTTCCACGTAGTGAGAAACACAAGGAATGGGAAACTCTTGTTCAGTCCAACATTGTCAGGGACCAGACAATTCAATTACCTTAAAGGTAATACCATTACATTAACTATGCTGCCCAGCACATGACAGTGCATCAAATCAAGTGCCCTAGCAAGGGGGCCTGTGGGTGACGATTGCCTCATAAGCTGCCATGAGGAGACAGGCAAACCAGGAGACAGGCAAACCATACAGGGTTCCATGGCGGGGAAGTTGCTTTCAACAGCGCTGTCAGGGGCTCTTGGCAATGTATTTTCATTAAAACAATTACCATTAAGGAAAATACACTGCTCAGTCCTGCACAGTTCTCCTAAAAGCAACTTGCAGAGCAGCACTGATTTGACTCCACAACTAGGAAAATAGCAGGGAAATTGCACACAGTTTGCCCAAATCTTTTGCTCACTCTTAATGTTAAGGATTTCATTTCTTACCTTAATTTAGGATCACAAAAAAATTCTGTATACTAACATTCATGGCCTGCATGTACATTGATGTACAGGAGTGCACAAAGCAGGCAGCTAATATATTTGTGCCCTGCCTGCATTGCAGCTCCCCTTACACTAATTCAGTACTCAGGTGGAGAGGGGAGATCAGGGAGAGTGCAGATTCTGAGGCAACAATCTGCAAATAGGAGGTGTGCCTAGCACTGCACTGCTCACATTCATAGATCTGGCCCATATACAGATATTATAACTTGTCTCACCGTCTGTGTACAGATGAATCGGTGTATGTTAAGTGTATATTGTGCAAGACACTTTTGCCCTAACTAGGATGTCGGTCTGAAAGCTTCTGGCCACAGGTCGGAGGCTTTCCGATCGACATCCTTGGTTTGACTTCCGACTGCCGTATTACTATTACGGTGGTCTGAATTAAAACCGGCTGGTCATTCCGGCTGGCTTCCAATGGGCTCAAGGAGCCCATCGGCCAGTTGGAAACCAAAACATAATCCCTTTCGGACGGCATTTCCGCCGTCGGGATTTAGATATTGGTTTCCAACAAGCTTTCCATGTCGGGCTTTCCGACATGGAAAGCCTGTCAGAAAGTGACTTTGGGGGCCCCTAGCAGGGCCCCCTTTCTACCGCGGCCTCCGGTTGGTGGCCGAGAGGGCACCGTGAGGTGCCTGCCACAAGGTGCAGGGATTTACCGTGACTTCCATTTCTCTATGGGAGCTTGGTCTGCGGCGTTTCCGACCGCTGCACAAGCTCCCATAGGGAAATGGGAGTCTGTGACTGCACCATGTGCAGTCGCATCGTAATTGCGGTTTTGGATCGTTGACCCAAGGTTGGTCGGTTTTGAAACCGCATGGATGTCGGTCGTAGGAAACTCCGACCGACTTCCTAATCAGCCCCTATATGCTTTATGAATGCGGTCACACTTAATAAGCTTTCTCCCCCAACTAAATATGCACAGATTAAAAATACATTTTTAGCAAGTCGGTCCCACATTTTCTTGAATGATTTTTGGATCTTAAAACACAGTAATAATCAAAAAGATAACTTCATAGCAAACTTACTCTGAGAGTGAGAATGCTTTGAGTAATGTGAGATTTCAGATAAACGGGGAGCAAAGCACAACATTTCTAGTGCAAAGTACTAACTTTTTTTTATTAAAGAACAGTTATTACTCAAAATAATGTGCCTATTAAGATACCAAACTAAGTACCTGTTTTCGGTCATTCTGCTTCTGTTCCTCCATCCTGCATCTATTATCATCAATGGGTGTGTTTTCTTCATTGCCATTCACCTCTCTTGTATAAATGTCCTTCACCTGTGGCCACCTATGCTCGCTTTCCTGCAGCTTTTGTATCTCCAGTTCCCTCTTCTGATGCTTTGGTAGAAAACAGATAATAAAAATACAGGCATTAAATAGGAGATCTTTGTGTTAAAGGATTTGGTTTACCATTGTGAAAAAGTCACTAAATTAACCTGTGCTTATCCATGGGTAGCTTGGCACAAAAAGCAGTCAGGCTTAACTTAGAGGTAATGTGTTAAGTATTTATGCAGCACACCAACAGTGATAATATTGTGAAACACAATACAAGAAAATTCCAAACCAATTTCGAAAAATAGAGCAGATTTTATTGAAGTGTTTGACACCAAAACAACAAAAATCCAATCAGTAGAACCAAAGTTATGATTTTTTAAGATTATTAGTTGAAACCAGCACCTAAAAGATCAAAGTGCCAACTGCGGACATCTAGTCATGCAAGACCGAGTCAAAGTCAAAAAGTATGGGTGACCACGATGGAGTGTGGATTGGGTCTTAGAAACATTTCAGAGAAAAATGCTCTGAGAAGGTTAACTTCAGCAGGGCAAGCCTGCAAGAGATATTTCCGAGGAGGGAGCGTTTTCATCAGATAGCCTTGGGTTATAGCCGCAGTGAAAATTTCCACGTTCCGACTTAGTCTCTGAAATAGAAGTCAAAAATCTTCAGTGGGATGAGTCAGAGGGCTGTAGCCTAAGACAGTTCCGCTAGACCAGATACCCCTTTGGCGAAGGACCACTGAAACAGATTTGCTGCTATGGAGAAGAACACAGTGGGAGAAGCAGCAAAGTCAACCTGACCGATGATTCTCCTCGGGCAGATAGGCACGCAAGTTGGTCCTAGTTTCCTCCTTGTTCTCATAGCAATTTTTAGCCAAAATTGTTTGAATTCTTGTTTTTGGATTTTGGATATCTGGTCACCCTCAGAACCATTTGGAAGGCCAGGAATCACTCATGCAGGGTTCAGGTGCAGGTTCAAGGTAAACAGGAGACTTTTGTGTCCCTTAGGTTCAGATCAGGAATACCAGCAAACTGGCCCTTTGGAGTCACTCTGGTAGTCCTGGTCCAAGTTGCAAGTCCAGTCCTTCTTCCCCACGCAAGAGGGCAGCAGGACAGAAAGGCAGCAATTCAGCAAGGCAGCTGCAGGTCAGCAGTCCAGTAGAGTGGTGTCCTTTCAGCATCACAGCAGTCTTTCTTCCTGGCAGAGTACCCACAGGCCCAGAAGTGTACTGAAGTGTTAGTGTGTGAGGGCCCCTTTTTATACCCTGTGCCCTTCCTCTAGAAGGTGGGAGAAGCTTCTATACTGTGGCTTTGAAGTACATGGAATTTCCTGACTCCCCTGCCCTGGCTCCAAGCTGGCTACAGTGACAATGGGCAGGTGTTAGGTCGTTTTGTGTGGGGGCAGAACACTCCCTATTCAGTTGCAAATGTGGCTGCGCTCTGCTCCACCCCCCTCATCCTGCCAACAGATGGCCCATCAAGGCATACCAAATCCCTCTATTGTGTGACTGTCTGGGAGGAAGTCACAAAGTTTAATTGTCAGTTACATCCAGCCATGTGACCCAAGACAGGCTACAGGCCCAAAAGGGCTAAGGGCAGAAAAAGCCAACTTTCTAAAGGTGGCATTTTCAAAAATTTATTTAAAACCTCGACTTTATCATTAAATAGGGCCCTTCAATACAATTCCAAACACCAAGGCACCAAACATGACATAGCTACCTGCTCCCAATTGGAAATTACAGCTTATTAAATGTAATAGGGAATCCCCAATTCTATCCTATGGGAGGTATAGGCCTCACAGTAGTGAAAATCGAATTTATGAGTTTTTAACTACTAGGACATGTAAAACTTAAAAGCACATGTCCAGTCTTTTAATTACACAGCCCCTCTGCCCTTTGGGCTGCCTAGGGGCCTACCTTAGGGTACATGTCAAACCTATTAATTACACAGCCCCGACCCTATGGGCTACCTAGGGCCTACCTTAAGGATGACTTATATGTGAAACAAGCATTTGCAATACAATCGGTCTCGCCTTTGGGACCTTATATGTATTTAGCTATGCAACACATTAGCCTGGGTGCTGAAACATCTACTGTTCTTTAACATGGAGGAAAAGTAAGCACCAAACTGCGTGGCACGCCAGGTATGGGAACACATGGAAAGAAATATTGCCTTTCAGCTGGAAATGGTTTAGTCCAAAGCTCTGTTTTTAATATAAAATCAGGGCCTTCGGTGGTCATATTACTGAAAATACAAGATTTGAAAAAAATATTATTGTCTACGGGTGCTTGTGGAAGACAATTTCCATGGACTGGAATCCAGAGGATGCTAAAGTGATTCTGGTATTTTACTGACATCTGCTGGTCGTTTTCTATCAAAAAAGTTAAATAGAGGCAGTTGCCAGAAAAATGTCAAGAAAAAGTCCCTCAGCAGAAAGCAATTCTGGTATTTTACTGACCTCTACTGGTCGTTTTCTATAAAGACAGTTAAATAGAGGCAGTTGAACAAGCAGAAAGCAATTCTGGTATTTTACTGACCTCTACTGGTCGTTTTCTATCTAGACAGTTAAATAGAGGCAGTTGAACAGAAAAGAAAGTCCCTAAGCGGAAGCAAACAAGTCCTAGGGCTGATCTCCAGAGCCCACAAAGTACATACACATATAAGTATATACTAAAGTATATACAAGAGATCTCGAATGCTCGACCTAAAAAGGGGAGTTTATGGCTTGACAAGGGGGTTTTAATGGCAAGTCGACATGGCAGTTTAAAACTGCATCCAGACTGCAGTGGCAGGCCTGGGACAAGTTTTAAGGTGCTACTTAAGTGGGTTGCACAATACGTGCAGCAGACTCTCTGTTAGCATTTAATGTACATGCCCTGGATATATGGTATACCACTCGACAAGGGACTTACATGTAAATTAAATATGGCAGTTGAGTATAAGCCAATTCAATCATGTGTTAGGGTAGTGACACAAGCACTTTAGCACTGGTTAGCAGTGGTAAAGAGCACAGAGTCCTAAGGCCAACAAAAATATGTTTAGCAAAATGGAGGAGTCGCAGTAGAAAGTTTGGGGGGAAGACCACTCTAATGCTGACAGGTCTAACACCATTTAGTAAGAACTGCTCCATCCTGCAATAAAGCTAAGGGTATCTTCGGGTACAGTAGAATGCTAAGATTATCCGATTTTACTTTGATCTCCAGAATGTTTTTCTCATTAATAGAAAATACTTGTAAATTTACAACATAAATACATATTCTCTAATCTGAATTGATTTGTTTTATACTTGTTAAAAAAGTAGCGAGCGTTGATTTGTAAAACTAATTATATCTGCCATATATGATACCACTAATTACACTCTGATTAAATTCAATTCACCATGACTGCTAATGTAAAGCAGATAAATATTTAATCCTAATTAATAGGGTTTAAATATGGTAGCACATCGCAAGTGTGTGCAGCCACCAGAGTCTAGCTACTGGAAACAGGTGGCTGGGTAGTAATTGTTAATAGACCGGAATGTAAGGGAGCAGGAAACAAAAAAATAATCATTGCACAGTTTAGAGATGGCCACGCAGAAGAACAAATAACACACTTATATCCAATCTAGAAGTACACTTGCAAAGTAAAAGGGTTTATTTTCTCGTTTGTTTTTCAAAAACGTTTATATATTTTGAAAACCTGCTGCTACATTTCTAGGCTCACAGTGCTCACTGTAGCAACCTTATCCCATTCCCCCCTAGTTCCTCTCTACCAAGTGCCATTGGCAGATTGCACTTGCCTTCTTTTTCTAGTGTCACTTCTAGAATAGATACCAAAGCAAATCAAAATACTTAATTGAAGATTGCAAAAAACAAAAAACAAATGCATTATTTTTTCATGGTGAAATGTGTGAGAAGTGAAAACATTAAAATTAAGGAATAAATAGTTTTGTCATTTACTTCTAGAGCTCAATTACGTCAGCCCTGTTGATTTCACTTCTGCAACCATGTGCAAAAAATATCAATGCCTTGGTAAATAAAGTGTGAAAAATGAAGTACATTCAGGGGCTTAATAAATATGCAAAAGCTATGAACACAATTTTGAGCACCAACTTAAGGACCTAGTGATGGACTCATACCATTGTGAATGGTTTCTAGGAGCCTGATTCAGAAAGGCAACTTACACTTTCAGTAATGACACTTTTAAGTAGGTTTACTGCTGTTTGGCTATGCACAAAATTCCAGTTAAAATTGAATCCAAAAGTGTAACTTGCACGTATACCCGGGGCTATTCATAAACTGCAGGGGCTATTCACCTAGGTAACCTACAGTTTTGAGTAATTTACTCTTACACTAATGAGTAACTTTATACTCTGATTTTGTGAATTGTACTCAAAAGTGTAAATTACTCAAAGGTGTACCTTTGTGAATCAAGCCCTCTGTTCACAATGGTAATCTCCTCCTGACACATCAGTTGGATTTACTAGGTAAGCTTTGGTGTAAAATAAAAAAAATATACTAAAATTGCGAATAATAACAAAAATGTGTAGTGCCTGATTAACAAACTGCACTTTGTAGTACGTTTTGTCGTATGACACAATATAGTACAAAATGCAAGCTTTACCAATACGTACGTGTGCAGAGTTCTCTGACCCGTCTGCGGAGTCTCTGAACACATAAGTATAGATTTTAGAAGTAAATGTGGAAGGGACACAGGGAGTGGGTGAAAAAAGGAACAGACTTAGTCCTAAAGGGCATAGGGTTAGGAAGGAGTAAGCGAGGTTTAGTTAGTATCAGGGAGGGGTTTGGTAGGAAAGGACGTCACCCACCCATACAAGAGTAAGTCAACTGCATTACTCTGGTGGTGGAAACATGTAACTTACACTTTTGTGTTTACACTCACAGTTTGTGAATACCGAAAGTAGTAAACGTACTCCAAAGTGTAAACCTTCTCAAAAGCATAAGTTACCTTTTTGAATCAGGCCTATGATCTGACTATTTAGCCCAGATGTTTGCTTCTGTTAAGTGAGGATGCAAACCAGAAAATAATCCGACCTAACACTTCACAAAAGAGCTTTGAATTTCAGTTGTAAAAGCACTGTACAACCGTACTTGTTATACCAACCATCTTTAAGAAAATAGTCAAATGATTATTTTAATTTGGAGTAAGACTCCCCTACAACATAACTACTAGGTCATGATCTTAGAACCTTTAATGCCAAAGGCGTAAAATCTAATATTGATGGCATGGTAGCAATAAGTTATCTAAACCTAGGAACACCCAGCAAATTTACCTTATGCTGTGATGCTTTATGTACAGGATACACCTTAGCTGCTGTCCCTGTGCAAGCATGCTCTATCTTGAACAGATGACTATGTGGCTCTTCATATGTAGCACTTTAGACAAACCTGAATTTCCATGCACGGCTCTTTGCATTCTGGTATTTAAAGTTTCACTTTGGCAGTCAGACAATTGACAACTATAACTCGCAGCTCATTAATTAAATGCTACTTGTTAACAAGCCGAGACTAAACCAAGGAGTCCCAGGAGTCCCATGGTTGTAGGTCAGAATACCATGAACAAAATATCCATATACCAAAATACTATAGTCTGAATATTGAGCACCAAAATATCAAGAAGATAAGCATATGTAGGTAGAAATAGATGTACTATTCTTAGCCCCGTGTACCTTGAAGGCATATATCGTCAAGGTGCATATCCATAGATTCACTTAAAGTAAACCCAGTGCTTAATTTGTGCTGGTGGTTGCAGATGGGGCCCACTGTTCCTCTTTGCTTGCGGACTGTGAGTTATATTTTTCATCATCAGACATTGAGAGAAAGGCAGCAAAAGAGGAAAGAAAGAGGAAGACAAAGACGGGAAACCAGTGACAAAGGGAGAGATCAGTGATATAAAGGAACCTAAAAGAGTGAACTATGGGGCAGGGAGGGTATAGTGGTGGATGAAAGAGGCCTGAGGTGAAATAAGAACTAGACAACTTTGTTATTCAACCCTAATATTTGGCAATGGTGGCTTCTGAGACAAATGCATGCACCAGCTCTTAGTCTTTTACAAATTAAGCACAACTTACCTTCCCGATATTTTTGTAATCTATATGTACACTACCATATTTTTATGTATTGATATTTTATCCAGAGAATGTTAAAACCTCTCCGTAGGTGTATTATTCATTTCATTGTGCAAAGTAGAAATTCCCAGAAGAAAGCAGATTTTTAATGACAATGTAATTTCCTCTGTCTCATGTTTAGCACCTGGAATCAGCCAACGTTACACAAGAAAAAAAGAAATATTTTAATTATCGACTGTCTCAATTGCAGGCAGAAGAATCATGTATTATAGATTGCACCCTTTTACTTAAGTTGCAAATTATTTAAAAGCTCAGTTTTACAAATTTGATAAATAGCAAACATTAGCAATTTGCAAAGTAGGATATAGAAACGTTAGTACATTTCTACACAAAATCGTTTTTTTTTTTTCAGAAATAGTGAGCTGTGAAATTTGTCACATTGAATCATTGTGCACATTCCCAACAGTATTTCTATCCCTATTTTTACTTTGGTGTAGTGATAATTAATAAGGTGATGGTAGAGCCAATACCAGATAAGGCTAATCCATCCTGTGATACATGCACAGGATTGGGCAGGGAATTATCAGGATTTCCATTTTGTGTGTTTTTGTGTGGTGGTGGTGGGGGGGCGGGAGGGTTACACTTGCACACCCCCTGAGAGGTAACTGCAAGCATTACCATGGTACCCTTGGCTCCTACAGAATCCTATGTTCTGGCATCGCTTAGACAAGAGAGGTGATGTCTAAATAAGGGCTACAGAATCTTAAAAATGTATGGCTTTGTTAAAAGTGTCTTGATATCATGCTTAATTACCATCACAATAATGGAAAGTTTAAAGCCCCAATCTTACATCTTCTAGCCTTTTCCTCTGCTCTTTCTGCTGCTCAATCCTCTTCTGCCGCTCCGCCAACAACTGTTTCTTGTACTTCTCCTGGTCTTTCAGTTGCTGCTGTTGAAGCTGTTGTTGACGGTGGGGGTCAGAGCGATTTTTGTTTTCCTGCTGCAGTCGTAAAAACTCCCTGCGAAGGGTTGATTCACCGGGAAGATTAACAATAGAGCTGCAAGGGTGAAATGTAAGTAAGAATATGAAATCAGAATAGCCATCACATATCTTTCTTTCTGCCACACATTTGTGGGCAGATCACCAAACTGCAGTATGGTCCAAGATCATCGTCACGAGGTTCGCAGTTACTTCTCAATGAGAACTCCAATAATTACACCGTTTTTAGAGATTTTACCTTCAATTCTCTGTTGAGGGTTGCAACTCTCCCAGGCATAGAAATAAGTCAAATAATTCCATGAATTAAAGGCATGAAGAGCTGTTGACAAGTAGTATGTATGTTATTTATGTTGACAATGACTGGATTGGGAATCAAATGCACCCCCGGCAAAAATGTTCAAACCAGCTCTGCGCGCCAGCGTTCACTCTCTCCCTCCCCCCGTACGCCCTTCCCCAGTATTTCCCCCCTTGTCTGCTGTAATTACCTGGATATGCTAGAGAAAGTGACATCGCCACCAATAGCGACCCCCTGCCATTAAAAACGGCCTCGAAAGGATCCAGCCCATCAGGGAAATGCACGGTGGGAAAAACTGGCAGTCTAGGCCTGATGTTGAGCAGGTTCGACAGTTTTGGTCAACCTTTGTAGTAGGTACAACAGGCTGTGCCTGTAAATTTTCAGGCCGGAAATATGGCTTGATTCACCACACCGTTTCAAGGGGGGAGGAGAGAATACTCCACATTGCCCTGTGGGGCTCCCACCACCACAGTACATCAAAAGAAATTGGTAGCACCCTCTGAACGCCCACCCCATATGGCAGGTCATTAAAAATTCCAGTGCTCACAACCTTTGCTGATAAAACTGTAGTCCTAATTCCAGTACTGTTTACACGTTAGCATTATTCTTCATTCAAGTAAATAAAGGTGTGATTTTTAGTACGTTTACAACACACACACACACACACATATATATGTATATATATATATTTAAATATATATAAATATATATTTATATATATATATATGCATTATTCCCATGTTGTAAGTTATGCATTTTAATTAGCATTTGAATGTTAATTTCACCGTTTTGTGTAATCATTTGAAACTGCAATTTTCAGAATGCATCATAATGGTTAAATTGGGCCACTGTATATCAATAGAAGTGAAGGAAGGACTCACAAAACTGTTTGCTGAAATGCGTTGGTGTGGGGCGAAAGCTTATGAAATAAAGTGACTGTGAGGAGCAAGGATTCCTTGGAGTGCAGCGTTTTTTTTGTTTAATTACATAACGCCGAGACTGGCCTATCTCCAATGCGTGCACCGGTCTGGAAGTGCGCGCCGCATGGTACCATTTTGTTTGCATACATATTTATAAGCGTTTATTTAGTAATGTTTTAAATACGTTCCAAGATGGCGCCTGTCTTAATTAAATCAATGGCCGAGATGTGCATTGGGATTGTCCTTTGTCTGTGTTCATGTTTCAATAGATGTGTATTTATTGTTTGAAAAAATGGCTACCTGCATCGTGAACAAGGCTGCAAGTGACAGCCGGAACGAGTGGATGCCATCTAACTCACTAAATAAAAGTTGAGTGAATAGCCCCCCTTGGAGTGCTGGATTATTTCTGGGAGAGAGGAAATTTTCAACAAAATACGCAAAGACGCAGCAGGCGTCTTAAAACCAGCACCTCCGGCGATTCGGAAGCACGCCAGCAAACCGTCTAGTGGCAGTGAAGAAGAAAAAGACAGGCGTGCCCCCCGCTTACCCATGGGAGCGATCCATACAGGAACGGATTAAAGCACAAGGAACCGCGGGACTGGTCTCGGAGGAGTCCGGACGTCGTCGAAGTACTCGAGCGAATTCCGGTAAGGAGGAATAGCACGGTGTAAGCGGGAGCCGGGCAGCGTGAACGACAAACTTTTCCTGGAGGAGTACAGGGGGAGAGTGAAAGAGTTGATCACGAGCTTGGGGGTGTTTCGCCAACCTAATAAATATGAGTGATGACGAGTTTGCAGCAAGGGAGCTTGAAGCTCTCAAACTCTTTGATGAAGCAGGAGTAACATTAAACAACGAAAGAGGAGAAGCTTCATCCTCAACCAGTAATGAGATAGGAAAATTGTTACAGGATTATGAGAAATTAAAGAAACGAGAAATTTCTCGGTGGTGGGAAGTCGCATCATTAAAGCAGTATATCCAAGTTGGCAGAGTCCCAAGGGGATTACGAGTAATGATAATACCGACATATGAAAACCCCCACCCGGAGCTTTTACGAGAATGGGCTGAGAACAGTGCCAATAGCTCTAACAATATGGTGAAGATGCTCATTAAATATGCCGAAATAGAGAGACTAGAAGTGGTAACTAAAATCAAAGAACTAATTGCCATATTGGATGCAAATGGAGATCTGGCAAGAATAATCAAATTTAAAGGAGACCTGAAAGTTAGACTTGAGAAATACGAGAAAAGGATCAAAGACAGAAAGGCGACAACATTTTTACGTGACCAGCTAGATTATGAAAATGGGCGAATCTATACATTTGCCAAAAGATTTGGCCCAGAAAGAAGACAGAAAGTACAAAGTGGCAATTCTTTTCTCCAAAATGCATCACAAAGTGAACAAAGCTCAGACACGGGGTCAGAAGTGGAACAAGAGGAGTCCACTAGGAGAGGTGTACCTAATACCATACTCAACGTCACGGATGAGCTTCGTTTTTTACAATTAGACCAGAAAATAGATCATCAAACAACGAGAGGTCGCAGAAAGGGAAGAGGACGAGAGGCCCGAGGAAAAGGAAACAGAGGAGAGGAGGAGAAGGATATCGGAGGAATTGCAGGAGGGCTAACAAACAGATCAATGCGCTCCAGCACGAAACAGGTATCCAAGAAGTAATTACTAATAATACAGTAATTAATTTGAGCAGCACAGTATTAACTGAGGAAGAAAAATCGGTGTTAGAACTGGGCCTCTCGTATTGCGGCAAAAATGAATTTAATTATGCAGAGTGTAGAATGGATCTATATAGATTCATACGAAAAATGAAACTGACTAAACTACATAAGAACCTCCAAAAAACCTCAGTACTACCTCTGACTGAAGTGCCCCAAATTGAACAGAATAATTTAACAGTGCTGGATATGCCAACTTTGGAAGAGTTGTGGGTTTTACAAAATGAAGGCAATAACTCTGCACCTGAAAATATGGAAAATCAAATAGAGAGTGAGAATTCCAATCCTTTCACTTTGCAATTGGAAAAAACTGATCGTACTCCTTTTCGCCCACGGTCACGTTATATCCCACAAATGGCAAGAGAAAATGTGGATGTCTTTTCTGACAATGTAATTATGGATCTGAGACGCTTGTATTACCAATTGGGGAAACAGAAACATAAGTTGGATCCTAAAGAAAGTCAAATACATAGAGTAATAACTAAGATGAAGAATAAGGATGAGATACTGGTGAAACCCTCAGATAAGGGGGAAATATTGTACTTTGGGGACGGGATCTATACTGCAAAGAGGCTTTGAATCAACTAAATAACAGAGATTGTTATAAGAAAGTGGAAAGAGCTGAGTATGAAACAGTGAAAGATCAATTTACTGAAAGACTGGAAAGATGGAAACAACAGGACTTATTAAGTTGGGATGAATTTAAATTCATAAAACAGGATAATCCCATTATTCCAGTCTTCTATATGTTGCCGAAGGTGCACAAAAATATTGAAAATGCACCAGGGAGGCCAATTATTTCCTCATGCGGTGGTTTATTTGAGAATGCCTCAAGATACATTGATTATTTTTTTAACCCGATTACTAGTACTCTCACCTCTTATATTAAAGACTCTGCTGACTTTTTAAAACATATCTATGATGTTCAATGGGATAGTGATATGATGTTATTAACGCTAGCTATAACTAACATTATATACTAGCATTAGACATGCTGATGGACTGAAAGCTAAGGAGTACTTTTTGAAAACTAGACCAATGAGATTTGTGCACCATAACAGAATGATGTTAGAAATGATGGAATGGTGCTTAACAAACAATATGTTTATGTTTGGAGCGGACCTGTACCAGCAGGAGCAAGGAACTGCCATGGGCACCTGTTTCACCCCCATTTATGCTAATTTACATCTAGGCTGGTGGGAGGAGCAGGTGCTCCATGGCCCTGGGCTGGAACAGTGGATGACTAATGTATTATTGTGGGTCAGATTTATCGATGACGTGTTTGTGCTGTGGCAGGGCACGGGAGAAAGCATTGACATGTTTATCAATGATCTAAATAAGAACAATCTGAATCTTAAATTTGTGGGACAATATAGTAGAACATCTATTGATTTCCTTGATATAAGAGTTACTGTTAAGGGGGATAGGCTGAAGACTACTATCTTTCGTAAATCAACGGCGGGTAATACCATCTTACATGCAGGGAGTGCCCACCCTGCACCCCTTATCCGAAGCATACCCTTTCGGAGAGTTCTTCAGGGCAAAGAGAACCTGCAGTAACCCGGAAGAGTATTAGGAAATAGAATGCGAGATGACTAATCGCTTTATTCAAAGATGGTATCCCCGAGAAGTGATTCAGAAGGCTTCAGAAAAAGCAAGTTAGATAGGGACAGAATACTCTTTGAACCCTCGAGAACGGTCAAAAGGAAAAAAACAGAAAGAAGGTTCTATATCCCACAGATTTATAACAACTTACAACACCAAACATAATGAAGTAAGAAATATTCTGAAAAAAACATTGGCATCTCATTAAAAGGGATCCTGTATTGGGTCCAGAGAGTAGAAAATACCCTGAGATAACCTATAAAAAATCAAAATCTCTTAGGGATCACCTAGTGAATTGTGAATATCAGGAAGTAACAAGGAAACAGACATGGTTATCAGTCAAAGATGGTTTTAGAAAGTGTTTTAAGTGTAAAGCCTGTCAGCATGGAGAGAACATCATGGATTTTAAAACACCTTTTAATAGAACTATAAAAGTCAGGGGTCATTTGACGTGTAAATCAAATTTTGTGGTTTACAAGTTGCAGTGTCCCTGTAAAAAGGTTTATATAGGTAGTACCACCTTGCCAGTACACCAGAGGATCATGCAGCATAGGCAAGCTATTACTAATAATGATAGAAGCTACCCTGTTGCCAGACACTTCGAGAAGGAACATCAAAGTGACCCCAATCAGATGAGATACAGCTGTATAGCAGAAGTTCCTAAGAAAAGGAGGGGGCAACAGGGAAAGAGAGCTTCGGAGATTAGAAACATATTTCATACTGGAATTCGATAGTAGAGAGCCTAATGGACTCAATATTGACGAGGATTTGTTTACGTGCCTGTAGAAATAATAAGGAAGTTTACCTGCACACTCATAAGATCTGTTTTTTTAAACTATCATTAATTATAAATGAGGAGAAGGACAAGGGACACATGCACTTTATTATCTTGCACTTTTGATTATTTAGCACTAGCACTTTAATCTAAGTAGAAAGTTTATGAAATTTTAATATACAATTAAATATGTTTTTAGGTAAAATAGGATTTAAAATTAAAAAAAATGTAAAATAGAAAAAGCACTAGCACTTTAAAAAAACAGTACTGTAGCACTTAGCACTTTAACAAAGCCATACTGATAAATTATTAGAAGATGTACCAAAGTACACGGTGGGCGAGCGTGGAGCGTATATTGGTTAATTCAAGAACATTACGTTAAATGAAATTTATGATGTATTTATTTTCATTTTTGAAGTTGAATACAGTGATGAATGTACACTGTAAATAACTTGTAGTTAGTGCTTTTAATAATGCACTTGCATGAAAAAGCGTTTATTTAGTAATGTTTTAAATACGTTCCAAGATGGCGCCCGTCTTAATGAAATCAATGGCCGAGATGTGCATTGGGATTGTCCTTTGTCTGTGTTCATGTTTCAATAGATGTGTATTTATTGTTTGAAAAAATGGCTACCTGCATCATGAACAAGGCTGCAAGTGACAGCCGGACCGCGTGGATGCCATCTAACTCACTAAATAAAAGTTGAGTGAATAGCCCCCTTGGAGTGCTGGATTATTTCTGGGAGAGAGGACATTTTCAACAAAATATATATATATATATTTTTTCACTTAAAAAAGTCAAGGTTAAAGTAAAGGTACGGTTAGGTGAAATGTTTAGTAACAACGTAACATTTTAAACTCTAAAAGACACAGAAATTCACCTTTGGCCAACCCCCGTAATGCAGCCAACCCCAGGCATTCGGTCGTACGTGGCGGGGGTTGGCCACAGTGTGGCCAGGTCCACTGGCCAGCTCCCCAAAAGCAGCTAACCTCATGCTGCACAGGGCCTTCGGTTGTGCACAGCGAGGGTTGGGCACCCTGCAGCCAACCCCCCACATGCAGATAACTGCACACTGCGCACGGCCTTTGGCATGCAGGGAATGGTGGGAGCGAACATTGTTGTGTACTCAGTGATTGCCTATGAATAAGGAGCTGGAGGCTCCGAAACGCGTCAGGCAGAGGAAAGAATAATCGGGATGAAATGCCAGTTTCATTTAAATAAAGGATTTTGCAAATATCTTCTGCAGAGTGCGTCCTCGTTGCAGGGCAGAATATGTATATATATATATATATATATATATATATATTTTTTTTTTGGCCCTTCTTTATGTTTATGATTGATGAACTGCAAGTGCTCTCTCGTTTTTTATGATTGAAGTGATGTTTTAAAAAAAGTAAGTGTTTGGAATTGTGATGTGACATTGAGGAAGGCGTGAAGCGTGAAGCCGAAACGCGTCTGTCCATCAGTATAAGTGTGACCATTAAATTTATTGATTTACTTTGCCAGTGTGCGCCTCGTTTCGTGACTTGGGAGGAAGGAGAGTCACATCTTGGGATATATATATATATATATATATATATATATATATATATATATATATATATATTCACTGAAAAACCATAGGTTTCAGGGACGTTATAGTTAGAAATTAGCATTTAAAAAACCTTAGAAATTCACTGAAAAAACCACAGGTTTCAGGGACGCTATAGTTAGTTGGACTTTTCACTCGTACAAAACCAGAGAAATTCGACCGTTATAGTTAGTAGACATAACTATAACTCGCGCCCCCGCAATGCACTGCTGATGACGTCACATATTACATCATTCATGACATGGTCAGTGACATCACTGATGACATCACTGATGACATCTCAAATGCATGCATGCATGTCACAGTGAATGTTTTTCTCAGTTTTCTTATTTGCCCTTAAGAAGAAAATGTTGATATTAATTTAGCCAAACACACTGGTGATTGTCGAATATCGTTTTGGGACGTAATCGTGCATGAAATGACACCGGATTAACAATATGTTATTCTGTTCATTTGCTGGGAGTCATGGGAGTTTAAAAGTGGACCTTTCTCAGTAAAACAACGGATTGTAGTCTGCAAATATGTTGCATAGTATGGTCTGGATATCAAGGGAAAGTGTACTTTTTATTACACCTTACATTAGAGTGCTATCCCCATGTATTTATTTTTAGCATAGTGCTTATTTTAACTTCCGATAAAATACATACTGCGGATACATATTTTACTAAAGGGTCGAAAAACAATAGATTTCTTGAAGTACTTTGTTGAGTGAGTTGACTTTTGACAATCAGTGTTTGCATCTATGTGATAATAAAAATAACTATGAAAACATTCCTTAGTAGAATCAAACATGAAATACAATATACATTGAAAATGCATTATAATATTACAAAGATAAATGCTAAATAGTTGACATGATTATTCTTCATTTTCTTTCCTTCTATTGCAAGTAAACAACCGCACATATTAATCAAAGACAAATCATTCATGAATATATCCCAAGGCAGACAAACTGGGGGCATGGAATCTTGTATAAGCTCTCACAGAGTCGGACACCCAGGCACTTTGAATTTTGGTTCAAATCCTGGTGACCACACATGTGAATAAATATTTTTTTTCCTTCCTAGATCCCATCCCCTGTGAATTCACCAAGTGATACTGGCTATGTGGCTAGGAATGCATCTGTGACCCCTAGCACGTTATGGTCTACTATTGCTATGGTATCTGTAAAGAAGGCCTGTCTCTGAACAAATGTTCATGACAACTAGATGAGTATTTAGGCACTTACGCTCTGGACTGAGTTACATCGCTTCATTAGCACTTTACTTAGATAGCTTTGGCTATGGACCATTCCTGGTCTGTGTTTGAATCTCAGCCATGCTAGCGGTGTGTTCCATAAAAGCTCACAGGGATCACGTAGAATTGTCAATGTTAGTGATAACAAAACTGAGGGGCATATTCACAAGGAGCTATCGCCGAATTAACGGCACTTTATCGCAGCCAAAGTCGTGATAAATTTACCTCCCCATTCACAAGCCGGTGTTAACAGCCCACAGCACCAGTTTACCCGCGATAGCAGCCGCAAAAAACATCGCCACAGAGGACCCCCGCAAATATCGCTAATGAGATGCAGAGTAGGCGTTCCCGTGCCAAAAGCCGAGACAACATCACACCTCAACATTCTCAACGACCAGCCACATCGGCGATAAAAACACAAAACAGGCGACAAGGCGCGTTAGCACCAGGAAATTTACACCTGCTCTGACCTGGTGTAAAGTCGGACGGCAGCCAGCACCACAAAAGGGAGCACAGCCCAGGGCCACATCCGAAGGGCAACAGATGCCATGGAGCCACTCATCATGCGGCCCGGACACCCAAGAGGGCCACAACACCCACCGCCACCACCCCAGGACCCCAACCCACACCCGGAACACCCCCCCGGACCACCACAGACGCAGCGCAGACAAAGACAGCGGACCCCCAGGAAGCGTACCAGCCGCACAGACCCAACATCTGACAATGTCACCGTCCACTACAGGCTGAAAGTGACAAACATCCTACGCATCCTGACCATCATCGCCTAACAGGCCTACGGCACCAACACAGCGGACAACCAACATCCCAACCCACACAAAGCTGCTGGCTTGGCTGCACCTGTTGGCCCCTGGTACCCCCCAACCAACACCCGCCAGAGTTGGAGGAGTCTCACAGCCAGCAACATCCAAGTCCCCCACACCTGTCCTGGACATCACCATCACCCTGGTACCCAAGTCCCCATACGTACAACACAATGCGCAGGATCCGCTGGAGACCAAGCAAGGACCATACGCCCAAGCAGGATGCACGCATGTGTTGGGGGCAATACACAGCACACATGTACTACCTGTGCCCCCTGGTGACCCAGCACACAATCACCGCAACAGGAAGCACACGTCTCACATTAATGTGCAGGCAACAACAGAACACCGTGGAACCCCCAACAATGTCGCCTTCAAATACACAGCCAGTGTGCATGATACCTTCATCCTCCGACAGTCCATCATCAACCAGTGTTCCCAGGATGGCAACAAGGGAAATGCACAGCCCCTTGGCAATATCCAAATGAACACCCCACACACCTCAACTCCACAACCATGCAACTCACAACTCTGGCAATGCACACGTCACAAAATCACATACAACAGGCACAACAACATGCCCACCCACCAGACACGACAGAACAACTTACAATGTTCACATGGGCAAGCCCTGAACATGAGCCAGCAACGGCATGGCACCTCAGCCACATAATAGCCGAATGTGTGGAGAGGTGGCAACCAGGCATGTGTGAAGGATGCAGTAGAACCATGATTGGGAAAGTACACAATGCCAAGAGTGGCGGAGATGTGCTGGACACACCGCAGTATGCAGAACACACCCATATCCATGGCGACATACACCGCTGGCATATGGAGTGTAGTGGACAGTGGACGCCACCATGTCACCCCAGCCAGTGGGGGACCTCGCGGAAATGTTGCCTGTTACGCCCCCCCCCTAGGCGTCACCGGAATGGGATGGCCCGGCGTACACCATGCCAGCGTAGCGGTGTGAATAAACAGCACATAGGCCTGGGCGTGGTCCTCTTCCGGAAAGACCCACGTCTCTGCCAGGGTGACGCCTCCCACCCCGCCACGAGGCCGACGCCGTCCTCGTGAGCGGAGTTGCCTGCGATGCTGTGCGCCTGCCGGACCCCGGCACGCTGGACCACGAACCCGTCAGGCCCGCCCCTGCGCAGCCAGGCCACACTGATCACCTGCCGACACCGGCGTGTGTCAAGGAGGGCCCACCATGTGCCGTCGCAAGCTCCAAGCTCGAGGCCCACGACCTTGGCAGCCTCCTCAGACCATCACGGCCACCACGACACAGGCCCGCCTTACTCCTTTCTCGTTGACGCACTCTACTGCCGCCTTCGGCCCACTCGCCGGACCAGTAGGTCCCATGTGTGAAACTGTGTCCTGAGTCATGAATGGCAGTGACCAGATGTCTACTGCAGGGGTGATATCACGAAACTCCCTGCTATCAGTGAAGCAAACGAATGCATCACAAGCACACGACACGTGTCTGTGGGCCCATGCTGACCGCTGCCTCCGGCCTAAACTGCGGTCCAGTAGGTCACAGAGTCTTGAATTAGCAATGTGGAGTTCACATCTGTGTACCGGCATCATCGCAGACTGCATCCCCTCTCAGCACCTGTGCCACTAAGTGTGTTCCCCGACATTCATGGACACTCACTGGTCGTACATTGGTGGCGTTTGAGTCTATGGAATAGGGGCTAGTTTTCATCCTCATGTAGCTGATACCGAATTATTGGTGAAAACTAGGGTTGCGCTTTCCACTCCTCCATTTGCTGCTTCCAGATAACATCAGACCTTCCACATCATGCCCTGGAGGACACCTTCCACTGTCCCCCGCAACCCTCCACAACATACACCTCGGACATTGATGGGGTCCCGCTCAGGTCGCATGGCCCATCTGACTGCACCGCAAGTCACCGTCCCGTGGCTAGGTGCCTGTGCCGGCCGCAGTGCATCCGGGGCCACTAACTCTGTGCTGCTCAGGCCTGGGACCCCTTCTTCTGAGACATTGAATGGCCTCTGTAGCGATGGTCTTGGGGTCACAACGCCATGTGTCTGTGGCCCTGCGCTGTCCGCATCCTCCGGCCTCAACTGCGGGCCACCAGGGCCCACACATAGCATCGAGTCTTGACCGGCCCAGACGTCGCATCACCGCAGGAGGCACACCCCACCACCGCAAGGACCACCTCCAACCGCCATCTGCCAGAGTCGAAACGGTGGTCCTGACAGACCTACGGAGTTGCTCAGACCTGTCATGGATGCCATCATCGGCCTGATACCCTGCTCAGCAATCCAGGTGCCAGTGACTCAGTGCACCGCAAGCCATTGTCCGTTACTGATTGAGTTTTGTGCTGTTGTGAGGTTGCGCAGCAATGTCACCTCATGCAGTGGGGAAGACCTGGGACTATGATGAGGAAGATGTGTCAAGTGTGCGGACGGGAGAAGGCACAGACAATGGGAGGACAGGAGGCAACAGTCCCAAGGCAGAAATGCAGACTGGTGGTGGTAGTCAAGCTACACACCCGGATCTATTACTGGGTATTGTGCTGTGGACTGCGGACGCCACTGTCACCTCAGGCAGTGTGGGAGACCTGGGACGTTGATGAGGAAGTTGATGCAGGTGTAACACACCCCACTGCATCTGCATCAGGACTAACCCGTAGGGACACAATTCTAGCAATTTCTTCACATGAGCGCGCTCTTCTCTAGTGCCCCTACCTCAGTGCACTGCAACTCACGGAACCTCCTGACTGAATATTGGGTGACCTCTGTCCTTACTCCGGATCCCTCCATGTTGCTCTGCAGTTGACTCTGTTATGCTGGTGTTTTCTGTTTCCATTACACTGGTGTCCACTGTTCAGGTTTTTGCCAGCACCAAGCACTCCGTGTGGGCTGGCTTATACTCACCCCACACACATCCAGCACAGGCATCACTGTACATGTGGCCCTGCCAATGAAGGGGCCGGGTGCACGTGCCCGTAGCCAGTTCAACATGATATGTGCATGTGTCCCTGTGGTCTTGTTGTATGCATGGGGGCCCTGGGCCCTACGACATTACATCGTGCTGTGTACAGCGGACGCAGGCATGTCACCGCAGGCAGCGGGCTAGAACCTGGACATGTAGCTTTGTCGTCACCCACTCAATTCGTAAGGGGAGTGGACTGTGCCGTCGTACGCAGAGCCAACGTGGGTGTGTGACTGATATGTGCGTGCCCCTGGGCGTGGTTCTGTACTGGGTATGTGCATCTGCATGTGTCTCCATGGCAGTGTGGGTCTCCTTTGTGGGGTGTAGGTGGTCCCTGAAGGGTAGTGGACACCCACGTATGTGTTCTAGTTCACATTCCATGGGTTCGGCAATACCCGCACCTGTTGGGCCACCTCCTTTTGGCATTCGGACACCTGGCATTGGGGTGCCATGTGTGGGTCGGTGAAGTGTTGTGAGCCAGCCGTGATTGCGTGTGCTTCATGCTGTGTGGTCTGCTGCAGGGGCTGGGTTCTCCTCTGAGTAGCTTGTCTGCCCTGGTCCTGGTGGTGGGTTGTGTGGGATGTCCATGGGCTGTTGTAGGGCGTCGGTGTCGAAGGTGTGGTGTTTGTCTCCGGCATCACTGATGGGTTGTCTGTTCTGACCTGCTGGAGGTGTTGTTTGTCCCTCTGCATTGTGAAGGGGAGGTGCATGTTGGCATTGTGTTGGCGCCTTGTTCTTGTCGACATGCAGACTGTGTGACAATGTACATTGTGACTGTTTGGGCGGTGGTGGCTATTTGAGTTGGGACAGTGGACATTTGGCCTACATGGCTGATGTGGGGTTGTAGCCGTAGATATGCATCTCACAGTTCCCTGCTCTGTCCAATGTGATTGTTCTGTTTCTGCGCCTGGGCGGACCCAGTTGTGTCCCCTGTTCTGCAGTGTGGGTGTTGCACTTTGTGCCACATTGTCATGGTATGTGCTGTGATTGATATGTGTGTGTGCTGCAGTGTGCCATGGGGATGGGGGACATGTCCCTGGGAAATTGTGGGTGTGCAGTGTGCTACACCTCGTTGTGCATGTGTGCCATTGTACCCATCACCCCCTGTCCCCACAGTCCCTGTTGGATCCTCACCCTGTTGTTGTTGTGTCGGGTCCTGTCAGGCTGTGTCCGTACTCCCACCTCCTTGCACCGTCTCCACACTGATGACTGTGGCCTGGGTTTCCTCCAGCTCCTCCTGTGGCGCTGGACTGCCACCTGTTGTCGCCGTTGCTTTCTTCCTGTTGGCAGCGGGTTTGTGCCTGGTTTAGGATGTCACGTCCTGGCGGTGCCTCTTGGACTCCTGGATTGGCCTCCTCGGCACTCCGACTGCATTCCAGGTGGTCTGCTTGTGGGTCAGTTGCTGGTAGTGTTCTGTGACGCCGTGGCACTGGTCTTGTTTTCCTGCGGTCTGCACCCCGTCTTCCTCTCCCTTTTCTCCTTGGCCTTCCCCGACCACGTTGTTCCTTGCTGGTGGTCTGTGGGGGTTGTGGGGTTCGCATTGACCTCTGCGCTGGGTCAGGGTGCATCCATGTTGCTACGTGTTTTGGCTTGTTTCTGGTGTGTTGTTTCTGTGGTTTTTATGGTGCAATTTCCCGCCAGACGCGTGGGATTTGCAGGCCTGTGGCTGCTTTTTGCTACTTTTTGTACCGCGATTGGCCTCATCGCATGATTTCTCGCGTTCCGCATTTTTTCGGCGTGGCGTTGATTTTCATGATGACATTTGACGCGTTATCTGGTGACTATCGCATGCTACCGCCTTGTTGTGAATTCCACGCTGACACGGGGTTATTTTCCCGCGCTAGGCTGCGATATTGAAAGTTGCGTTATGCTACTCTTGCGGTAGTTATCACACGTTCTTGTGACTATACCCCTGAGTTTACCCTTGGCCATTCCACAGATTTTCATATCAATCACTTGGGGTGCATATCTTTTCTCAATAATGACACTAACAGAAGTTTGGGACTGGGTTTTGCATACTTGACTTTATTATTTTCTCATACCTCTCTGAACTTCTATTACAGCCTCAGTCTGTAGTTGGTGAACCATTTATCCTTTATTGCATCATTCAACCGTTGCTTTGCGTTGCTATGAAGGCTTTCCTGCTTCAACAGAGCCAGTCTCCATCTTTTGTACGTTTGTCTGTCTTTTTCAACTTCTCTCTACTCTGAGGATCTTGCTAATCCCCAGCTCTTCATTGAGCATTGTGATCATGGCATTCTGTCCGGAAATCAGGGACAACATCTCCGTTACCTTGTAATTAACATCTTTCTGGTCTTGCCTTCTGGAGGTAGTGACTATTTACTCCATAGAACAAGTAGACAGGGAAAGTGAAATTGAGGGTAGGTGTAATAAGTTCGAATCTCCAATGGGGTACCAGCGTAAATGGGCAAAGAATCAAGTGCATAATGGACTCATCCGCCGCTCATTGTTCAGAGGTTGGCAGCTTCATCGAACCACCACAGTAGATTCCTTTGCTAACACGTGGGGGAACTAGATTAAGGGTTTGTATGTTTTCAGTGACTTGCTTACGTCACCAGTATCTGACTATCTTTCTGAGAAAACTGCAGCCAGAATTACATCTAGGGTATCAGTGACTCTACACTGAGTTATGCTGGGCAGATTACCTTGAGTTGCGTTCGGTAGACATACTTGTCTTCTTCATGAGAAGATCATCTATGTTGGGTTGGTCATGAAGTTCTGTCCTCAACTGAACTGGAAGTTCATGGGTGGTAGATGCAACACATGGGTGGCAAGAAAATCACCTCCCATGCCTTTGACATTTATCGCCTCTTTCCTTGTGCATTTTGGCTGCATAGTTGCCAGATCTGCAGTCCTGGTATAAAAAGGTGTTATTTAATGTCTCTAGTCTGTAACCTAGGAGGTGTACCTGTGGCCAGGTCTGTCATGGGGTAAAACAGCAACCATCTTTGCCCTTCCTCATGGGAGTAAAGTTACTGAATAGGACTTGAACAGGCCCTTCTAGGCACTTGTTTTCTACAAAACACGAGTTTTAAATATAGATAAGCAAATTCCATGTGACAAGAATATTTACAAGAGTATAATTTATTTATTTATTTATTTATTTATTTATATAGCGCAACTAATACCCTGAGGCGTCTAGGCACTTAGCAACTAACCGCGTGAACATACTGATGGTTTGACTGAAGGCTCTAAGACTGGGTTGGAGACTATAAGGTATATAACCAAGTCTTTAGGCCTTTCCTGAAGGAGAGCAGGTCGGGCGAGTTTTTGAGCTTTATTGGCAGATGGTTCCACAATCTGGTTGTGATGTTTATAAAGCTTTTACCGCCCCATCTCTGGAGTCGGGGGTTCGGTACCTTCACCAGTTTATGAGAAGCGGACCGAAGAGTTCGAGATGAAGTATACCATTGGAAACGATCCGTCAGATAGTTGGGGCCTAGATTATGTAGCGCCTTGAAGGCGATGCATAATGCCTTGAAATTGATTCGTTTTTCCACAGGCAGCCAGGGAAGAGCATTGAGGGCATGTTTGGCTGATGAGTATTTGGGTATACCAAAGAGCAGCCGGGCCGCAGAGTTTTGAAGAACGTGCAGTTTCACCAGTAGTGCCTTGTTTATACCAATCAGAAACCCGTTACAGTAGTCCAGCTTAGACAGAACCAGTGCTGCCACCACTGTTTTCTGTAATTCTGGTGGTATAAATGGAAAGATTTTCCTCAGGATTTTCAAAGTGAAAAAAGTGGATGAGGTGAGCGCCTTCACATGTTGGGAAAAGGACAGGGTAGTGTCAAAAATGACCCCTAAGTTTTTCGCCTTTGTGGCTGGAATTGGAAGAGGACCCAGCTCCGCCGGCCACCAATCTGTGGACCAGAAGGATGTGTATCTGCCAAAAAGTAAAACTTCGGTCTTATTAGAGTTTAATTTGAGGCACTTCTCCGACATCCATTTGCTCACGTGTCGCATCACGCGTTAAAATTGTGGGCCGTGTAGTGGTGATTACTCAAAATGGAGACAATGATCTGTGTGTCATCTGCGTATGACATCAACGCAAAGCCATAAGATTTAATCAATCTGGCCAGAGGTGTAACATTTACATTAAATAGTGTTGGGCTCAGGGACGGACCCTGTGGCACCCCACATGGGACCCTAAAGCAGTGGGACTTGAGACCATCCACTTCGACGAATTGTTCACGGTTTGACAGGAAGGATTTGAGGAGTGCGAGGGCTGTGCCTGCTATCCCTATATCCTGAAGGTGATTTATCAGGAGTCCATGGTCCACCGTGTCGAACGCAGCTGACAAATCCAGCAGTATCAGGGCAGCTGAGCCTGCTTTGTCAACTGCGCGCCTGATTTCTTCTGTCGCTGTGATCAAGGCCAGTTCAGTACTGTGCTTGCTCCTGAAGCCATACTGTGTTGAATCCAAGATGTGATTGTTATCAATGAAGGTGGTCAGTTCTTGATTCATGTGTTTTTCAAAGATTTTTGCTGGTAAAGGCAGACGAGAGATAGGGCGATAGTTTTGTCCAAGTAAGATTTCTTTAAGAGTGGTAGGATGGATGTGTTTTTCCAAATTTTCGGAAATGATCCCGTTTTGATGGCTAGGTTAACTAACTCTGTGAGCGGACGAGCAACTATCTCTGTTACAGTGTGGATTACCTTGGGGGGGCATGGATCCAACAGTGATCCAGATTTAGTGGTCCGGAGACGTTTCGTGATTTGCTCATAGGAGACAGGTGAGAAATCTACGAGTTGCGGCATACCGGGAACCTGGGGCAGGCTGGGGACTTTTAGGTCTGTGCTTGCTGCATCAGATTGTGAGACATGGATGCTCTGATCGTTTGCGGAGCGTGAGGCGAATGTATCATAGATGGTAGAGACTTTTTTGCAAAAAGAGGATGCTAAACTGTTGCAAAAGGCTTGGTCTATTGCGTTGTGTTGAGTCTCCTGTATGTGACTAATTTTCTGGACCGTAGCAAACAGTTCTTTAGAATTATTCTTCGCCCCTTCTATTTTAGCCGAGAAATAAGTGATTTTAGTTTTATGGATCAGTTCCTTATATTGTGCCAATAATTTCTTATATGATTCTTTCTCCCTGGGATCATAGAGCTGTCTCCAACGCCTTTCTTGTCTGCTACAGTGCCTCTTCAGAAGCCTTAGTTCCTCTGGGAACCAGGGTTCAGTGGGCGCTGACTTGCTAATTTTCCCTGATTTCTGGGGGACTGTGGCTTGCACCGATGTGGCGATCCAGTTGTGGTATTCTAATGATGCTATCTCCGGGTCTTGGGATAAACAGGGACTGCTCAGATCCATCACTGCAGCGTGGTCAGACCAGTGAAGTTGCAGGTTGTTATTAAATTTCAAAAAAGGACAGTCTGTAAAAACGGCGTCCAGGAGGTGCCCAGCTCTATGGGTGGGACCTCCCGTAATCTGCTCTAAGCCTGCGCTTGTCACCAGATCCATAAGGGCAGGGGAGTCTTTGTCTAGAAGGTTGTCCAGGTGAAAATTAAAATCCCCAAGGATAGTGCAGTCTTGTGAATTAACTTTGTGTTCAAGTAGCTGTCCCATAGAGTGAATAAAATTGGTCCTGGGTCCTGGTGGGCGATACACTAGCAGCCCGTTAATGGAGTATACATGATTGATGGCTAACTTGAAGGAGAGCACCTTGCAGTCAGTGTCTGTTGGGATACCTATGAAGGATGCTTTCAGGTGATCCCTGTATACAATTGAAGGCAAGTATCTATAGGTAAGTATAGGCTTAGTATATTTAACTCAACATATATGTACCTTGTTGATATATACAGATATATGTCCAGGGTACATAAATGTGGAGTTAAGAATAGTACATGTTCCTTAGCAAAATAAACGTCTCCTTATGATATTCTGGTTATCGATATTGTGGCAACAATATTTTAGCATGTTGATATTTCTGTACTCAATAATCTGACATACAATTCGGGCACTTTCTTCCTCGCCCCACCTTCTCCCACAAGCTCATCCTTCCTGGAATAGGTGCTAGTTCAGTGCACTACTTGCCTTATCTACAGCTCCTCTACAGAGTAGTAGGGCTAGAACAATACATTGTGCATGCTATACACAAAACTGAGACACCCTAGGTGGCAATCCAAATAGTAACTGCCACTATGCAAATAATAGAAAATCAGCTAACGGAGATATAACGCTTGGCTAGGACTCCCCTTGGAACAGGGTGTGAAAATCCCAGAGCAGCTGAAACCAGAGCACTGGTATCTTTTGGGCATGCGTGATATTAGCAGCACCCTAGCCCTGTCAGCTGATGCTCGCCGCATGACAGCGTCCTCAGCATGATACCTCATGATTCAAGAGACTTCAATGCTTCTCCTGATCTCTGTACTATCTCAACATAGCTGCAGCACTGGATCACGAGCATGAAAGCAGGCCTGTCATTTATATTCAGCTGAGCTGAGTGGTGAATATGTCAGGGGCCGTATTACAGAAGTGCCCTGGGGGTGCAAGGGCATTTGCACCCGCTTTGTGCACCCCCATGGGACTTTGGTATTAAAGAGAGGGCTGCAGACGCTTGTGCATCCCGTTCCGTTATAGCGCTGGTGCACATAAAGCGTCAGCGCTATCATCAGAGGACGTTCCCTCATTTGCATGAGGGCGTGGCCCCATGCAAATGAGGGAATAGTTTTGACTCTGCACCTGCGCCGTATTACAGACACGGGCACAGAGACAAAGAAGCTGTTAGGAAGCGCACTGACAGTGGGTCACATAAAAGGTGGTTCACTGTCAGTGTGCCCCCTGTTAGAAAAGGGGGTCTCTAGTTGGCAAGGGTTTGCACCTTTGTCCAAGTAGGGACCCTTCTTCCTAGTCAGGGTAAGGGGGATACACTTCTTAAATAACCCTGCTCACCCCCTTGGTAGCTTGGCACAAGCAGACAGGCTTATCTCAGAGGCAGTGTGTAAAGCATTTGTGCACACATACAGTAATACAGTAAAAACACTACAAATGGACACCACACCAGTTTAGAAAAATACGTAATCTTTATCTAAACCAAACAAGACCAAAACAAAAAAAATCCACAATACAGTAATCAAAATGTCATCTTCAGAAGGTAAAAATAGTCCTGTCCATAGCAAACTATAGATGCAACACTTTCAGCACAAAGTACCTTGGATGCGTCACAATCATAAACAAAAGCCTCAGGGAAGGTGATGCTTCAGTCCCTTACGCGCAGAGAAGGTGATGAGTCAGTTCCTTACTCCATGGGAGGAAATGCATCGGTTCCTTACTGCCACGCAGGGGAGGTGATGCATCGGTTTCGTACTGTGGCCCCGGTGTCCTTGTAGATTTGGGCCCCGGTGCAATGCGTGGGGATCGGGGATGCGTCGGTTCTCGATGCTGCGGCGGCAACGGCAATGACGCTCCGTTGATCTCTCCAGCCGCGGTCCCATGAAGCGTTGGTTCTTGCAGCTGCACAGCAGGGCCTGTGTCGGAATCGGTGCGGTGATCTCGGACTTCTGAGATCGGTGCACGGGATTCGGCGTGCAGCGATTTCTCCAGCCGCGGGCAGGCACTGCGTCGGTTTCTTCGGCGATGCATTGGAAACAGGTGCGGATGCGTCGCGCTTCTAGTAGTTGCGTCTCTTTTCCAGCTTCCAACAGCAGGAACAACCTCCAGGAACAACAGGCACCTCTTGGCAGGTCAGAACACCCAGCAAGGAAGTTCAGGGGAGCTGGTGGTGAAATCTTTGTGTCCCTGAGACGTCAGAACAGGAGGCAAGCTCCACTTAAAGTCCTTGGAGATCTTTTTCAAGAAGGATACACAGCACACAGCAAAGTCTTTATCCTCTCCTTGGCAGAAACAGCCACTTCAGGCCAACCCCAGACAGCACACAGCAAAGGGGAAGTACTTCTCCTTCAGCTTTCCTAGCTCTTCTCCTTGGCAGAGGTTCCTCTTGAGTCCACAAGTATTCTAAGGTTCTGGGGTCTGGGCCCCTATATTTATACAGAATTTCTCTTTGTTCTCTTGTGGCAGAGAAACTCTGTGCTCAGTCAAAACCAGTTCTTTCCTCTCTGGCCCAGCTTCCCGGCAGGAGGTGGAGACAGCATTGTGTAAGGTAGACCAGGCCTGTTCAGGTGCAAGGAAATCTCCCCCTACTCTAATTGCAGCCCAGGTCTATTCAGCCCAGCCCTGACTCATCCAGGAGAAGCAGGACACACCTCAACCCCCCTGTTAGAAATGGGGGTCTCTAGTTGGCAGAGGTAGGTACCTTTGTCCAAATAGGGACCCTTGCTTCTAGTCAAGGTAAGGGTAAAATAACCCCTGCTCACCCCCTTGGTAGCTTGGCACGAGCAGACAGGCTTATCTTGATGGGCTTCCCTGCTTGGGGGCGATAGAACATGGACCCTGGCCCGCAACTGCAGGGGCATACTCCAGTTCTACGCCAATCTGAACCCATTTGGATCCCTCTGTCCATACTCTCAGTGCCCACTAAGCTAACCCATGGGGAACCCTTCTCCTCACCTGTGGACACCATCCGTGCAGCACCTAACCTTAGCTTGCTCACAGGTGTGTCCGAACAGACAGACAGTACCCACATGGCCAACACAGTGGTGTGGCCCAGTCCACCCCCGGGGTGTGACTCCTGTCCCCCCCAGGGGCCTCTCTGTCCACCAGGACAGCAAGCCACAGTGGCTACTGACAGTTGTCAGTGATGAGACCCAGGCCTTCTGCCTCTCATGGCTCTCAAATCTCTGTGGCATCAGAGAGCGGGGGGCAGTAGCCCCAGGGGCCTGGCACACTTTGTTCACTCTCCCTCCTGTCAGGTCAGGTATGACATCCTGACACTGACCCACTAGCCCCGGGCCTGTACCCGGTGGCTGGACAGGAGACTGGGGTGGGCTTTCCCACACCCGGTCTTCCTCCTCGGGGCTCTGCACCCTCCCACCTGGAGTGGTACCGCCTTCCAGAATTGTCAGGGCACCTGTGGCAGGTGTCCTGCACAATTCGCCCACCAGTTCAGGGGTTTTATCCTGCAACTGGGATCCCAGCCTAGGGTCTGTACCCTTAGACTGGGCAGAGGTCAGGGGTGAGGCTGTCCTCTCCCTGCCCCCCTTACCGGGGCCCTGCACCCTCCCACCTGGAGCGGTGCCCCAGAAGACAGAAGTCAGAACACCCAGCAAGGAAGTTCAGGGGAGCTGCTGGTGAAATATTTGTGTCCCTGAGACGCCAGAACAGGAGACAAGCTCCACTTCAAACCCTTGGAGATCTTTTCCTCAAGCAGGTGACAAAGCAAACAGCAAAGTGCTTTTCTCCTTTCCTTGGCAGCAAGTAGCCACTGCAGGCCAACCCCAGACAGCAAACAGCACAGGGGCAGTATTCCTCCTCAGCTTCTCCGCCTCTTCTCCTTGAAAAAGGTTCCTCTTGATTTCCCAGAAATGATCTAAAAGTCTGGGGTCTGGGCCCCTCTTTTTATACCCACAAATCCTTTGTTCTCTGAAGGCAGAGAGTGTACCCAGCCAAAACCAGTTCTGTGGGGCACTTTGCAAGTGCGCAAGAACCTCCATTGTCAGTGTGAGCCCTGGCTCTAGACACACCACAGGGGGGCGGAGCCATCATTGTGGAAGGCAGACACAGCCCTATTCAGGTGCAGTTGCTACTCCTCCCACCACTTCAAATGCAGACCTGGCCTATTCAGCCCAGCCCTGACTCATCAGGTTCTCTGGAGCCATGGCTCCTCCCCAGCCCCTGACACTCCAAAGCCAGACATGCAATACACAAACCTAGCAGAGGCATACTGGATGGCTAAGCAAGAAAATACCTACTTTTTAAAAGTGGTATTTTCAAACACAGAATGTAAAAATCATCCTCACTAAAAGATGCATTGTAACATTCTGAGTTAAGGCATATCAAACTTTATTTTCCTACCTTGTTCCCAGGGGTAGTTATGTTTATAAGATGTTATAAACAAATCCCCATTCTTTCCTGTGGGAGCAGGTAGCCTTGCAATAGTGAAAAACGAAGTTGGCAGTATTTCACTATCAGGACATGTCACACACATCAGGGCATGTCATACTTTTCACATACAATGCACCCTGCCCACAGGGGTACCTTGGGCCTACCTTAGGGGGTGACTGATTTGTAAGAAAAGGGAAGGTTAGGGCCTGGCAAGTGGGTGCACTTGCCAGGTCAACATGGCAGTACCAAACTGAGCATAGACACTGCAGTGGCAGGTCCGTGATTCTTTTGCAAGGCTGCTTGTGTGGGTGGCACAACCAGTGCTGCAGGCCCACTAGCAGCATTTGACTTACCGGCCCTGGGCACACACAGTGCATTGTAATAGGGACTTAGTAGTAAGTCAAACAAGCCAATCATGGAAACACCAATCCATTATAACAATTTACACAGAAAGCATATGCACTTTAGCACTGATTAGCAGTGGTAAAGTGTCCAGAGTCCTAACCAACAAAAACAGTGTCAAAAACAGGAGGCCAAAAAGCAAAAAGTCTGGGGATAAACCTTCCGAAAGAGCCAGGTTTAACACCCTCTGGAGGGAGAATGGGGGTAATGGACCCCCCAGAGATCCCCTTGCAGGTTCGGTGCAACCACTCACTGCACCCACATGCAAAGAGATCTCTAATCCCCATTCAAAATGCAGGCGGGCTGCCTGCACAGTGAAACACGGAGCGGCTTCAAAGCAGCCGCTCTGTTTTTCATCTAAATGCGCTACTATAATGCAGCACATTTTCCTGGTTGGTGCTGGGCGCACCTTATGAAAGGTGCACCCAGCGCTAACCAGAAAAATGCGCAGCTAAGTAATACGGCCCCTGGTACACACTAGACTCCTCCAGCATGGGATGAGTCTGGGCGCCAGAAGAAGTCTGATGTTCAGTGCAGCGCTGACATGCATGCTAGACACAGCTTCAGAGACAAAGAATCAGAATGTAGGAAACTGGCACTTTAAATGCGTTTTTTTACAACTCATAATATGTTTTAAAAAAAAGGACAAGCAAGATAACCAGGCAGGATTGCAGAGAGGCAGCAGCAACCAAATATCAGATGATACGTATCATAGCTGGAAGCAAATGTACATGCTAACTCTTTGGCCCGAATCACTCAAGACTCCAGTTTAATGCGTTCCACAGCACTTGCCAGTCATGTGGTTTTGCTTTCTTTATACTGTCTAATCTTCACAATTGTGTCCTTTACACTAAAAGGCCAAAAGCAATGGGTGGGACTCATAACTAAAGTTGGTAGATAACTAACCCATAAGCAGAGTTTTGATGCATGCTGGAAATATCCATGGGGAGGGAACAGCTAGACAACATGCACAATGTTCCATACTCCGAAGGGTGTTTCTGCATCTTCCTAGCTGTCAGTCATTGCATGACAGCTCCATCATTACCAAGATGCAACTGTCTTACTTCAAAACTATTATGTGTTCATCTCTTTTGTGTTAGTGTGCGGTGTTGTCATGGCTGGACTTGGGAAACAAAGGCAGCCGTGGTAGAAAATGCTCAAACCAGCCTTCGTCTCCTCGTGCTATCCTCTATTTTTCATCCATGCATATTCTTTCTCCTCTCTCTTCTTCCTCTCTGATCACTTTCTGTCTATTTACTCCCTCCCTTTCTCTCTCTCTCTTGAAGCCTCAAGCCTGCTACAATTAATCTCAGGGAACTGGGGAAAGGGACAGAGGCACTGGTAGCGGCCCTGGGCTTTCAAAACTGGCCTCCATTAGCTCCAGCCCACCAGGGAAATGCCCGGTGGATTAAAAGGCCTGTCTGGCCTGGTGTTGTTGTGTGCCTGTCTATGGTATGTGTTATATTCCCTGCTAGCTAAATAGAACTCCTGTTGCATCTCAGGTATATTCTGTTTATATTCATGTTAAAATGTAGGTCCGTCTTGCAGTGAATATGGGGTAACAGGTATAGCTGGATTGTTTGCAGAAATCCCCCCTCTTTACCTTGGTTCTCCTTCATCTTCATGCAGCTCGTCTTCCTCTTCCTCACTTCCACTGTACTCGTAGCCTGTTTCATCTAATGTAAAATTAAAGCAAAATATTTTAATGTAAAGTAAATGCATTGGATAGCTTTAGCACAAATTAGAAGTGACCGTGCACAAATAATTTTAAATGAAAACCATAAACTGATTCACTTATTTTCTTTCACTTTTTTTAAGAAGGACATGAGTCAAGGCATCTGAGCGCTGCTCCACTCAACACATACTTTAACATTTTTAAATACAATTAGTACAAAATAAATTAGTAAGAAGAAAGCATAACATGTTTAAATGCACTATAAAAAAGTTTGAACTGATTTCACAAGGACATTCAGCATCAATTTGTGTGCTATGGTAAGTTAGGCCCAGCTTTCCCACTCAGCGCATAGGCTGGCAGTAACTTGTGCTCATGGTTTTTGCACTGGCCATTTTGTGCGGGTCCCACCTGTGCAACGAAGGAGAATACTGGGCACTTTATTCGGGCCCTAAGATATTTTAATACATTCCTAGAGAATGGTGAGGTGTCTAAAGTCTCCAAATTGTGCTGGGAAGAGATTTAATGTAGTGAAAGAATGTGGGCAAAGTTTGTACGAAATAGAATAATTACTCTTAGGAACCTTTATTCAGACGGTGGTACAATTACATCTTGGTCCCCCTTCTCAGGCAAGCATGTGTTGAAATAATCTGTTGCCTTGGTGTCTGAATTGAACAGTAGCGGCTCCTCGAGGGAGTGCTACGGGGCGGTGAGGTGGGGAGGGGCAGGGTGGGGAGTAGTAAACTCCGGAATACGGGCGAACGGAGTTGAGTAACTAAATAAATAAATAAAATGAATTACATTGCGCGCTGCATCGCCGATTTGGCGTTGCAGCGCGCGCAATGTAATTCGTTTTATTTATTTATTTAGTTACTCAGCTCCGTTCGCCTGTATTCCGGAGTTTACTACCCCCACCCTGCCCCTCCCCCGCCCTGCCCCACCGCCCCGCAGCACTCCCTCGAGGAGCCGCTACTGGAATTGAATGATCTATCTTATCTGAGTAAGAAACCATCCATCAGCTTCTCAATCCCCACTCTGGGCCAGGACACTGTTTTTCCTTATTTATCACAGTTACCAGACCCAGGCTTGTGAAATGAAATACTGAGGGCTAGTGTGGGATGTAATCCAATTTATTTATCCTGCCTATATCGGGCTAGGGTCCAGGATAATAGTGGTCTCTGCCCCTGCCCTCTGAACGTTAAATGAACTATACTGCATATATTAATGGACTGTGTTTTTTATCTTGCAAATTGAATAACATTTTTAAGACCACTGTTTTTGAAATATGATGTTCTCCATAGGAGGAAATCTGTCGAGGTGTTAACAGAAATGCATTATTTAAATGGGGCTGTTGGAATTGCTCGTTTTTTACGGGCTGTTAAACAGAGTTTTAATGAAGGATTGTAGTGGGTAGGGGGTGTTGGGTAGTTAGGATGGGGTGTTTTCGATGATTTTAATTGTCAATTGTGTTTTAGAATGTTTTATGGACAATTGTCTAAATAAATTTGCTTTCTTATCTACCTACCTGGGCACTTCTCCTTTTATTCCCCTCTGCACTAAACAAATGTTGGATCAGGAAATTGTATTTCTTCAGCTGGTTTCTGTGACATATTTTAACAGAGCACCTGAAATGAAGTAGATGGTGTGCTGCTCCCAACATTTAGGGAGCTCAAGACATGGGACACATAGAACATGGCTGGCTTTGTAAGCTAGAAGAGCAACGTTAAAAAGAGACCTGTTTTTATAAAAAGCTGGAGAGAGTCCAGATCCTCTGAAATGTTTCCGAACTGGCAAGAGCTGTCAGCCTCAGGTCCTGTGCCAGCTCCCCCATGCTTTCAGTCAAGTCTCTGCCATGTGTTGACGCTGTGTGCACCGTGTGCGCTCACCTCACTCTCTTCCCCGCTTGCCGCTTTTTGCTGCAAGTCTGCTTGATTGGCATGCTTCTTCCTTACTAGAATAGCCCTTTGTTCCTGTTTAGTTATTCATATATTATTTTAGCTCGTCGTTGTTGATTGCCTGAGTTTATTTTTATGTTTGTTTAATTCTTATTCGTGTTCCATTTTTAATTTTGTTTAATTACTTATTCATTTTGTTAAATTTTTACTCTTGTGCCGTTTCCTGCCTGCTGTACAGCGAACTGGCCCGCCTCGCCGCCCACTTTCCGCCACCCAACGCCCTGCCTCCCTCCCAGGACCTACTTAATGGAGGCCACAGCACCAAAGGCAAGCCCATCAGTGCCTGTCTGTGCTTGAACCGCGCCCAGTGATAGGAATCCTGGCTGTCCGGCCACCTACGGATACTCCGCAGCAGGACTTCGAGACCTGGACCCCAGAGCCACCACAATGAATGCTGCATCTTATCTCCTCAAGCAACAGTAGGACTGTTCGCCTGCTGCCGCTGTCTCTTCACCTGCAATTCAGGACCTGCAACCTTCATGGAAACCCACATCAGTCCCACTTCGCTGACCTCAACTGCACTGAAACCGCTCCAGTGCCTCCTGATCAATGCCTTAACTGTCCACAAACAAGCCACTGACGTCTGAGATACCATATCCACCCTTGTCCACGACGTAATCCTCATCACAAAGAACTGCCTCAATCTCTCCTCCGCCCACGAAATCATCACTGCAATACCCTATGACTTCGAGATGATACACCAGGACCCCACCAACAAACACAACATCGCCATCACCCACAAAGAAACAATCCGCTGCACCACCACCGAAGATAACACCACACTGATCATGGAACACCTCAGCTTCCACCTCCACACCAACGACAGAACAACCATCAGAGTCACCCTCACCTACAAACACCCAGGACCACTCACCAGCTTCTGCGGCATTGTCACCGACTTCATCGCCCCACTAGCCATTGAGTCCAAGCATTACAGCTTCCTCAGAAACCTCAACTTCTACCTGGATGACCCCTCCACCAACCTCCTGGAATGCCTGGGCAACCTTGGCCTCACCCAGCTGGTCACCAACCCCACACACAACACAGGACACACTCTTGACCCAATCTTCACAGCCAGTGACAGAGTCAAATACAGCCTTGCCACAGAACTCACCTGGACCGACCACACCATTGCCCACTTCACCATTGCAGGATCACCGTGCACTGCCACCAGGCCCATCAACGCCTCCTTCCGCAGCTGGTACATAGTGACACAGACCTAATGGACAGATGCCCTCAACACCACCCAGCCCGACCCCACAATCAACCTGGAACAGGTAATCCAGAACCTGGAACAGGCAGTGCAGAACTTCACCAGCTGCATGACCAATGACACCGACCAAGTTGCCCCCATCAAACCAGCCAAGACCTGCAGATTCACCAACCAAGCCAGCTAGCACACACCAGAACTCAGGACAATGAAATACAGCTGCAAACCACTGGAGAGAAGATGACACGCCAGCAGAGACACCATAGACCAAGCCACCTTAAAATAAGCCCTCAACAAATACCACCAATGCCTCACAGATGCAAAAAAAAATGTAGTAACAAACCGCCTCGAAGCAAGTGTCAACCACACTAAGGAACTCTTCAGCATCATCAAAGAGTTCTCCTGCTACCGAGAACATGACCTCCCCTTCACAGGAACTCTGCAACGCTCTGTGCCATTTCTACAACAATGTATCTGCCATCTACAGGAACTTTGAGTTCCAACCCACCGACCTCCAGTCTCCTCTCTCCAACGGACGCCCCCCCCCACCAGCCACTCAGCGCATGGGAACAGCTCACCACACAGAACACCACAGCCATCATGAACTCCATCCACTCAGGAGAACCCATGGACCCCTGCCCCCACTGTCTCTTCAACCTCAGAAGCAAGGATACCAGCCACCAACTCACCACCATCCTCAACGCATCCATCTCCACAGCCACCTTTCCTGATGCATCGAAACACTCAGAAGTCATACCCTTCCTCAAGACACCCTCCATTGACTCCAGCGAACTCCAGAACTACCACCCCATCTCGCTGCTCCCTTTCCCCACTAAAGTCCTCAAGAAGGCCATCAAGCAGCAGTTCACAAAATACCTGGAGAGAAACAACCTGCTCAATGCCGCTCAATCTGGTTAATGCGCCAACCACAACACCGATATTGACCTGATCACCGCCAGTGATGACATCCGCACCCTCCTTGGCAGGGGAGAATCGGCGGCCCTGATCCTCCTCAACCTTTCTGCAGCGTCTGACACCATATTTCACCACACACTCATCGAGAGACTGCATCCCTGCCGACATGGACAGAACAAGGAGCACCCCATGAGTGGGGATGGTAGTAGTGACAGGCATCTGGTACCTGCAGAGTGATACTACAACTCCCAGAATGCAGAGTGCTGGTTCCTCCAACCTGGATTAGCGCAGGGTGTGATACATGGCATGAGGTAACATGGCAGCACTGACCACACACTTTTGCCAACCGTGGATATCCTGCCAAACTGGTCAAGAATTCTTTCAAGCGAGCCAGATATTTCAACCGTGAAGCGATGTTTCAGACCCAGGAAAACCAACAAATGGACAGAGTGGTATGTATCACTAAACATTCTAACATAAGTCATAAAATCAGACGTACTGTTAATTCTCTTTGGTATCTTCTCAACATGGACAGCAGTGAGCCCAGACTTGCAAAGCCACTGTTTGCGTTTAAAAGGAACAAGAACTTGAAAAACCACCTAGTGACTAGAAAGATAACTGGCGCCCTCCAAAAAAGGTAATCAACAAAGATGATTGCGCACCTCAAAAAGATTTCTTGTTACATGGCACAACTTTTCACAATGTGCAATGGCTCACAGTCTAAAATTATAATGCGCACAATAGTTTGACTTATTTATTATGAGGTGGTTGAAGCACACACTTTGAGGGTAGCTCCCCTCATTTAGATAACAGCACTGCCATAGGAAGGGTATCATGGTCATGTGTATTCTCCTGGCGTGTAGATATTGGGAATGAGGATGCAGGAAAAATGCTTATGGAGCGTGGGCATCACGAAATTCAAGACATGGGTAAGGACTGTTGCAACAGAGACTAATCTGTCCATGTTGATGAGTGCTGTAAAGTTTGTTGGCAGTAGGGTAAGAAGAGGAAATAGTAGGCGGGGAAAGCGATTTGATGGGGTAGGAAGGAAAAGGGCTGAAATACATGTATGTCTGGTGAGAAAAAGAGGAATAAAAACGATCCATGGGCGGGAAACAATTTAATGATTTGTGTGCAGGAAGAAAGTAGTTTGCCCTTTCTCAACTCACTTTTTAAAGAATACATGCACTCACACATTAATTATCCATGTAGTAACATATTCATTCATTCATCTTTGCACTCATTCATCCATCCAACTGTGATTCAGTCTTACATTCACCCACTCATCCATACAACTACACTCACAGACTCACCAACCATTGAAGTAGCAAAGGCCGCCACCGAAGGGGGCCTAGAGGGCCGGCGCCATAACTGACACCAAGCCCCGGACGAAACCAGTTTTTCGCGCCAAGGAGCAGGGAAGCTCCCCCCCCCCCGCTGCGACCACCAGAGAGGCGCAGGCCCCCCCCGGCCAATGGGGGCCCGGGCGCGATACGAACCCCCCAATGGGGGAGAGGCCATGCAGAAGGCGGCACAGAACGGGGGGGGATATAAGCGCCGCTCCCCCAGGTAAGCTCCTATCTTTTGGGAGCGGGGGAGCAGCGCCGGCAAGAATCAAGAACACGAGAAGCACATCCGAACTCGCTGGTAATCAGCGGGGATCGGAGCCGCCGAGAGAACCCGGCGGCCTGGTATCAGGGGCATCGGAACCGTCCCGAGTTCACGCGGTCCCAAAGCCGGACTCTGCCCCTGAAAACGGGGGGGGGGGGGGCACGGACCCGCAAAACGATTTTTAAGGTCTCCCCGCGGCTAAGGCTGCCTGCACTACGAACCCCAGCACCCCCCCTCCGGGGACCGGAGCAAAGACTGCGGTGGTGACCTACCCGGTATCCAGAGAAGGACGGCAGCCCGGTCAGCCCCTCCGCATCAACGTCGGGTTGTGGCACAAGGAGCAGCGGGACAAGGAGCGGTATCAGCGAGGGCCGCTGGAGCAGTGGGGCTTCACTTTCGTGCCTGTTCAAAGGCGGGCTGCAAAGGTCGATCGGCGCGTGGTCAGGGGCAGCGGGACCGGAGCCTGGTGGCAGGGAGAGACACGGCGCGAGGCCCCGCACCCCGCCTGGACAGGAGCTGCTTGCAGTCACGCCGCTCCCGGGCTTTCCGCTGACTTACTACTAAGCCGGGAGCGCGCGCCAACGTGAGGGCAGAGCCGGCGCCGGAGCGAGCCTTAAAGGGGCAGGCGAATCGGTTTCAGTGCTCAACACAAAAAAAACCACAAAAAAACCGAAAACGACAAAAAGGCTGCACAGCGAAGGGCAGGGTCGTGATATATAGACCTGCACCCCGCATTAAGAAGGTCACACGCGGAGCCACAACAAAGTTTGGTGCATACATTGGCGGCAGCATCCCGCATTACAGCACAGGAGGAAGACGCGGCAGGAGGAACGCAGTTGGGGCAACTGCGGCTGGGGGGCAGATGGCAAAGAAGGGGAACAAGAGGCAGCAGAAGGAGCTCGATGACCTGCTGCGCCGGATCCGGGCGGCATCGGAAGTCCACGGGAACGACTGGCTGCAGCCCCATCTGCAGGAGGATGCAGGAGAAGGGCCAAGTCACCGGCAGCAGAGCGTGCCCAACGCACCGGCAGCCAAGCGGCAGAGGAGGGCTCCGGCCAAACTGGCGGATGCGGCGGCCCCCAAACAGGCCCCCAAGAGGAAGACCCAGCCACCTGTAGCCAGCACGGCGGCGGCGGGACCGAATGGGGGACAACGGACTACAGCGACAAACGGTGAGCATATCAGTGCAATTGTGCAGGAATGCATAAAAACTATGGCACCACTCATTATGGAAAGGTTAGCCAGGCAGGCTGGAGCACCAGGTGCACCGGCAGGGGAGGGGCAGGGAGACACGGGAGGGCCGGGAGAGGTAGATACCCAGGCAGAGGAAGTGGCATCGGGGTTACCATGGCACCTGATAGACCCTGGCCACATACGCCGACAATGCTTAGGGCACCAAGTCACCTTAGGGGGTGGGGGCGAAGCAGGATCACCCACATTGGCTTGGGGATGCGCACCCCCGTCACCCACCCCGCCTCCCGCAACAGCGGCTGACGCATATTCACGCCCCTCACCGGGCCCCGCGTCCTTAACCACCAGGGCCACAGGGCTAGCTAGCCTCATACCGCTGGCAGTCAAGGAAAGAATTTGGAGGAAAGAATTCATTGACATTTTTTCATTATTAGAGATACAGCTAGAAGGGCTTGACTTGACCACTTGCGATAAGAGGGATGAGGACAAGAGGGAAAGGAGAAAAGAGCGCAAGGAGAGATATTTCGATAATTGGCTAGACGCGTTCCGGATAATGGCCTGCATTATAGTGAAAAAATTCCCGCGCTGCGCAGCTGACCTATGGCTGTACGAGTCCAACATCCACAATGCGCAGAGACAGTTCCCAGGCGAAGCATGGCTGGAATATGATAAGGGGTTCAGGCTAAAGATGCAAACACACCCAGAAATGGAGTGGAACGAGGAGGACGTATCTGGTTTCATTCACAAAATGATGGTTGCGAGGGAGGCCAAGTCATGGGGGGGTAGACACGAGCAGTCCTTTCGAGGGTCCGCCCACAAGGGGAAGGGGAGGCCATTTAATAAGCCCAAGCAAGTTAGCTCGTGGAGAGCACCTCACAACAACGGGACACCAGCTATCTGTTGGAAGTTCGAATCAAACGAATGTACCTACGGGGCAGCGTGCAAGTTCCAGCATACCTGCTCCTCTTGCGGGGGGGGTCACCCGGCAGCAGGGTGCAAGCGCAAAAAAGACCACAAGGGAGACAGGAAAGAGAAAAAGAAGCAATGATCTGGGGGAAGGGGGCGCAGGGGGAACAACGGGTTTACATACCTACAGGCTGGCACGGTCCTCCATTAACACGCACCTGTTGCGCAAGCTAGCCAACAGCTACCATAACAAGACTGACGCCAACACCCTAGTCCACGGCTTTGAAGAAGGTTTCCCCATCCCGTTTACAGGCCACCGCCCACCAGGCAGTGTCAGAAACCTGAAATCAGCAATGCAACACCCGGGGGTAGTAGCGGGAAAAATAGAGAAAGAGAGGGCCCTGGGGAGGATAGAGGGCCCCCTGCCCGATCACATGATCAAGGAACTGGTGATCTCCCCGTTAGGGGTAGTCCCCAAGAAGGAACAAGGGCAATACCGATTAATCCATCACCTGTCATTCCCTGACGGCGCTTCCGTCAATGATGGGATTAGCACGGAGATATGTTCGGTGACCTACTCCACGATATACGATGCCATCGACCTAGTTAGGGCGACGGGCCCAGGGGCCCTTATGGCGAAAGCAGACATCGAGTCCGCCTTCCGCTTACTCCCAGTCCACCCCTCCAGTTTTCATCTACTAGGTTTCCAATGGGAGGGCGAACTATACTTTGACAAAGCGATGCCCATGGGGTGCTCGGTGTCGTGGGCCTATTTTGAAGTATTTAGCACCTTTATGGAATGGGCGCTGCACGTAAGACACCCGTCAGGCGGTAAGCTCCACTACTTGGACGATTTCCTATTCACGGGTCCCGGGGAATCCGACGAGTGCAGAGACACCTTGTCAGCATTTATGAAGTTGGCTGGGGAACTAGGGGTCCCACTCTCAGCAGAAAAAACAGTAGGCCCGGCGACAAAAATCACATTTTTGGGAATAGAGCTAGATTCCGTCGCCGGGACGTCCAGGCTCCCACCAGAAAAGGTAGAAGATTTCAGGGGGGAAATCAGGAGCCTCCGCGGCCGGGAGAAAGCAACGCTGAGGGACCTCCAGAGACTCATAGGCAAACTAAACTTTGCGGCTAGGGTAATCCCAGCCGGCAGGGCATTCGCCAGGCGTTTGACCCAATTGACATGTGGGCTCACCCATAGACACCACCATGTCAGGCTAGGAGCAGAAGTCAAGAAAGACCTAGCAATGTGGGACACGTTCCTGGCAGACTTTAACGGTGTACTCATCTGGAGGGAAGGCTGGGTGACCAGCAAACAAATCGCGCTATACACAGACGCGTCAGGTAGCACAGGCTTTGGGGCAATCCTGGGTAAGAAGTGGTGCGCAGGGCAATGGCCTGGCAGCTGGCACAAGACAGGCAGGACCAATAATATCACCTTTCTGGAGCTATTCCCCATCATAGTAGCACTCACAGTCTGGAAGCGCGAGTTGCAGAGCATGAAGCTGACACTATGGTCCGACAACAAGGGGGTAGTGCAAGCAGTTAATAAGGGGACAGCCAGGTGCCCAGACACACTTCGACTAATGCGCAGATTGGTTAAGTTACAGCTGGAAGGCAACATAGACCTGCGGGCGCGCCACGTACCAGGGGTGGACAACGAAGTGGCAGACGCCCTGTCCCGGGCACGGATGGAGAAGTTCAGGGAGTTGGCGCCCGGCGCAGAGCAGGAAATGACCCCTTTCCCGGGCCAGCTGTGGGACCTGGCGGGATAGATTTGTCAGAGCTGGTCAGCCAAGCCCTCACCCCGGAAGCCGCCAGGAGATACAAAACATATATCAGTACGGTAATGCGGGTGGGGGGATCCAGTCACTGGGCAATAGGAGAGCCACCTGCAGGGCGGCAGAACAGTTCATACAGTGGGCATTTGACGCCCAGAAGTCCAGATCATGGACACAAGCCCACCTGTCCGCCCTGGCATATTACGCCAAGCTAGAGACCGGGGAGGATCCCGTGGCCACACACTACACCAAGGCAGCAATGAAGGGGTGGAGGGCGCGCGGAGGGCGCAAGAAGGGACTCCAGACGCCCAATAGACTATACAAAGCTGAGGGCCCTGTTGGGTGCACTACAGGGCACAGCAAAGGACAATTTTGAGCACCTACTACTCAGGGCAGCTTTTTCTACCGCATTCTTTGGGGCGTTCCGCATTAGCGAACTAGTAGCGCCCGCAAGGACAGGCCCAGCGGACTCCTGCCTACAGGCGGGCGATGTCACACCGAGGGCAGGGGAGATAGAGCTACTACTAAGGCGTTCAAAGACAGACCAAACCGGGAAAGGGGCGGTGGTGAGGTTACGGTGCATTGAGGACAAGAACTGCTGCGCGGTGTGCTGTTTGCTCGCCTTCATGACAATACGGCCAGCCGGCGAGGGCCCCCTATTCAAGCACAGGGACGGGACACACCTTAGCAGATTCCAGTTCACCTCGATCATGCGCCTCACGCTCAGCGAAGCGGGGCTGCCACCGTCAGTTTTCGGGTCCCACTCATTCAGGATTGGGGCCGCCACGACAGCCGCACAGCATGGGATGTCTGAGGCTGGGATAAAGGCCGTGGGGAGATGGCGGTCTAAGGCATATCGGACATACGTAAGGCCCCAACTGGTATAAAAAAATTTTTTTAAAAAAAAGGAGAGACAAACCGCCGCGCCGGCCCAGCCAAACAAATAAGTGACATGTTCTCATTCCCCCGGCAGGACGGAGACCGCACTTGGTATGGGTGGTGGGTCACTCCTTCATAACCTGGATGCAATCCTGGTGGCGCCAAACGGGGTACAAGCAGGAAGGACGGCCAGCGGACACCTGCATAAGGTGGTTTGGCCAGCCGGGAATGAGATGGGAGCAGCTGCCGGCGAAACTGGCTGAACTACAAGCGGAGGCGGTTTGGTATCCGGACATTCTGGTCATACACCTAGGGGGGAACGATTTGGCCAGACAAGGGACGCGCAATCTGCTTCAAGCCATACAGAAGGATTTGACTGAGGCAGGCAAGGCGTTTGGGGGCACCACCATTATTTGGTCAGAACTGATAAGCAGGAACGAATGGCGAGGGGCCCAATCACAGAGCGCTGTTGAGAACTCACGGAAAAAGCTGAACCTCACCGTGAGCAAGTTCTGCAGAACCAATGGGTTTGAAGCGGTTAGGCACGGGCTCATCCACACGGGCCGCCCGGAGTTCTATGCGAAGGATGGGGTACACCTGTCGGAGGAAGGCATGGGGGTCTTCTGGAGGAATCTTTGGGGCGCAATGGTGTTAGCAGGATGCAGATGAAAGAGCCGAAAAAGGGGGAAAGGGGGGAGCCGCAGGAAGACGGAGGCCTCCCTGGCGGCGTGGCGAGAAACTACGGGGATAATGGTTGGTACGGAGGCACACCGGAGTGCGGTGCGCCGGAATAGGACCACTCACCTTGGGATGCCTTACGGCTGGGTGAGGTGGCCTAAGGGGCGATGTGTAGGACCACTCACTCTGGGATGCCTTACGGCTGGGTGAGTTGGCCTACCACAAGGGGGTAGCTAACGGAGACGGCGCTCGCTGCCCAGCCCCCGCCGGATGGCAGGGCACAACAAGAATCGGCAAGGTAGCGAGTTGTGGCCTAACTCCGGGGACGGAAGCTACACCCCCTGCAAGGGCAACTCCAACCGAACTAAGCAACGACCCAGTAGGGCCAAGAGACAATGTAAGCCTGCAAATGACCTGTACAACGAACTGTCAGTCTAATCTGCTATTGTGCAATGTACATATGATTTACGCAAACGCAATGTATAACGAGATGCAAACAAGGCACGACACAAAAAGATGACAGCTCGCCAATAATGAGTTATGGCAGGATGCACAACAATAGGCAATATGTATATACATGTATTCCTAATAAAACTGCGGCCAACAAAGGACCACCAAAAGAGAAAGAGTACGTTGGCTTATTTATGACAAGGAATACAGGGAAGGAAAGTTGGGAGTGGGCAAAGTGCGGGGGTTATAGCAAAGGCCGCCACCGAAGGGGGCCTAGAGGGCCGGCGCCATAACCGACACCAAGCCCCGGACGAAACCAGTTTTTCGCGCCAAGGAGCAGGGAAGCTCCCGCGCCCCCCCCCGCTGCGACCGCCAGAGAGGCGCCGGCCCCCCCCCGGCCAATGGGGGCCCGGGCGCGATACGAACCCCCCAATGGGGGAGAGGCCATGCAGAAGGCGGCACAGAACGGGGGGGGATATAAGCGCCGCTCCCCCAGGTAAGCTCCTATCTTTTGGGAGCGGGGGAGCAGCGCCGGCAAGAATCTTTTCCCACCCACCCACACCTAAGGAACGGCTACGTCGCAGTACGGAGGAACAGGCAAGACGCTGGCGAGAGAGAAACTACGGGGATAATGGTTGGTACGGAGGCACACCGGAGTGCGGTGCGCCGGAATAGGACCACTCACCTTGGGATGCCTTACGGCTGGGTGAGTTGGCCTAAGGGGCGATGTGTAGGACCACTCACTCTGGGATGCCTTACGGCTGGGTGAGTTGGCCTACCACAAGGGGTAGCTAACGGAGACGGCGCTCGCTGCCCAGCCCCCGCCGGATGGCAGGGCACAACAAGAATCGGCAAGGTAGCGAGTTGTGGCCTAACTCCGGGGACGGAAGCTACACCCCCTGCAAGGGCAACTCCAACCGAACTAAGCAACGACCCAGTAGGGCCAAGAGACAATGTAAGCCTGTAAATGACCTGTACAACGAACTGTCAGTCTAATCTGCTATTGTGCAATGTACATATGATTTACGCAAACGCAATGTATAACGAGATGCAAACAAGGCACGACACAAAAAGATGACAGCTCGCCAATAATGAGTTATGGCAGGATGCACAACAATAGGCAATATGTATATACGTGTATTCCTAATAAAACTGCGGCCAACAAAGGACCACCAAAAGAGAAAGTGTACGTTGGCTTATTTATGACAAGGAATACAGGGAAGGAAAGTTGGGAGTGGGCAAAGTGCGGGGGTTATACTTCTGTGTATAACGTAGGCAAAGCTAGTGTCTTTGCCATTGCTTGTTTGCACCTGTCTCATAGGTACAGCCTCGTGTCAGATAAAATAAGGAATAGGACAAAGATGATGGACCATAGGTCTTCCCATACTAGGGGATAATTTATAGAACACTATATATTTTTGCCTATAATCCTTTTAGATATGTATGTACTATGAACCTGAAAACAACTGTCATTCTCTCTAAAACAACATTGGTCTGAGCAAAGTATATAATCCTTTAAAAAGTGAGTGCTTCCAGTGTGTGTGCATGTGTGTGTGTGTGTGCGTGTGTCAGTGTGTGTGTCAGAGGAGGACGAAAGCCTTTACATCTTGGTAAAATGCAATTTATTGGTAAGCATTTGTTTTTAGACAACCACATTACTTACATTTTTACATGGTTAGTACTTCGACAGAAAACCTCACATTTTGCAATTTGCTTTCAATGTTTGTTTGTAGATTGTCAGATGCCTTTTCTTTACAGTGATGTGAATGCATCTTCCCCAAGATAAAAACATCGCAGTCAACATGCCAGAGAATTCAATGCATGGTAATTTCAATGAGCGCGTATCTTTCAGGGACACTACGAATATGACTTTTTTCCAAAATAACCTTGCTGATTATTTGTAATTATTATAATTAACGTCTTCTCAAGTTAGACACGTCGAACCCTTTAATTTGTCATTCCCTTTGCTTCTATTCCGAGTCCTTTCATTGCACAAATTACCATTTCGAGTTGTAACGGGCTTCAGGAAGGCATCTCTTTATATGTCACATGGGGTTTATTTGTAAAGTCATTGGAAAACAACAACTCCTGAGCTACAAAAGGTAAAAAGCTGGCATGCATGCAAAATAATGAATGCAGTTCGAAGGCAGATTTGTCCTTTTAGGTTGTATGTCGGAACAACGCGTGCGATTACTTCGCATGCCTTAATAACGCGGTTACAACCATGACCGCATCTTTACCATGTATTCCTTTACCACGCATGCCTTTAAAATAAATTTCGTTGTAATGGTATGATTGGTAAAGGTAAAGGAATGGTTAAAGTATATATCCCAGCCCCCGCCTTGAGGCCTAAAACCTGACCCCGGCCCGAAAAACTACCCCGACCCCAGCCCTAAAAACACCCGGCACCCTGCCCTAAAACCGGTCTCAGTCCTAAACACTACCCGACCCCCCCATCCCGAGCCCTAAAACCCGGCCCCCAGTCCTAAAAACTACCCCGACCCCAGCCCTGAAAACACCCAGCACCCTGCCCTAAAACCGGTCTGAGTCATAAACACTACCCCGGTCAGTGAAAATGTTGTTTTGCACGTATTCGTCTGTTGAAATACTTGTTAAATTTGCAAGATCATGAGTGCAAAATGTCATTTTTAGTAAGTACACATACTGTTTAGGTCTCGCCTACGCAGCGCGCATGCGCTGCATAGGCAAAAAGACCTTTTCCCATCGATTCGGCTTTTCAGCCTAAAACGTGCACGCGTTCCATTGCCTTCAATGGCAACGCGTGCACGTTTGGCGATTCACTTGCGGGAGCGAGCAGCTGGCGCCATATGGTAGCAATTATCGCTCCTGGCGCCGCTATCTCCCGCAAGTGAAACGCTTTCACTTTTGCCGACATTTTTTTTTTTTACTTGAGGCGCGCAGGCTTGTTAGGCTTTTCATTGGGAACTGTTCGTTTTTATATGCTCTAGCTCTTGCTTGCATACCGTGTTCAGTAAACTTGTTGTGCTTTTAAATATGTAAGAGCTTTGCTGGCATTGCTTCAGCATCGGTTAAGGCAGTTCCTGCTGACTGGCCGAGGCGCTGGGTAAGTTGGTTGTGGGCTCCGTGCTTTTGGACTTGAATATACATATTTCTTCAGGAAAGATAACTAGCATCGAACTGGAGTCTCCTTTACCCTGTGCAACATACCCTGATCCCGTTCTCCCTTCTGGCCCACCAAAGCCCTCCCTACCCTGTCACACCGCTGCCCAGTGCCCAGTGCCACCCGTAGCAAGAACGACCTCCGTCTGCCAGGTCGCTATTATGTTGTGTCTTCACAATATCAGCTGTTGGCTCCGTAACCAGTTCTGTGGATCTGTAAGTGCACGCCGCGGTCTTGCACCTCCCATCACCCCTTCTTCCATATGCCGACCCCCTCCCTCATTCTCAGAATGCCTCTGCGTTGCTATTTCTGAGAAGAGCAGTGTGTTAATGTGCAGCTGTGTTCGTCTGGAAACTCTCGGCACGCCATGCTTATGTACCAACCTTATGTATGCTGGAAGCAGTCTCTGGGGGTCATCGCTGTGCTTCATCCTTCCCAAATAAACACAATGGAGGCCATGTTTACAGCGCGACCTGTGCAGCTCATCAGGCTGATATGTATTACGTGTCCTCAGCATAAAGTTCGGGGCCATCATATTTCCCTGGTTATAAACATGGTCTAGTGTTTACTTCTGCAAGTATGTGCTGGTATGTCAATGAGAACATCCAATTGTTGCCAATATGACACTGTGCCCCTCCCTTCAGTGCAGCTCATACTTCACAGGGATCCAGCGCCCGTCATATTCTTATCAATACGAGTTGTTGATTATAATGTCCAGGATGCTAATATTGGGCAGTGACATCTCTGCCACATCAGTTACACAAATGTTTTTAAACCATATTTGTGTCGATGTTACTTTCTAAAAGCTGTCAGTCTAACCAGTCACTATATTAGATGCAGATAACCAGTGCACTCTAGCCAACCCTTACATATGCAAAAAGACGTACAGATTAGTTGCTAGGGAAATCGTACTTTCTAAACCGAGACAGCATAAACCCTCTTTCATCTGCAGCAATAATCCACGTCATCGCACATTAATACGTGTGCCAAGATTATACAACTCTGTTAATATCTGTGCTGTGTCAGTACTGCATATTCCCCCTTTCTTTATATCCGATTCAAGATTTCAGAGATTCTCTTTGTGTCTGTTCCAAGACTGCGCAAAGACTCCTTTACTTTCTGTTCCAATATCTTATTGTTATCATCTTATCTGTGACAAGATTGTACAGTTTACTCCCTTTGCAACGGTGCCACAGCTGTTTAGTGACTTCCAGTCATTGTAGTGCTGCTGGTGTTGTTTTGTTTACGTGTGACAACTTTAGAGCGGAAACTGTGTTCCCTATCCTTAATCAGCAGGAATGAGTCCTAAAAGGTTGCTGCCTCCGCAGAAAAGGAAGCTTTGTCTGGTGTACTACAAGGAATGCGGCATACAGCAGTGTTACCTCTTTGTGCTTTTAGGATGGCGACACTGGGAGCTTTCTCATTTGAAGGGGGTGTGGGGCGCGCGCTTGTATTGATATGATGGAAAAATCATGTACGTGTTTACATGCAGGTGGAGAGCACGAGCTGAGAGGATGAACTGTGCATATGTACGGCTCATTAGCATGTATTCTGACTGTACAAGGTTTGCAGGCAGGCGGTGATTTTCTTCCTTTGTGTGCTATAAATCGGAGCATTTATTGTAGCCCCTGGGAAGGCTGAAGAGAACAATTGCTTTTTTTGGAATATTCTTCTTATCTGGAATGAGTTCTGGCTTCTTTTATGAAATAGCGTATCCCTGCTGCTAGCTGAATTATTGTAATCAACATTTTAATTGTAATCCTGGTTTGCTGTAAGCACTACTTCTCCTTCCCCAGTGATATAGCGTCCGTCAAGCTCAACTGTCTACAAAATGTGGAGTGAACTAAAGGGTGTCTGTTGAGCCCAGCACTCTTAACACTATACGCTACCACAGCATCACTCTGCAGCACCACAGCATCAATCAGCATCACCACAGCATCACTCGGGCCACCGCAGCATAACTCAGGGCCAGCACAGCATAACTCAGGGCCAGCACAGCATCACTCAACAACACCACAGCATCACTCAGTGCTTCTTACACTTTTTAATTACAACTTCTCAGCATGCTGCACAGCAGCCACACTTCTCTACAGCACAGCTTAGAAACATTGGCAAACTCAATAGCTCTATCGAAACACTTATAAGGCTCCTCACTGCATAGCCAATAAGTCTTGCCTTTGGGACATTATAAGTGTTTAGTTATCCAGCACAATATCCTTGGTGCAACAACATCAACTGTTGCATGGCTAAACACTTATAAGGTCCCAAAAGCAAGACCTATTGGCTATGCCAATGCTTGTTTTGTATTGTATTGGCTTCGCCTGTTCTGCGAATTTCTATCCACACAGACCATCCCTCTTACACTTCCAAAAAGAGCTGACAACCCCTTACTCCAAGCAACACTTGATAGCTGTAGCCTCCTGGTTAGTGGACCTATATGAGGAGTGCTCCCCTCCATTTCCTTTGTCCCTCTCACCTCTCTCTGTATTTCATGTAGTAGGCACAAGATGAGGTATCTAAAACTAAAAAACCTTATTTAGGGACCGATGAAATAATTTTTTTGTCACAATGCTTTAAACCATAGCTATTTATGTTTTTTGAATTTAACACAAATATTTTAATGTTGTCTTAAATTGAACAGGGTACCTACATTGTTATCCCGTTTGCATACACGCTCTCCCATATTTTAAATGATCATATTCCATCTTTCAGGTGTGAGCATTGTAAATGCAGGTCGACTTCCTCTTATTGTCAATACAATCATGAAGAACCACATGGGCGTGTAAGAAGGGGACGTTTTGCAAACTCTAATAATATTGGGAGCTAAAGTTTTCTAAAAACTCTCCTCACAAGTGGTGGCATATTTGTGGCTTAAGGTAGTGAGACATAAGGGGATTTTACTCGTGGTGTAGGCTGGTGGCGGAGATTTTATATTATGTGCAGGAACTTAATTGAGTAAAAGCACAGCATGTAGGCAGGAGACATCCACCTTAAGTTTCAACCAATGCACTAGTAAATTAGCTCATTTTAATGAAATAAAAGGAGAGATATTATTGTCTACATGAAGATGGAACAGTGACATTTGTAACTATCCTATTATTTTAATTTATTGTGAACACAAAACCCAGAAAGAGTGATATAAAAATATGTGTGTGAAATGGGGAAGCCCACCATTTCCAGGATATAGTGTAAGCAGAACAAAACCTATATATAGCACCAAGTCCAGTTTCATAAGTAAATAAATGTAATGCCTTCCCTTGATTTTGCTAGCATCCCAAAAGGCCTATGGCACTGTTTGTATGGGAATGATGGCCACTTCTTGAAACCTTTTGCAAATATATGTGTAGGGAAGCAGATTCTGAGCAGTAAAAAGCCCACTTTCTTTTATTTTTAGACTTCTGCTGTATGTGTCTACCTAATGGAGTCTCACACGCTATACGCTGTTGCTAAAATACTTTTGATCTGCAAGTTTAACTAGAAACAGAGATGATCCATGGGAGCCTACACCTCTTAAACAAACCTTATATTAAGGGGCTGTGTGCTGACATTTCCACTACGTGGGCAATTCCAAACCTTCAAGGATTATAATCATCTGTTAACTAATGCAGGAAATGTCAGTACAGTGAATATGATTTATCCTGGATTATGTCAAGATAAAGATAAGAAAAAATATAAGCATATGTACCGTAGTACAATTTTGTAATATTTGAAGTCAAATTTGCTCCTCTATTTTCTTGTCTTTCTTTTTCTTTTTCTCATTTCGATGGGCATTATATGCAATGAGTAATCAACACGTGTTTCGCCCCTAATGGCACATAGACCTGGGGCTTTTTCAAAAGTTATATAGTTGTATAATAAAGAAAAAAGAGGGAAGTATACATATAAATGTGAGGCAAAGATTTAAAATAGTTTACGCTAAATTTCCCTAATAACCAGATTTCAAGTGGGTACAGTGTTGTAATGTACTTGTTACTCAATGCACTCTCCCTATTGAGGTTCTCTGCCTGGCTGCTCAGCCTATGATGAGGTCATATAGAATGTTGAGTGTGTTTGTATTGAAGGGAGAATCAGTTGGTGTGGAAGGGCTGAGCAGCGAGGAGGCTGCTCCTGGTGGGGCACTTTAATGGATCAAACTAACATCCTGTAACCTGTAACCAAGAAGTGATCTTAAGAATAAATCTACTACCTTTCCTACAAGACTTGCCTGCGCATCATTCTTCGTTTTAACACTGGCGACGATCTGAAAGAACCTACGTGAGCTACCTTGAATGGACTGGTATCTAAGAAACTGAAGAAGCGCAATTGAAAGAAATTAGCTGGCAGTCCTGAGCCCCACCAGTGACCAGAAGATCGGTCAGCCCCATCGTGGACGTGCCAGTTAATGTTGGACTTGGGTGAGTGTCTCCATCACCTGGAGTTCCCCAAACGAATAACAAGCCTAACAGCTAACAACCTTAAGGAATACAGTATTTTTCTCTGCCTTTGTGCGGTAGAGCGTTTGTGTAAAGGTATTCCTTTTCTGCAAGTGACATTCATACAACCTCTTTTTGGTGTTCCCTTATCACATGTGAACGGTCAGCCCTAGCCTGGGCCTGCCAGTTCCTGCTGTTACTTCTGTGGAGCCTGCTGTCACCCTGCTGTTTTGGATGATGTGTTCCTGTTTTGCTGCATTTGGCAAATGCCCCTGTAAAGGAAGTTTTCCAGAGCTGTATCGATTTCCAACCTGCTTTTGTGTTTGTACTACCAGTGCCCTTGCTACCGTCTCAATGGAGAAGGACTGAGGAGACCCTTTGCGTGGCATAAGTAGGAGCGTTAGATGTGTCTGCCATCTGGAGTTTTCATGCTTCCTGTCAGGTTGAGCTATTTTCGGACAAGTTGGTCTGAGAAGATGGATTTCCTCACTCCTGGGTGAAGGGCATCGTGTGAGACTGCTGCCCATGCATTATTTGGGAACTGTGAGTACTTTTGCCGATTTGTTACTGTGCTTGGCTGCCCTTTGGTTATTTGGGCAGTTTAACCGCTTGTTAGCCCCTTTGAATATGGCACGAGCTGTGCACAGCGCGCGCACTGTGAGCGCGTGCAATCCTACCTTGTTTCCATGTGTGCAGCGATGTCTTCGTGAATCCTATGTGGCTGCTTGGGGACGCTTTCCAGCTTTGGCGTGATGGGAGCCACCCGGTCCGACGTCAATCAGCGTGCCGCCATTTTAGGATACAGATCTATTTGGTTCCTGCTGCTTCAAACACTTGCGTTGCCAACCACGTTTTTCACGTTTTGCCAACCACGTTTAAAAAAAAAAACAAAAGGAGGAAGTTTACGGTTATGAGTACATAACCAGGCAAGTGTGGGAGTAAGCTGCAGTTCTATATTGGTCTACTGGGTTATTGTTGTTGGAGATCGTATGTCAGCACAAGTAACTTCAACTGCTGCTCTATTTGTCTTACTGCGTGGCAGTCACAGCTTTATCCACTTCATGAACAAGATGAGGAATAATACTACTATCATCGTTATGGTCATCTTCAAGCATGTACCGGAGGGATGAGTGACCGAGTGAGATATCGCTCACTGACGGGAAGTTCAGCATGTTTTATCTGACTTTTATTTGCTGTTATTTTAAATATCCCTGCATATTTAAGGGGTGTAACTTCTCTCAGAGGTTCCAATTTAATGTGAGGAGATGTGCTCTTTTGTCAAGTCAGTGGGGGAGTCCACAAGGTGGGTTTGGTCATACCTTCTGTCTATTTTAGGGGTTAGTGATACTTTAGGGGTTAGTGATACCCTGACTGTCTCTCTTGTGTTATGACTGTGCGCATCTGTGCTAGATTTTTCTGAATTCCATGTTTTGGTCAGTATGTCTTGGGTTTAAGGATACCCTGGATTTGTCTTGGGTTTAAGGATACCCTGGATTTGTCTTGGGTTTAAGGATACCATGGATTTGCTTTGGGTTTAAAGATACCCATAGTGCGTTTCGAGAGTGTTTTGGGTTTAAGGATACCCTGGATTTGCTTTGGGTTAAAAGATACCCTGGATTTGCTTTGGGTTTAAGGGTACCCTGGATTTGCTTTGGGTTTAAGGATACCCTGGATTTGCTTTGGGTTTAAGTATACCCAGAATTTGTTTTGGGTTTAAAGATACCCATACTATGTTTCGAGAGTGTTTTCGGTTTATAGTTACCCTGTTTTGGTATGGGTGGAGTCTTATTCCTTTTCTTTGAGGTTAGACCTGTCCTGCCATTAGTATGTGCAGTAGAATGTTATAGACCCCTGGTTCAGCCGCAGTCTTGTGCCTTAGTATGAGGCGCAATGGGTACTCTGTGTGGTGTGGTACCAGTAGTATGTTGCGGGAGTTATGCTGGATAGCATCCACAGTTTTTATCCACAGTTTTTATAGAATGTATCTCTTTATCTTGCATTCTTTGTTTGTTTATGATCATTATAAGGGGGATGTGTTATAATGTTTTTGTGTTTGTACGCATCCTCCTTTGCTGACATATGTGTGTTTTATCATCTTCATACATTTTGATTGTTTTCGATCATTATAAGGGGGAGATGTGTTGTAATGTACTTGTTACTCAATGCACTCTCCCTATTGAGGTTCTCTGCCTGGCTGCTCAGCCTATGATGAGGTCATATAGAATGTTGAGTGTGTTTGTATTGAAGGGAGAATCAGTTGGTGTGGAAGGGCTGAGCAGCGAGGAGGCTGCTCCTGGTGGGGCACTTTAATGGATCAAACTAACATCCTGTAACCTGTAACCAAGAAGTGATCTTAAGAATAAATCTACTACCTTTCCTACAAGACTTGCCTGCGCATCATTCTTCGTTTTAACATACAGCACACTGTTGCCAGTCAGGTGAGAACACTGAGTGCAACACTGCAAATTTGCAGAAGAAAATAAAAGAGTGGTTATAACTTGATTAGGTGCTAGTGCATTACTTTCTCGTCATTTTATTTTTAGTTCTCTGTTACCCACTCTTGAGTGTATTGTGGTTTGTTCCAATCCAAAGAAAGTACATTTGTTGTTATGTTGATGATGAAGTTGAAAGTGTTCATTGTGTGAGTAAAGGCCCATCGCTCCCATCCCTTACTCCCTAGACACAGTTTATGAACAATGATAGACTTCCAAATAATACTATATATACAATAATAGGTTATTGTCTAAACATATTAAACTATTTTCACTGCGATGACCCTTTTTTTTTTTTTTACTGTGAAAGCCTTTTTCCTTCTCTTGAATTTCACTTTCAAGATGATCAACCTTTCACACATCAATCGTAAACATGTTGCCCTATTCCCCACCTCTTGCCATTTACTTTTTTCTAATAATATAAAAAATCATGCACTCTACCAATGAGATGCTGTCAAAACTATCTAATATCCTGTCTTTCCTACATACATTTTTGGCTTTTGCTGGATTTTCACACATGCACTAGCACATTTGCAGTGTTGCTCTGAGTGTTCTCACATGACCAGCACCAATGTGCTGTGCCCTCATGTAATCTGGTTACTAGTGAAACTTAGCGTAAAATATTTAGAATTTATGCCTCACATTTATATGTATATTTCTCTTTTCTTTCTTTAGTATACAACAGTATTACTTGGCATCCTTGAAACAGTCCCTGGCCTGCACACCATTAGAGGGCGAACAATGTGTTGGCTGTTCATCGTACATAAAGTCCATCAAAATGAGCAAAAGAAAAATAAAGATAAGAAAATAAAGAAGTTACTTTGACTTTTATTATTACAAAACTGCATTGCTGTAGTTATGCTTAAATTTTTTTTCTTATCTTTATCCTAATATAATCTGTGATACATCACATTTAGGGGCCGATTCCTATCTTGCTGGGAGAAGGCTCCGTCCGACTCGGATCCGGAGGGCTTTCCGACCGACTCGTGCTCCGGGGCTCCGAGCGCCCGAGTACGATGCGAACAAGCGCTGACGGACACAGGTCGCTCGGAGCCCCATTGAAGTCAATGGGAGCCTGTTGTACGACACGTACATAGGCTCCCATTGACGAAAAAGGTACGTTGTGCACAAGGGCGCCCCCTGTAGTGGGGACGCATCTGTGCCACCCGCACCGTACATGCTTGTGTAGGGGGGACCCTTGGGTCCCCCCCTCTGATCGACTCGTAAGGCTACGGGTGAAGGGGGGTCCGGCGCGGACCCCCGAAGTCCGCTTCCCGGAGCATTTACGTGTCGGAGGCTCCGACTCGATCCGGCTGTCCGAATCATGCATCGTACTGGCTCGGTCGGAAATCACCTCCATTGCACGGCACTGTTTGCTTACGGACGGGACGTACGGAGTGGGTCGGACCCGGAAACTATTCGGTCGGCGATTTCACGTTTCTCGCATCGTACTTGCTCGCTCGTACAGCTGGACGAGTCGGTCGGAAAACACGCGTACGGCTCGTACTTTTTCCGGCCGGATCGCGTTCGGAGCCCTTCCGAGCGAGATCGGAATCGGCCCCTTAGTGCAGTGACCTTTCGTGCATCACTTAACAAATGGTTTTCAGCTGCAATTTCAACTGTCAGTGCCTGCCTTTTAAAACAGGTTCTGAGTCAGCCTGGCATCTACAAAAACATACCAATGATGCAGAATTGGTTATGGCTTCCTAAGGCCTTTAAATTCAATTGGGAAACCAAAAATGCAGTTTTTTCTTTTGGCTGAAGCATAAAATATTTAGGGGCTTATTTACAAGCCCTTTGCACCGCCGCTGCGTCACTTTTAACATGGGGAAAAGTGGCGCACCCGTGGCGCAAGGGGTTTGTAAATAAGCCCCTTAGTGTTTAAACTGCTTTCACACTTTGGCTAAAGTGTGCTGAAAATATAATGTTTCATTGGCGCAAGGTAATAAAGTCATTAACATGCCTTTCTGAATCAATTTCTGACACCGGAATGTATCCAGGGTCAGTTTTACTGTATATGCATTTGTTTATGAATTTATAAAGCTGAAGAAATTGCCATGAAGCAAACACAAGGAGACGATGGACGGAGCGCTGAAACTTTTCAGACACTCACCCCCAGTCACAGATCTGGGTTGAATCCATCAACATTCTTTAGCTCAATTCACCACCCCAGTTCAGACACAGCTATATGCAAATCAGTCTTGACCCTGTGCCTCATGGGAACAGTCCAGCCCAAACTGCAAAGCCATGTTTTCCCTGGACCGGAAACAAGCATCCTGGGACCGGTTTCGGGGTAACGCCCCTCATCAGCCAGGCCAGCTTGAATCCAGTGGCAAAGTGAGCAAGGGACCCACGTCTGGGCATACCCTGACAACTTAGGGCGAACAAAGCAAACACAAGGAGACGATGGATGGAGCGCTGAATGTTTTCAGACATTCACCCACAGTCACAGATCTGGGTTGAATCCATCATCATTCTTTAGCTCACTTCGCCACCCCAGTTCAGACACAGCTATATGCAAATCAGTCTTGACTCTGTGCTTCATGGGAATAGTCCAGCCCAAACTGCCAAGCCAAGTCTTCCCTGGACCGGAAACAAGCATTCTGGGACCGGTTTCGGGGTAACACCCCTCATCAGCCAGGATAGCTTGAATCCAGTGGCAAAGTGAGCAAGGGACCCACGTCTTGGCATATCCAAGGAGACGATGGATGGAGCGCTGAACCTTTTCAGACACTCACCCCCAGTCACAGATCTGGTTTGAATCCATCATCATTCTTTAGCTCACTTCGCCCCCCCCCCCCCAGTTCTGACACAGCTAAATGCAAATCAGTCTTGACCCTGTGCCTCATGGGAGCAGTGCAGCCCGAACTGCCAAGCCATGTCTTCCCTGGTCCAGAAACAAGCATCCTGGGACCGGTTTCGGGTTAACACCCCTCATCAGCCAGGCTAGCTTGAATCCAGTGGCAAAGTGAGCAAGGGACCCACATCTGGGCATACCCTGCCAACTTAGGGTGAACAAAGCAAACACAAACATTGCCATGAGCCAGACTTAATGGAATCCAAGCTCTGAGCTACCCTGCTCAGTCAGTTCATTGCTCTGCTGGCCAAGTGGCAGTTCAAATCTTCCTCTGGAACAACAGGCCCATCCTGGAGATTACCATTCTGTTGGCAGAGGAAGGAGTCAGAGGTAAAATCTGCATAAGTGAATTAGTTGCAGTTCCCTGACAAGTACTGACAGGATGTCATACATCAGACAAAGGGAGGGCAAGTGGACATCTGGTTCCAGTCACCACGGGGGGAGGCATTCTTTGAAGTCTTGTTGGGAAGAACCCAGATCTGAGTAGGGGAGGCTTGTTCAGAGGAGAGGTATTTTGAAATGTCCGTTCATGCTACAGTCTTTGTTTTTCCCAGAAGGCTGTGCAGGGGATTGGACAGCAAGTGGCTGCCTCCTGAATGTACTAGTTAGTGATGAATGAACGGTGTAGCACCTGTGAATTGGATAGGGATGCCCATTTTCCAAAATTCTTCACTTCTACTTTAGACTAAGGCTGGGCGTAGTTCGCGAAGTAATGCTTCGCGAAGCTACGTAAAGTGCAGTTCGCACTACGCAAGCTTCGCGTAGCACTCACGCGAACTGCGTGAGCGCACTGTTCGCAATGATTGCACAGTGCCGGATGCTTGTCCGCACTGTGCAATCATTGAAACGGCAACTTGCACAGTGCGAGCTGTCTCTTACTGCCGCTCGAGTAGATTTTTACTCGAGCGGCAGCTTTCAACGCGGACTGGTAGTTTCTCATCGCGAGCGGTCGCGAGCATACGCGACCACTCGCAATGAGAAACCTGACCTCCCGCGTTGAGAATCTCGCCGGGAGGTTTATTTTTCCACGCTCGCGATCGGCAACTTGATGTTGCTGATCGCGAACGAGGAAAAGTCTCGCCAGGATGTCATTTTGCTTGCTCGCGGTCGCCAACTTGACGTTGAGGACCGCGAGCAAGCAAAAATGACCGCGGCACTACGCTACGCTACGCGTGTTTGCACTGTGCTACGTGCAATTCGCGTTGTGCGAAGTAGCGCAAACTTCGCAAACTACGCGAGCGTAGCGTAGCACTTTGCCCAGGGTTACTTTAGACCCTAGCATATGGAAGAGTAGGTGAAAAGCAGAATGAGGAACACAGACCTGCACACCAAAAGGAACCCTCTTTGGAGGGTATGGGACCCACTGTAGGCTTTTTGTCCAATGACTTTGGTTTGACTCTGTCTTTAGAGCATGTGGCACTATCTCAATTGCCCCCTTCTATGAACCAGTAGTTGATGGACTTGTTGGGAATCCTTAAGGAAAGGAGTACCCTTTGGACTTTGGTCTACTGGTCTGTTGAGGGTGCCCCAGTGAATAATCTTAACATTTTCTGCTTATGTACCCCCATTGCGTTTGATATATTTCACATGTTCATTTATTTAGGTGCACATTTGTCATCTATAAATGAATACTGGATTTAGTATACTTTGCATATGTATATTGTATGACATTTGTTTTATTATAGCTTGATAGTAAATCAATTATTCATATATGCTTTCACATGATTTGTAATGCATTTTAGAATTATGTGAAGGTGCCAGAAAATTAATATAATAGCTTTTGCATTTGACATCATTTAATGTGAGGCCTGTCCTTTTCAAACCAATCAGAAAAGTGTATTTAAGCTGGGCACAGGCAAGTGTAAGGCAGAGAGGAAATCTGCTGCTTCCTGGGAGACATATTTTGGGTAAGCACAGCTCTAAATCTCCTTTAGGAAGGCCACAAGGGGCATCTTGGAGCCATCCTGGCCATATCTGCTTGCTGGCTATGGCAAAAAGTCCTGAGTACAGAGACAGAGGACAAGCTTCTCAATAAACAACAAACATTTCTATTATTCTGCATAACTATGAGAGTGAGAGGCCAACTTAGAAAGTCGTTCAGGCCAGTTTGGTGCCAAGAAAGCTTAGCTGGAGGCAAGAAGGGAGGCTTTGGAGAACAGAGATTGGTTCTGTTTTTTCCTTGCAAAGACATTCTAAAACACCATTACAATATTGCAACTCTGTTTAATTTTTGTATACTAATCACTTTAATTGTCACTATTTTGTTTTTCTTTATAGTTACAACTATACACATGATAAGTACTACACTAAGATGTTGATTTTAAATAAATCATATTATATAGGCCTAGTGTGTATTCTTGAATATGTCTATTCATGGTGAAAAGAAATGTGGGAGTCATTAACAATAAATATTCCTGTCACACTCACAGGACAGATTGTAGCCCAGAATGCACCGTCCTCATGTAGTGCTCCAGTGGGTCATGAGTTACTGTCCACCAGGTTTACTGTCTCTAGTTGGTAAGTTGGCATAGAGCCTACACTTTCACAGGATGGTCTAGAACACCTAATGAAAAGAAAGCTGGGAGTTGATACTACAAGCTGCTGCTGGACACACAGGCACACTGCAAGTGGCTGAAGCCTGAGGGTCCTATGACAGTGCAAGTAGGGAGAGTGGTCTGCCTGGAGTATAGTGGGGTACAACCAGTACTGGATGTAGGTGCAGGTCCGGGCTGTTATTGCAAGATGCTGCTGAAAGAAAGAAGGCAACAGCATCATGGTCTGTAAAATAACCAACCAGAAGCCAACACTAACATTTTGGGAGACAGGAGGTCTCACAAGAGCCCATGTCAGGAGGAGCCCATGAATGTAAACCTATTGAAATTGATCAACTGAGTCCGGAGTTATTGAAAATAAAACCAGTTGGTCTTTTGTGGGGTACGCAAGGCAGCACTGGGTGCTTTGATGTATCATCACATTCTAAGATCCAGGATCTTCTAAACACCCCTGGGGGGGCATCAGGCCAGTTGGCTTCTCGAGGTGGGGGACTCCTGCAATGTCATCCCTGTCTGTGGAGCTCCGGGGCTTGTTTCTCACAGCCCTGAGAGGAGACTATAAAGGTGGTCTAGGTCACCATGCTCAGTGCCCGCACCCCCACTTTGAGATATCAGTCAGAAGGGTGGAAGGCAGCGGTCTTCCCCTATTGGCGCATATTGCTGTGTTCTGTGTGGATGGGAGTCCCTCAGGGCCATGCGGCCTGGGGACGACCATATGGTTCAATGGGTAAGGTCACTGGATGCTCCAGGAGGACAGGGGGCATCCTGTAAAGCAATGAGAAAACAAAGGGAATCATCAAAATGTTCAAAGTAAGGGGGAAAAAACTTGTGGTAAGTGCAAGTTCATCAAAGGGAAATTGCCCAGGGCCAAAGGAGAAAACCATAAGCCCTGGCATTAGGCACAACATTTGTATATTTTCTGTCTATGGTTCCCCAGGAAGGCAGGAATTCAGCCAAAATGATCCAGTGTGCACTGGGATGAGCTGCCAGGAGTCGTGCAGATATCACTAAAGCTGCACCTACTTAAACAAATCACCTTAAGTCTGCTGTGGTATTACGTTAGTGACCACGGGAGAAGCTGAGCCTGCGTTTAAGTTGCTCGCAGGATTGTCTTTACGTTTTAGTGGTCTTTTCTTCATATGCAAACTGTTTTGCAAGCGTAATTTTTTAAGGTGTTCCAAAATCAATAGTTATGGTTTTTTCAATAGCAAACAGAAAAATATTTTTGTAATTATGGTAACATCTTAAAATTTTCATCGATTTTGAAGTGTCCACATTTTATTCTTGAACGCATTGTGAAACCCCTATGACAAAGGTCTATTGTTTTTTAATTGAATGTCCCAAGATTTCCAATAGACTGTCTTTTTAAGGCTACTGTCATTTTATGGGTTACTGGAACACAAACTATTAAAGGTGACTCAGACCTACTGGTACTAGTCTGCATTTAGGTTGTTAGATGCCCACTATGACCTTCTTGTAATGTACACCCCATGTAGATTGTAAGGGTCTTTAGAGGGTGTTTCCATTGGTTTTCCACATGCCATTTTGTATATATTAGAAATCTTGTGCATAATATTTTGTTTGTTGTGTCTAAAACGTGTTTTACTTTTTAAAAGAAAAAGCACAAGCTGAACATTGATTTATTGAGTTTTGTCTGTTGCTTTGATGTGTTCTTAGGTTCTAGCCCACAATACCCACCTAATTAAGACTTTGACTTCCCTACCTCCTTACCCTGAAAGTCAAGCGCTAGAAAGGGTACATTTTAAGACTACACAATATGGCGGCCCCAGGAATTCACAGGAAAAAGAGCCCCGTTTTCACAGTTGGGGTCTAGTATCCTCTGATTGCTCTGGGATCAACCAACCCAAATTTGTCAGAGTAACTCTAACTATCAACTACCAAATCTTTACATTCATATCCTGATCTACAGAATCATGATTTGTGGAATTTTTAAAACACTAAACCTACTTGCTAAAGCAGAAAATCTATCACACAGATAGACTTTTTGGCACTTTTTGAAGTCTTGCTAGGGGAAGGGGACTTTCTGAATGGATATGACCACCGGGAATATTTGGAAAAGCCACACAATGTTTAATTTTGCAATTATTCACAATTATTCTTATAAGTTTTGTTTCCATGCTATTCACCAATTATTAGTTCTATTAATGTTTGAGGTAAATATGCATCTGGGATGATAAATTTCCCCAAACACACACAAGGTGTTTGGGAATGATGGAGAAAAGGGCAAAGGATTGAGCAATAAATGCATACTTAAGCAAATTTGAATTACCATACTGTGGACGATTTACTGGTGTAAGTGTTGGGAACTAGAAATACTTTCAGAAATCTATGCTTTGTGTATATTTTCCTAGGATACACCTTGGGATTCAAAGAACCCAAAAGAATGTAAAAGTCTATGCAAATTGTAGGGGGAAACGTGATGTACAGATTTCTGCATTTTTGTGTTGATTGGGCTTTAGGAGTACATTATATGGGTCATTAGATTTTCTCCAGTGCTTAATACATGTTTTTGTATTTTTTATTGTTATATTTGTATTTATTTTATCTTTTGTTTATATTTTTTTTATTGTTCAGAAGATCAGCACAACAAGGGAGTGCTGAATACATGTGATGTTAATAGGGCAGAAATAGTGATCAATCAGTGTGTAGAACACTGAGACGAGGCTTAGGCAAATTTCCGGTAAATGCACGTTTTTTTGAAGAAGCACTCTTCATCAACACATTTCATAATTTAGTAAAGGAACCAATAAACACGCGCTACAATAATGAAAATGCATCTGGGGTATACAAAAAGCAATTGGACCAGAAAAAGAAATGTAATGTACCTACGCATAAAAGAGCATGAATCACAAAAAAACAAAAGGGCAGATAGCATGCACAAGTTTGTGCCTTTGTGGTAATCCCCTCAATATACACTACGCCCTCGCGAATTTCATATGGGCCTGGGAATAAAGCTATAGCCAGGGAGTATCACAAGAGTGGCAAATGAAACGCAGTACACATTTGATATACTCCCACTTGGCAGTACATGTTGGGACATTCATGAAAGTTTCAGAATGCACTTTGTACACTTCTCAGAGCACCCAACTCACACTCATATGGAACTGGTGTACATTGTATATAAAATGTAGGGAGTTGTGCAAATTAACACCATTTACTCTTATCTGTAGACACTGCAATCCATTGAAGGGATCCACTGAAGCCAACCTTTCCAGAGCTATGGTGTATAACGGTGTCGGATAAAGAACATCTCCTAAGACAGTGGCCATCTTTGACCACATTCTGATCAGACACAATAAGCGCTCATTGATTCCCACTCCAACTCGCTACGCACTCAAGTTTTCGAATATAAGCATTACCCTTTTCTCCTTTCTTTTTCCTCGTCCTGTCTAGGTGGTCCTTGAGCATGATCCGCACTTGTCTCTCGCTCTGCAGATCTCGAATGAAGGAGTGCTTCAGCAGGGTTTCAGTCGGCGGACGATGCATATAATTCTTAACCAGACAGCTTTCCACAAAATTGACAAACTTCTTTGACCTGAGGATAGCACACAAATAGACATATCAATGCGCAAGGGTTACAGAACAAACAAGAAAGCAAACAAATAAAGAGAAATACGTTTGCAACTAGAAGGTATGAGGAGACAATATTTGTCAAGGCAAATTCTTTTTTACCATTTTCTTGATTTCAGTTTGGGTGGTGGATTTCGGGGAATGAGGAAAAGGGCTCTCATGGGATGCATGTCACACAAGGCTGAAAAAAAGAGAAAACACATTATCAGTGCAATCGATGGCTGGTAAATTCCACTTGCAACGTAGATGCCCAAATACACCCCAACGTCTCTATAGCCACCACCAGCCCTTAGATTCTGCTTAGCTGCTACCGAATTTCTAAATTCTCCTAGTTTCCAAGGGGAAAAGGAAACTTTTATTTAACTGATATAGTCATATAGTTGGTAGGTAAATAGAATCAAAAAGTTATGGGTGAAACAGATAAATTGAATAAAAATGAAGTTAACCTTAAACAGAGTTTGGTTGGCGCCCCGTACAGAAATACTGTGCTAGGAGCCCATTAAACACTGCAGTGACTAAAAATAGTTCAATTATGTGTAAGGCTTTTTCCATGATCCTACAAGTTATAGGGACAAATTAGATATATCAAGTGTGAGATTACATGTATTCCCTTCTACATAGGACTCTAGCTACTGTGGGCCTCATTTACCAAAAATTGTGCAGTGCCGCAAGCTATTTTGCTGCGCCGACAGCATCATTTTAAAAGCACATGGATGCATCATAATAAAAACAATATGATGCATATGTTTGCTTTCCCCTGTGCTGGTGCACAATTGGCCCCCATGTGCCAGGGCAGGTACCCTTGTGTCATGTCGCAAGGGTGCCAGCTTTGCGGGCATGATTGTTTTTGTGCAGGAAGGTAAACAATCATTGATGGCATTTTCAGCATGCATAGAAAGAGGAAAAAACAAGATGAAATAAAACTATTTCTCTTCGTTGTGGTAGGATTCTGGCACATTCCCAGCTTTACAAAACTTTTTAAATCTGGGAATGTGTCAGGTTCCATGGATGTTGCATGGGAACACCAACAGCAATACACATGAACGTCCCTTTCACTCAGAGTAATAAGTGAAAGGGGCCCATATTTTACAAGGCCATGAAAAGTCACGCAGGGTGACTTTACATGGCCTTGTAAATATTGGCAGGCACACAGCGCCGCCGGTGCAGCAAAAAAAGTAACGCACCAGCAGCACAATGGCCTTGTAAATAAGGCCCTTGGTCTGCAATGGAAAGTTGTAATCCCAAGTCTCCCTAACTCTCTGTAGGCGATACCTGAGACCGCATTCAGTATGAATTTATCATCACAGCAGCAATAAATATAAACTGGACAGTCAGATTTATTGTGGATGGAACCAAAAGGCTCATGTAAAGCTACATGAGTCCTGCTGTCCTAAAATTACTTTTTACTGACCAGTGAGGTATTCAGAAACACACATAATGTGTTTAAATATTTGCCTCATATCAAACTTTTTCAATTGCGCCTTTTTCGTTCTTCAGTTTGTTAGGTATATTTCATTCACTATTCAGTATTCAGCTGATTTTCTATATAAACATTCGTTTGTTTATCATATGCGTTTAGCTTGTAAGGCTAAAAATCTTTGTTTCATTTCTGTTATCATCACATTACTAAAAGAGCAAAATGTCAATAGTAATCACACCTTTATTGCATTACGGGCTAACATAATCAAAGATATATTGTGTACGGAACTGGACTTCAAAAATTGTATTAAAACCGTAACTTACTTTAAGCAACTACAGAAAAGTGTCCACTTCTTATGAAGGAATACATAAACCTTTCTAATTCAACCCATAGTACTCGCTTGTGTGAAAGTTATGTGTGCCAATGCATAGGTATGTCTTTATTAGAGCATTGGTGTGTGCCTCTGTGCACGTCTGTGTCCATCTATATGTGTGTGTGAGCTAAGATGAACATGAGTGTGAGTGTGCGTAAGTGTGTGTGCCTTTGTGAGTCCACATGGGTATGAAAGTTCATGGCTTTGTTGTGTGAGCTTGTATCTGGGAATGTATGAGGGTGCATGTGAGTGCCTAATGTGTTTCTGTGTGTTGATGAATGTGCATATGACAGGGTGCATATTTGGCCATGTGGATTTACTGCTTGTCTGTAAAAATGCATATCTGTATGTGTGTGAGTACATAGGCAGGGTAAGTGTCTGAATATAAATGTCTACATGTGTTACGTTGCGCTCATGTCTGCATAGGAGCCTAAGAACATGTTTGTGTATACTAGATATATTGTCTTGTGGCTCATGGCCTCCTGGCAGGTCTGGCTACGTTACCACGCCTGGCTGCCATGATGACTCTTGCGCACGTTACTATTGGATGTTGTTCTGTCGCCCTCTGTTATTGCCAAGTTGTTCTACAATAGCCTGCATTTTCTGTTTCTCACCTTTTCTCCTATTCCCTTTGTGGGCTCAGTCTGAACAACAGTTACAAGGTCGAATAACAAATCCCTGGTTTCTACTGATTTGGCCCGTCTCTCGTACCTGTCCACAACATGCGTAAGAAGAGACACTTTATAGTTCAAAATATTTATTTCAACTTACGTGCCCTTAGATACAGTACACGTGTCAGTACTAATAGCATAATACATAGGAATAATATAATCAGCATAGTTACTACTCCATAGAATACGAACGGGGAAAGCATCTCATAAAGCAGTGGATATATGTCTAACTAACATTACCACCCTCCCGTGCTAGAAGCCAGTTTATTATAATAATAGAAGACCTTTGGGCTTTGACTAGCGAACCCCCATACCTCAGTCTCTTGATGCAAAACTACATCAGCAAACAATCACAGCTCTTCTCTCTGGAAAGGTCGTCTCCAAGTGCTATCTTAGAGCAAGCGAGCGCATTATTAAAAGCACACTAATTTCTCAATGGCAGCTGTACAAGTGTTATGTCTAGGTGCGAGGACGCGCCAAATCAGTAGAAACCAGGGATTTGTTATTCGACCTTGTAACTGTTGTTCAGACTGAGCCCACAAAGGGAATAGGAGAAAAGGTGAGAAACAGAAAATGCAGGCTATTGTAGAACAACTTGGCAATAACAGAGGGCGACAGAACAACATCCAATAGTAACGTGCGCAAGAGTCATCATGGCAGCCAGGCGTGGTAACGTAGCCAGACCTGCCAGGAGGCCATGAGCCACAAGACACCCTCCCTGGGCAGTCCATCGGCCACGACGAAAATGAAGACAGAGTTCCAAATACCTGAGCAGAATAGAGGCGGTCTACTAACAACTAACGGCAAGTCAATCAATCCAAAAATGTGGAAGAGCAGAAAAATGCTATACCGTCCAGAAGGACATCATTGGAATCGTCAAAAACGTAGACGCCATCCAGTCCAATAGGTCAAAGCTGCAGGAATGTTCTTCAGAGTATGGAGCATCCAAAAGCAATGCGGGACAGCTTGCGTGATATTCAATATAACTTTGTTGTAGGAGATTCTGAGCAGCCGCCCAGATATCCCATTGTGCCAAAATCCCCAGTGCAGCCGCACGCATCATAAAGCCAGCAGCGGAACAGTCCCGTTCATGGGCCTCTAAGGGACCCACCAACCGAACAAAATCCGGGACCGACAATGACGAATTGGAGAGGCAATAATCCATGGTCCATGTAAACGGACAGCGGATGCAAGACATCACAGGTTGCACGCAAGTGAAATACGCAAAGCGAAAGGAAAGGGTGTAGGACACACTGATAGTTGCCAAGGGCAGAACATCGAAGCCAACCAGAAGTCGCTCACGGAGCAGCTGTAGGCGTTCGGGATCGAGAAGGGCCCAGTGGTGTGCAGCCATTGCGCAGAAAACAGACCAACAGCAAGACACCAGCCGCCAAAGCGAGGATTAATGGGAAACCACCAAAGACGCTAGAAAAAATAGAATGTATGAATGCCGGTATCACACCGAAAATAGTTTGAAAGGTGGACACGAGGCCAGACCCCACAACCTTAAAAAGTGCACCAGACCCTCAGTGTTTGATGCGTTGAAAATACGATGAATTAACTCCCCAAAATGTTGGGGGAGGTCAGTGTTCAAAAGGGCCTGTATTTCACTGTGGGTGCTCGCCACCTGGAGAATGAATGTCTCCCGGGCGGATGTGAGCATAACCTCCTCATTCAATAATAGGGCCTTTATTCTGCTCAACTTATTGAAATCTGCCTCCATGGTAGGAATGGAAGGCCAAATAGAGCTATCAACGATGTCGTGAGGGGAGGAAAAAGCACATTCTTGCAGCAGACAACTCTGTGTGAGACTGTAACAATATACGGAATGCCAGCCTGTAGGCCACAACAGTCTTCGTTATATAAAAGCAAATAGCTACCGTTGGTAAGCAAAGTAAAAGTAGGAGAAATAGCAGGAGCAGGAATACCTTTTAGCACACATGCCAGATTTGGAACTGAAACGCTACAAGCCCCGTGCAATTTAATATGTTTACAAATAAGCGAATGACCCACAGTTGAATCACAAGACTCCCCGTGAGAAATACCTCCTTGCCATCTCTAAGGCATTTATACATGAAAGGCAAGGACCAAAGTTCATGCAGGAAAGCACTACCCAAAGGCTGGAAACGGCCTACAGGATAATGTTTCATGCACGAACCGAATTCAAATAGGGAAAAAGGTAAAGCTATAACCCCATGAACTAGCCACACCGCAGAATCTAGTTCCGCTACAGAGAATGGTAAAGGATCCACTTTTTCAATATGTAACAAAGTGTAAGATGCATCTTTCATGGACATGAACTGCTGTTTGTCAGTCAAATTAAAAGGCAGAAAGAGGGCAGTGGTGTTTAACAAATTCCAAGGAACTTTACCCAACTTAAGGGTTTGCAAAGTCCATGCAAACTGCATCACTGAACGCAACTGATTCTGACCATGATACAACATAGAGACATCATCTTGTACAATATCAACAACAGAGGATACAATATTGTTTAATGTGTAAATGCAGGGTATTTATACTATTGTCAACAACAGCAAGCACCTTTTCCAAATTTGCTTGGTCTATTTCCCGAAGACGGGAAGCAGCTTCCATTTGTGACAGCTTCCAGAGCTCATTATACGCTTCATAAATGAATCTCTTCGGTCGGGGACCACGAGGTCCCAAGATAAAGTCAGATAAGTCAATAGTGCCTGATAGGAGGGATAAATGGTTCTTAACAGAGTCTAAGGACGAATGTTGTAACCATTGTTTACATAATTTACCAACCGAATACGTGGTCACAGTACGAGTTTCAGTAAATCTTGGATCAGGCTTGTCCTGTATGTAACCAGGAACTGTGCCATGAAAACGAAGTTGGCATGCATTAGATGATATGGGCCATGCCAACCAGGGTGACTGTATTAGTGCAGAAACGTTAAAGGAATTGTTCTGAAACTGAGCCTGTAACGCCATAAGGGACATATTAAAATGCAAACTATCATTTGGAAGACTCGACAAGGATGGGATGGTTGGCGCATTTAGTTGTTTAACGGTAGCCAACCCCCAACACGTGGTCTGATAAATGGAAGCATTTAGAAATAGAATTTGGGCTGGGATAAGGCAAGCACGGTGCAGGGCCTCAGTGCCCTGCACCTGCCATAGCTTCGAACCCCAGATTGATTTTAAATCCACTGTGTCTTTCCAATACTCATAACCACCCACCGCCAAGGCGCTCAAAAAGGAACCCGAATATAGTAATTTAGTGTGGGTCAACATTATTTTTTGAGTCGATGGAGATTTTAATTTAAAATAATAGGACCCAGGGTTCGATCGATTAAAATCAGTAAAATAGGTGAATTTATTTCGAAGAGTCTGGGAACTACCTGGTATGGGGTTTGGGCAGTGTTCCCATTGGGTGTAAGTAACAGGGCTGCGTAGTGCACTTGGTTTGTGGAGAAAATGATTGCCCCAATGCTGGTAGCAATACAAATCGGCATAATTCGCAGAATTCATATACAAGTCTTCAGCATTAAAAGAGGCATAATATTTTAAATCAGCAAACAATGCTTCAACTGCATGCACATCCCAATCATCAGAATGAATATTACTTTTTACTACATCACCCATCGAGACTCGAAGGACATTTGGTACATTAATAATTTCTGTCGGGCCATGTATTTGAAAGTTTACCGCATCCCATACGATGCCATCAGCAACTGGAAACGCTGAAATGTTCACAAATGTGTGGTCACGCTTCATGATGTGTGAAGAGGAATGTGGAGCCAAAGTTCCAGCAACACTGTTCACAGCAGAGCGTTCAGGTAAATAGTGACCATTGATGAGTAGAAAAAACACTGTGACAAAGCCAATGGACATGAACAAAAAGACCAAGAAAAGTACCATCCAAATATATGTCCAAGGTGGAATCAAAAAATTGTCTCTAAACCAGGATACAAAAAGACTAAACTTGGACGGGACTTGTGATGAGTTGGAATCCGAGTCAAAAGAATAACGTGTCGGGCTCAGTGGCGTTGTTGGTTGGTGTGCCACCGACTCTGTGGCGGGATAAGTATACTCGTCCTCGGCTATGCAGGGTGATGCAGGGGTTCAAATATATTTTCAGGCAAATCAACCATCTCCATGGTAACATCAGTGATTGTTCGTGCAGGCGTGCCTCGAACGCTTGTCCGATAAATGGCAGGACAAGAGACCGCTGGTGTGACACTATTTAGGATCGGCCAGATGTTGTAGCTTGACATTTTCCACTGAGATGTATCTGTTTTCCTTGCGACCGGGAAGCGGTGGTAGGATGACTGTACGTGTTCCCTTCAAGCCCAGTACTGGAACCGGTGCACGAAAAGAGGGGCCGAATTCTTTTTGTTCTCCACCTTCTCTCGTACCAGGTCGCCAATCTTCGGAAGCCAGCCGGCAACCGGAATCTGCACAGCAGGGTCTGTGGCTGAAGGTAAATGTGCAATCGCTAGTTTGTCTCGGGCTTCTTGTAAGTCCTGTAACATAGTAGAATGATTATCTACATCGAACTTGGCGGATTGCGCCGCCATGTCTAGACCATCAAGGTCAGGCACAAACATTCGTATGCCAAAGAGCATTTCGTAAGGGGTCCGCCCACCCAGAGGCCTTCTAGGGAGATTATTAAGTGCACGCTGAACAGTATACAAGTGGGCCAGCCAGTTCCTGCCAGTACCTATAACTCTAGCTGTCAAGGATTGCTTTAAGTCACGGTTCATTCGTTCAACGATAGAGTTGCCCTCAGGCCTATACGGAGACGAAAATTTCACCCGCACCCCTAAGGAGCCCATTGCGTCCTTGTAAGCCTTAGAGGCAAACGCCGGACCTTGGTCAGAATGGAAGGTGCCGCATGCAAAAATTCCCACAAAGACACGCAAATCCCTAATGACATTTCGTGCGTCAGCACTCCGTTGTGGCCAGACCCAGATGAACCGTGTGCACGAGTCCACTGCCACTAAGATATATTTATAGGCAGTGTCTGAAGAAAATGGACCGCAGTGATCCAAGTAAACACACCCAAAGGGTCTGTTCGAAATTGCAAGCGAGGTCTGCGGTGGTCTTGTGACTGTTGAAGGCTTGATCTGTTGACAAACGTCACAGGAAAGCACATAAGTACGTGTATCTTTGTATAAACCACGCCACCAGTAACGCTGCTGGGAAATTGTCGCAGACACACCAGCGTGCGCCGAAGCCATGCCTTCGTGTGCCGCTGCCATCAAGGAAGGTCTGCGGTCCGCGTTGGGGATCAGCCGAACCCCAACGTTAGGTATTGTTACATAAGGAGCCTGATCGGGACCTATCTGGTAAGAATATTTAGAAGGGAAACCTCTAGGGTAATTAATTCCTTCTTTTGTTGCAGCAATAGCTGCCAAGATATCAGTGTCTATTTTAGACATGGATCTAGTAACTGCTGCTACTGAACACGTGAGTACTGCTGATCTGGCAGCTTCATCTGCCAGACTGTTACCAACAGCGTGTGCGCCCACTCGCTGATGGCCTAGGGTGTGAACCACCTGTGTGAGTGGCAGACGTCTTTGTAATTCTGCCACCCTAACCCAAAGCATTTTATGCTTGATTGTGTTGCCTTTAGCGTCTAAATAGTCATTTTGCGACCAAAAGAACAGATTGTCATTGTATGATTGAACACAGTAGTAAGAATCGCACACGATTAAAGTGGTCACATCAGGATTTACGAACTCAAGCGCAAGCACCAAGGCACGCAACTCGGCCAATTGTGCGGTACTGTCCCCGAGTGCCTGTGTATGCACCACAGTGGATTTGAACTTTCCGTTCACAAACGTACCTGCAACAATAGCACATGCGGCTGAATAAGCATGCTTGGACCCCGTGGCCGGTTGTGCCGAACCATCGGTGTAGATCACACAGTCGTAATCCTCAAGCGGCAATAAGGACAAAGGAGGAGGATGAATGAATTCATACTGTAAAAACTCCTGAGTCTGAAGAGAAGAGTCGAAAATGAAAGCGACATCCGGAGACGTCAAAGATGTTGCCCATTGAATCCAACGGGGTGCAAAGCTTTAGAGTTCGGAACACTTGCTTTCGTCACTGCCTCTAGGGCAGGATAGGGTGTTACCACCAGAATGCGTTTTCCCTGTGCCAGTGCGCGCTCCTTCAGGATCGCCATTTGCACTGCTGTTAGCACTTTCTCCACAGATGAGAACCGCATTTCTGCAGAGGTGTATAGATGTGACTTGTATGCGATGGGTACTGTATCACCTTCATTAAAGGTTAAGTACGTGAAACCCACTGCCCCTGGAATGATTCTAATCACCAAGTTTGTGTGGTTATCACGCGTCAAAAGGTATTTAGACTCAAGAAGGTCTGTCTGTAAAGACTGCAGAATGGAGGTATGCTCCGGAAGCCAGCAAGACTTCGAAAAAGTAGGTTGTATCAAAGCATACAATGGCTTGATACGCTGGGCGTATTCGGGAATATATGTACGTCCGAAGTTCAGAAAACCCAGTAAAGACTGAAGCTTCTTCAGATTAGTAGGAGGGCACAGAAGTGCACATTTCTCCAGAAAATGGGGGCTAAACCCTTACCTTCATTGTTGAGCTCATAGCCCAAGAACAAAACGGTAAATTCAGCAATATGGGATTTGGCAAAGTTAATTTTGTATCCCTGAACCGCAAATTCAAGAATAATGCGGTCCACCCGGGTCAGATGCGGAAACAATTCATCGTCTGTCAGATAAATGTCATCCACATACGAACAGGCGTCTGGATCGATGCCGTCTAACAAAGAGACAACACGAGCGGCGAATACGCCTGGACTATTCTTGTAGCCCATAGGAAGACGCCTGAATTTGAACATTTTACCACCGGAAGTAAAGGCACACCATTGGCCACTCTCCGGGGCTAAGTTGTGCGTGTAGAATCCATTTGAAAGGTCAAGGGTCGTTTTGTATTTTTTACGAACAAGACTGTCTACAAGCGCAGAACTATGGGTATTTTGCACCGCAAAGGTCCGACAATGAGAGTTCAAATGCCGGTAATCCAATACTAAACGGTACGATCCATCGGGTTTAGAAACCGCGAAAAGGGGATTGTTCATAGGTGATACACAGGGTTCAATTACTCCCTGATATTCCAACTGTGTCAGAATTTCGGAAACGGGGCCTTTGGCTTCACGTTTTATGGGATATTGGGGTTGTGGCTGCGGCAACGATCGCAAAGGTATTTCATGGGGGAGATTCTTCGTCCCAACCCACGTGATTGCGGAATAACGCTGGAGCCAGGGACACAGCCCACTCTGCTGCAAGAGCCTCTGCTTTGTCCTTTGGGACATGTCGAGAAAAGCTCGGAAGGATTACCTCCTCCCCTTTACGCGCAGCAATTACGAATGGGGGTGGCCAATCCGCCTCTGCCAATAAAATATCATATGAAGAGGTCAGATTTTCCCCAAAAATACCTTTAATTACTCGCTGTATATCACCTTCAATTTGGAGGACAATATTAAATAGTCTGTCAGGGGTGCCACTCTGGTGTCTGCTGTTTCAACAGTAATGAATGTTTCAGTTGCTGTCGCCTCCATATGAGGACGTAGCGCCTCCCGCACTATGGTTACTTCCGCAGCGCTGTCTAGGAGGGTTACTGCCCACGTCCAATTCAGGAGTCTCGTTCTCACCGTCTGTGGCATATTTCGCTGTTACAGCGGCAACTTTCTTCTTCTGAAATTGTGGTCGAAAACGTTGAGCGTCTTCTTCTTTTCCTCTGACTTGTTGTCGAGGCGGGTCTCGTCCCTGTGGGGCCTCACGGGCCCTTCCTCTATCCTGGCGGTCTCCTCCACCGGCCTGTGACGAAGTCTGTGCCTGTGAAGAACGAGGAGAACGCGTATCAGGGATCTGAAACCTATCCGGTGACTTAATTCTCGCTCTATCGCGTAAATCATAAGTACGTTCAGAAGAAACTGAAACCGGGGATGCGCCTCGCGATCCCGGCTTTGTCTGTTGCTTACCCTGTTTTTTCAGCCTCCAGCTCTTTTTAGTGAAGACTGGTTTCTCATCCTTCCCAGATTGAGATTTGGTTTGTTGCTGTTGTGGTTGCGATTGTGTTTGCTGTTTTGCAAAAGGCTTGTTACCCAGGCTGTTTCTACCAATAGTTTTATAAGCCTGGGTAATAATTTTCGGTAATTCTCGAGGCTTGTCCAATTCTGGGACCAAAGCCAAAGCGTTAGCTACTTGAAAGTTCACTGCATCGCCCTTGACATTCGCAAGGATCAGTTCAGCTACTACTTCAAACACTCCCACTAGTCTCATCCCTAATTCCACAGCCGCTTCAGGGCCCTGTTCTTCCTGTACTTTTTAATTACAGAGGGGAGAACTGTCATGGAAGGAGTACCAAAACATTTAGAATATACTGCTGCGAATACCCTACCCCAGTTGTCACATGCTGTCAACTCGGGAATTAAGTCTTTTGGCAAACTAATCGTCAAAATACGATGTTTATCCACTGGAGTTGTATGTGGAAAAACCGCCTCCAACTGATCAAACTTTTCTGCAAGCCAATAAGGAAAATCATCCTTATGTTGTGGTCGTTTGCCCATCACAGAATTCACCATGACGGGACTTATGGTCTCTCCGCCTGCAGCAGCTGGATGGCCTGCAACTCCAGGAGGGGCTCCCTGGATGTTGCCTGTAACATATTGCACTAAGGCTCGATGCACTCGTACCAAAGCCGAATACATGTTGCGCAGTTCCGCGACTGGTATTGTCATATATCGCGGATGTGGGGTGTACCCGGCCAAAACAGGCCAAGTGGCCCCATCAATAGATAAGGGGCCTAAACGAACCGTGGTAGTCGGTTGGGGGAGGGCGCCATCAAACCAAACACGGTGTTGCCACGCCGTGAGCGGTACCTCAAGACAAGAATAAGGTATATAGTTATTAGGAACTGCGGTGGCTGTATATTCATGGAACAAATTGTCAGTCCCATCCACTGCAGGAAAAGTTATCCATGAGTAGAACACCTCAAAGTGGTAAGCCGGATCGGCCTGTACCACAAAGATCAGTTCGACTCCAGTATCTGGCACTCCATACACCCGTAAGTGTGTCCGGAGTGCTCCGCGGCTATGCGCCGCAATTTGAACAGCCATTTACGGCTAGAATTCGTCGACAATCTAACAGGAGGCAGCACAATTAGGGTTTTAATCTAGAAAACCTTTTTAACAACTTCAAGCTTGAAAGAACCTACAAAAACTTCAATATAGGAGGTATCGCCGTCACACACGCTTCCGGAAGCGTCTGTGAGGGGTTGTGGACAAGCACAAGGACTACTCAAGCGTCTCGCAGATAAGCTGCCCCACGTTGGGCGCCATGTCATAAGGTTTCTGCACATACAGAGCTATGCACAGGATAATAGGACCTCGGAATATAGTGGTGAGCCAACCATAAACCTTAGCACCCAAAACCCCAACCCAACTAGCCTTAGCGTCCCATTAGCACTAATGTACCAATGATTAGACAACCCAGAACACGGTATCTCTCTCTCAGGACTCGCAGAGGCAAGAACACTCTTTCGTTACTCTCGTACCTGTCCACAACATGCGTAAGAAGAGACACTTTATAGTTCAAAATATTTATTTCAACTTACGTGCCCTTAGATACAGTACACGTGTCAGTACTAATAGCATAATACATAGGAATAATATAATCAGCATAGTTACTACTCCATAGAATACGAACGGGGAAAGCATCTCATAAAGCAGTGGATATATGTCTAACTAACATTACCACCCTCCCCGTGCTAGAAGCCAGTTTATTATAATAATAGAAGACCTTTGGGCTTTGACTAGCGAACCCCCATACCTCAGTCTCTTGATGCAAAACTACATCAGCAAACAATCACAGCTCTTCTCTCTGGAAAGGTCGTCTCCAAGTGCTATCTTAGAGCAAGCGAGCGCATTATTAAAAGCACACTAATTTCTCAATGGCAGCTGTACAAGTGTTATGTCTAGGTGCGAGGGACGCGCCAAATCAGTAGAAACCAGGGATTTGTTATTCGACCTTGTAACTGTTGTTCAGACTGAGCCCACAAAGGGAATAGGAGAAAAGGTGAGAAACAGAAAATGCAGGCTATTGTAGAACAACTTGGCAATAACAGAGGGCGACAGAACAACATCCAATAGTAACGTGCGCAAGAGTCATCATGGCAGCCAGGCGTGGTAATGTAGCCAGACCTGCCAGGAGGCCATGAGCCACAAGACAATATTGGTGCATGTATCAATGCCTTCTCTTCAACAAGTGTAAAAGTGCACATCTCTATGTGTGTGACAGCATGTGTTTCTATGTGTCATTTTAAGAGTAAAGCTTGGAATATGTTGCGAGTCCTTGAGCAGAAGGGCATATTCTGGCGTACCACCAGTCGGCCTGACAACCATCGGATGTGGTTCAAGGCGGTGCACCGCAGCATCAGCACATCGCATAACTAACACTCTAATGGATCCTGCATCCATTCACAAAAATATATATCGACAGATTGTTAGAAATGGGATTTCTGGTTGGCTAGGGCAAGCGCCTCAGCCAGGCAGAAACCACCACTCTAGTCAGGGCAAGGGAGTTACACACCGAAGATAACCCCTGCTCACCCCCTTGGTAGCTTGGCAGAGCAGTCAGGCTTATCCCAGAGGCAATGTGTAAAGCGTTTGCGCAACACACTCACACAGCAGCGACACACTAGGCACACCACAAAAGAAACTCCACACCAGGTTATTTAAAAATAGCCTTTGTATTATCCATAAAACACATCAGAGCATAATCACATATATACACTGTGCCACCTGACACTAGGTATCACTGTACAGGGATTATATAGACTACAGAGCCAATCGGGCCATTGTCATAACCATCACATCACACAAGTAGTAAAAATAAAGAAGCAACCAGTACCTACTGGGAACCTCACAGGTAGCATAAACACATTATGCATTAATCATTAGCATGAACATCACATGAGGCCCACCTTAGGCCTATACCTCATCAATAGGGCACAGTAATCACTGCTAAGGTGCCCGCATCACCTAAGGGCCTTACGCCCACCCAAAACATAGAGGCGAACATCAGGCCGCCTGAACTTGTCCTCAAGGGCCCTCCTGGGCGTCCCCACAATGCCCTTGTCCAAAGTGAGGGCACTCCCCACTTCGTGTCCCCTCATGAGGCTTCCACTAGCCCCTGGGCTGTAGTTGCAACAAGAACCATGCCCCCAACATCCGATATGGCTGCAGCTGCTCGCGACCCTGCGGTGCAGCTGCACAATCTCAGAACAAAAGATGTGGGAAGTGCATCGGTGCTACATAATCACCTGGACGAGGTCATCCAATGGCCCCTCGGCTGTCGGTGCAGCCGCAGTAATGCTCCCACCACTTTGAAAAAGGGGGGGGGGCAGCTGCCCACTGCCACCTGGGGCAGCTGCTCGGCACGTAAAGGAAATGTCGGCGTGGCCCCTCGTCGGGCCTCTTACCGGTCCCGCCGCTTCCAATGGACTGCCCCGCTCTCCAGGGACAGTCGGACTCGCCGGGACTCCTGCAGGGACCACCAGCTGGGCCGCTGTGCTCCTCGTGGCTTGGCTGCTTAGTCGGTCCGATTCTGGAGCTCCCAGGGGGGGGCTCCTGCTGTAGACCTCTCCCGGTCCCCAGCAACTCTCCCGCGGCCCGGGTGAACTTCCAATCCTTCCGCCCGGTCTCCACGCGCAGCTTTTCGGCCATGCCCACCACCAGGCAACAGTTGCCTGACTTCCGGTCCGGGCACGTCCGGTCCTTGGCGTCTGCTCTCACCGGTCACGCCCCAGGTCAGGCTTGTCCCGCCTGACTTCCTGACTTACGGAGCAAAGTCTCCGCAACTTCTCAGGCTACTAGGGACCAGCTGCAGGGCATAATTTGGAGCCCAACCTCCTCGGGCTCGCAGAATCACGCGGGGCTCTCCACATCACTCCGGGAGCCCCGCCCATCACTAGACAGCACGGGGGAATCCCCACGCCAAGATTCCTACGGAGCAATCTGCTGCACAGCGCTTTTGAGCTTAAAGACCCCTGGGGCACTCTTTACGCCTCGGGCGGTGTGGGCCCCCCTCTGAGGCTCCGGTCACCTTGGGGAGGGGAGCGTGGCCCATGCTGCAGGGCACCAGCGCTCCTCCCGTCTTCTGGCACAAGGCAAATAACCCTGAAGCGCTCACGAGGCGCTAAGTCCCAAATTCTGAGGGGCAGAGCTGGGCACAGGCAGGCCAGCACGTAGGGACCCCCAGGAAGCAGGAGCTGGGTCCCACAGCGGTTCCTCCTTGCCCAGCAGTCCTTCAGCTTCTCGCAGGTCAGCACAAAGTTCTTCTTTTTTCATGGGGTCACAGCCCCAATATTTATACCAGCTATGTTCTTTGTTCTCCTGACACAGGGCTCTGTGCCCGGTCAAAACCAGTTCTGGGGGGCACGCCAACATTTGTTTACCGTGCACAACATTCCCCATTGACAGAGTAGGTCCTGGCCCCAGACACACCACAGGGGGGCGGAGCCAGTATTGTACAAGGCAGGCACAGACCTATTCAGGGTCAGGGACTATTCCTCCCACCACTCCAAATGCAGGTCTGCCTATTCAGCCTAGCGCTGACTCACCCAGCCCCTCTGGAGCCACTGCACCGCCCCAGTCCCTGTCACTCGAGAGCCAGACATGCAATACACATCAGGCAGGCACAAAGACACATAGCACACAGGAGTGCCCACTTCTAAAAGTGGCATTTCTAAAATAGTGATAATAAATCTGCGAACACCATTACGCAGCATTTATTACCACTATTCCAAACATACCAAACTTGATCACGCTACTCCTCTCAGATCCGGAATTACCAGTGACACACATATCAGGGAATCCCCAATGCATTCCTATGAGAGGGCAGCCTCACAATAGTGAGAAACCAAAATAGCTGCTTGTCACTACCAGGACATGCCACACAGTTAAGGCACATGTCCTAACTTTTACCTACAGTGCACCCTGCCCATAGGGCTAGCTAGGGCCTACCTTAGGGGTGACTGATATGTAGTAAAAGGGGAGTCACAGACGTGGCACCCACTTAACGTGCCATGTCACAGCGGCAGTAAACTGCGCACGCAGGCCCTGCAATGGCAGAGGCCTGAGACAGGTTTGAAAGGCTACTTTGGTGGGTGGCGCAATCAGCGTTGCAAGCCCACTGGTAGCATTTAATTTACTGGCCCCGGGTATATGAGATACCACATTACTGGGGACTGACAGGTAAATTAAATTAGCCAAATAGGTGTTGTTAGAGTTGGCACCATTGGCGTGGGTCTCCCTTCCATTTTTTGCTGTTGCCTCATCTGTTTTCGCTGGTCTAGAGGCTTTGGGCACTTTGCCACTGCTGTTCAGTGCCAAAGTGCAAGTGCTCCCTTTGTAAATTGATGTAATGGATTAGTGATTCCATGATTGGCTGATTTGATTTACTTGTCAGACCCTAGTACCGTGCACCATGTGTGCCCCGGGCCTGTAAATCAAATGCTGCTGGTGGGCTTGCAGCACTGATTGTGCCACCCACAGAAGCAGCTTGTAAAATGTGACTCAGGCCTGCCATTGCAGAGCCTGTGTGCAGTCTGGGACTGCACATAGTCGACTCTGGCAAGTGCACACACTTGCCAGTCCCTAAACCTTCCCTTTTCTACATGTTAGTCACCCCTAAGGTAGGCCCAAGGTACCCCTGTGGGCAGGGTGCATTGTATGTGAAAGGTAGGACATGCCCTGATGTGTGTGGCATGTCCTGATAGTGAAATACTGCCAATTTCGTTTTTCACTATTGCAAGGCTATCTGTTCCCATAGGCCAGAATGGGCAGTTTGTTTATAACATCTTATAAACATAACTGACCCTAGAAACAAGATAGGAAAATAAAGTTTAGTATGCCTGAACTCAGAATGTTAAAGTGCATCTTTTAGTGTGGGTGATTTTTACATTCTGTGTTTGAAAATACCACTTTTAGAAGGTGGGTATTTTCTAGCCTAACCATCCAGTATGCCTCTGCTAGGTTTGTGTATTGCATGTCTGGCTTGTGAGCGACAGGAGCAGGGGGTGGAGATGTCCTTTCACCTGCCTGGGCCAGGTCTGCTTTCAACAATGCTGTCTCCACCTCCTGCCAGGAAGCTGCACCAGTGAGGACAGAACTGGTTTTGGCTGGGTACAGACACTCTCTGCCTTCAGAGAACAAAGGATTTGTGTGTATAAAAAGGGGGACCCAGACCCCAGAACTTTAGATCACTTCTGGGAAATCAAGAGGAACCTTTGCCAAGGAGAAGAACCGGAGAAGCTGAAGGAAGATTACTGCCCCTGTGCTGTTTGCTGTTTGGGGTTGGCCTGCAGTGGTTACTTGTTGCCAAGGAAAGGAGAAAAGGACTTTGCTGTTTGCTTTGTCATCTTGAGGAAGATCTCCAAGGGCTTGAAACTGAGCTTGCCTCCTGTCTGAAGTCTCAGGGACACAAAGACTTCACCACCAGCTCCCCTGAATTTCCTTGCTGGGAATTCTAACCTGCAGAGAGGTGCCTGCTGCTGTTCAGGACCTCTAGAGACTGTTTGTCGCTGGGAGCTGGAAGATCGAAGAAACGAGAAGAAGCATCCGCACCGATTCCCGACGCATCGCCAAGCCACGGGGAAAAAGCGTGCCGCATCCGTTATTGGTCCCGACGCCTCGCCGAGCAACCAGGAAGAAGTGCGCTGCATCCACACCGGGTCCCGATGCATCGCCGAGAAGACCGTCGCAGCACCTGCCATGCGGCTGCAAAAGATCACGCACCGTACCGGACCGTCGCATCGCATCAAGCCGCCATTTTGTCGCATCGCACCGGATCGTCGCCACGCATCGAGGCGCCATCTTGTTGCATCGTAACCGGAATGCAGTAAGAAACAGACGCATCCCCTCCTCTCCGGTAAGGAACAGACGCATCGCCTCCCCTGCGCTGCAGTAAGGAACAGACGCATCGCCTCCCCCGAAGCAAGGAACTGACGCATCACCTTCCCTGCGACCCTTTTGTTTGTTTTGCGTGACGCATCTAAGGTACTTTGTGAGAACAGTGTCGCATTGATAACTTGCATTGAACGGAACTATTTCTATCATCTAAGAGCCTTATTTTTGATACTGTCTTGTGGATTTTTGTCGTTTGGTCTTGTTTAGATAAAGATTACTTATTTTTCTAAACTGGTGTGGTGTCCATTTGTAGTGTTTTCACTGTGTTACTGTATGTGTTCACAAATGCTTTACACACTGCCTCTGAGATAAGCCTGTCTGCTCGTGCCAAGCTACCAAGGGGGTGAGCAGGGGTTATTTTAGGAGTGTATCCCCCTTACCCTGATAGAAGCAAGGGTCCCTATTTGGACAAAGGTGCAAACCATTGCCAACTAGAGACCCCCATTTCTAACAGGTGTAGAACCAATGTAGACCATGTTTTACCATACAGAGCACATGCACTTTACACTGGACAGCAGTGAAAAAGTGCCCAGAGTCCTAAAACCACCAACACAGGTCAGAAAAAATACTAGGAGGAAGGCAAAAAGTTCAGGGATGACCCTGAAAAAAGGGCCAAGTCCAACACAGATCTTTCACTTAAAATTTATACAGAAAGGGAAACAAACAGTGGCATAGCTAGACCTTTTGCCACCCGTGGCGGTAACTGTGTTTGCTGCACCTGGCCACCGGTAAGAGCGGAGGGGAGGCGGTGTTGGCGATTCCTGCATGCCCCGTGATGGCTGCAGGTAAGAGCGGGGGCTGCGGGGGCCGCCAGCCCCAAAACTTGTGCAGCTAGGGGCTATGCCCCTTTCTATGCCACTGGAAATAAAAGCACATTCTAAACCACATGTCCAGCCACACTCTATCAATCTATCGCTTGTGAGTGCACCTGCACCCTGATGGCTTGGCTGAATGAGCAATGCAAGAACCCCAGCAATGGTGAGAAGATCATGGTCTGTAAATATGTAATATATATTTGTCCAACCCTAATCGCTTTAACTTTCCTTAAAATGTAATCTTGAGTGAATTTGCAACTTGTATATTTGTAACTCTAACCTCTAGTATCTGTAGTAAACATATGTACTTACTACCATTCTTATGTGAATTTAGAGTTTATCTGTTTCGTATCTTTAATGTAATTCATGTACTCTGAACTCCTTATGTAATGTAAGTGGTTCTATTGTAAAGCGCTCTGACTACTATTCACATATAAAAGCCAGGCTAACACTCTTTGTCAATGCTTGTTTAAAGCACTAGGCTTAAAATAGGATTAGCTGCTAAGTTTCCAGGGTGAAAGACTTTAACCTGCCAGAGAGGTTTCCTTTTTTCTCCTGGGAGTCTCTAACAGACTTGTACTACTATACCCTTGATATTATTTCGCGAACCAACTGATTTGCTGTACCCTGGAAAATGTATACAATATATACAGTGGTACAGAGAATCGTAACCTTAATGTCACCTTGACAAACTTTGTTTCATCGCATTTCGGTTTAAAACACATCTCACAGATGTCAAGTATCAAAATTGAACCTTAACTACCAAATCACGCTTTTCTTCCAACTCTGCAGCTCGGTCTGCACTTTTGTAACCTTATTGTTACTTTAACAATGTTGTTTTCATTCAATTTCCTTTTGGAAAAAATGAAACGTACATGCAGTGTAATGTCTATATTTTTGTTTAAAAATAGATCTCTGCCAGACAGCTTTTTCCGCTTCTCACTCTAAGATTCCTGCCTTTTCTCCCCACTGGCCAGTCCAAGTCATCTCTGATTAAGAGGGGCAGAACAGATCTTGATAAAACTGGATATTCCTGGTAATTGCATCTATCTATCTATCTATCTATCTATCTATCTATCTATCTATTCATCCTACATAAACATATATGTGATGATTCGTTAAACGACGCCAAAGTTATTGACAAATCAAAAAATGCTTTTCCTATGGAAACTCAGTTCTAACTATAACTACCTACTGGCGACCATAAATATATATGTAGGATGATAGAAAGATATATAGTATATATATATGTGTAGGATGACAGAAAGATATATACATATATATATATATATATAAAAATAAATATATATATACTATCTACGTCGTGGGGTTGGCACCACGTGGGGTGTTAGGGGCAGGGCCTGCCCACAGGCCCATGCGGACAAAACTCGGCATGGCGTGGGACTGGATGCATGCTGGGGTTGGTTGCATGTGGCCAGGCCCTGCGGCTAGCCGTGCACAACGTGGGGTTGGCAGCATGTGGGGGGTTGGGTGAAGGGTCTGGCCACAGGCCAGGCCCTGTGGCCAACCCCCCTTCTGTGTAACAAAAGCCATAGAAATTCACAAAAAATCCAAAGGTTACAGGAGCGTTATAGTTAGGAATTAGCATTTAAAAAACCTTATGCATTCACTGAAAAAACAAAGGTTATAGGGATGTTATAGTTAGGTTCTGAATTTAGAAATTCAACTGTTAGAGTTATTTCAAGTAACTATAACTCATGCCCTAAGGGAACTTTAACTCATGCCCTCGCCATGCGCAGCTAAATACCCCACATATTACATCATGTATGACATCTTCTATGGCATCGTTGAGATTATCACTGCAACATTTACAATAAAATCTTGATGAGAAAACTGTGCATGATAGGGGTCCGAGTTTAAGTTACTTTATGGCACAAGTTATAGTTACTTGAAATAACTCTAACTATAACAGCTGAATTTCTACGGTTTTGTCTTTTTCAGTGAGTATATATGTGAATTTCTGTGATTTTTTTTGTTTGTTAAATATTAGTTATTATCTCATTTTCATCTCAACACCTAATTATAACATCCCTTTAACCATTGTATTTTTTTCAGTCAATTTGAAGCTTTTTTTTAATGTCATCTAAGATCATATTACCATACCTAACTATAATGTCACGTTAACCTTTGTTCTTTTCAGTGAGTTTCAGTTTTTTTTAACATAAGGGAGGATCTTATAACCATACCTAACTATATGGTCAATTTAACCTTGTTTTGAGTGCATTTCTGACGTTTTTTTATCATATTCAGCCAACTGCAGCCAACCCCTCACAGATGACCAACCCCCCAGTGCTCATGGCCAAAGGCTGTGTGTAGCGGGGTTGGCCACAGATCCTGCTTCCAAATCCGACGCGGGCTGCTAACTCCATTGCAGGCAGCCATCTGCCCCCTGTGTACGGCCTTCGGCCGTATGCAGCAGGGGGTTGACTACAGGGGTTTCGCAGACCTCACTGTAGTCAGCCAACCCCCTCGCAGAGTCACTTCGCAGACATTTAAGCAACATTTAATCTTTTTATATGTGCATTTTTAAAGTTTGCATGGGAGTGAAGCTTGAGTGTTGGCTCACGCGGGAGTGTTGCAGTACCTCACCAGAGGGAGAACTGGGCCCCGTAGAATAACCCGCGGCACAATATGTTTTAAATTTTGGCCCAATGGGAGGGTCCTTTTTAGGTCCCCAGCCCCCACAAGTACTAGGGGTTCATGATGACCCTACCATGCCACCATATAAGCTATTTTATTGGTTTTTTCTTTACATTATCAGGATATGGAGACTTAGTCCCCGTGCCCTGTAATAGCAGCCACAACTTTTTTCTGTGGTCTGCAGAAACTAATTTCCACTTTCCAAGAAGGAGCTGAGGTGGACAAACTTTCTTTTTAGGAAAGTTCTGTGAAGATTCATCAAATTTATTAGCAAAACAAAAAACACTTTTCCTATGGAACCTCTGACCTAACTATAACTACACAATGGTTATATATACACACACGCACACACACACATGCATACGCACACACATTTGTGTGCATACATATACATCAAATTACTATTGTTTAGGTGCGTTAAGACCTCCATGGTATGCCCTGCTGCTTATACAATACAATACATAGAATTTCAGCAAAGTGCAGACAAAGATATCTCTGCAGAATATTAGTCCAAAAAATCTATGGATACTGTGTATGATTGAAATCCTTGCTTATCCACATTGTTAGACATGACTTTTTCCTTTTTACCCTCTACTGTAGAATATGCTTGAAATATTTACTTTTGCTTTGCATGTGTGTGATCACATTTGTATCGTTTTTAATAGGCACAAAATATTGGTGCGTTTGAATGAATATGCATTTTGTAAAAGCTACAATTTTCCCTAGGGTCAATTTCAGCAGATAAAGCATAAAGAAATTAAGTGGGGGTATATTTCCAGTAATTACTCAGACATCTAGTAGTTGTTGACAATCTTTTTCAATCCACATGTGGCCATAGAAGATTCATAAAATCAATAGCATAAAACAGCTAAAATACATTGCAGTATAAAATACATGAAAAAAAGAGATTTTTTAAATCACATCACTGATGTCCTCTGTCGTATAGCATGTTGAAAATAAGTTGCAGTTAAGAAAGAAGATCCTCCCCGTTGACAGTGACTGCAGAAATGCCAAAGCAGACCTACAATATCTAATGTTTGCCTGTTTTAAAAGAGGTAAAACAGCTTCCTCAATGATAAGCAAAATTTACAGAAAAAAATCAAATGCAAAGTGCATTGTGCAGAGCAACCATCACAAGGACATGGAGGTAAATTAGCAATTTAGGGACCCTGCGAAGGATAGACCACTAAGAAATGGACATTATTCAATCTTAACCTTGCTAGCAGGAACCTATGATGTAAATTACTGACCCAGGTTAAATATAGCTCAATGCCATTGCTAGTGCAGATTTCAGGATATGCCAAAACAGTGGACATGCTGACTTCTATCCGCAATCTCCTGACCTTGACTGGTAGGTCGCTCCCCCACCACACAGCTCCGTCTGTGTGCCCTGCTGCTGCCCCTGATTGTGCTCGTTTTTTTCCTTTCTGTGCCCCCTTGCTGCCCCTGATTGTGATCGTTTTTCCTTTCTGTGCCCCCTTGCTGCCCCTGATTGTGATCGTTTTTTCCTTTCTGTGCCCCCTTGCTGCCCCTGATTGTGATCGTTTTTCCTTTCTGTGCCTGTTTCCCGCCGCTGCGCCTCTGCGGCCCCGCCCCTCACTGCCCATTCGCTGCCCCATTCCCTGCTCCTCCCTCCCACCTCCCCATTTATGGCGGCCGCTGCGTGGTGAAGAGAGCGACCCCTGACCTTGACTGGTAGGTCGCTCCCCACCACACAGCTCCGTCTGTGTGCCCTGCTGCTGCCCCCGATTGTGCCTCGCTTTTTCCCTTTCTGTGCTCGTTTTTCCTTTCTGTGCCCCCTTGCTGCCCCTGATTGTGATCGTTTTTCCTTTCTGTGCCCCCTTGCTGCCCCTGATTGTGCTCGTTTTTCCTTTCTGTGCCCCCTTGCTGCCCCTGATTGTGCTCGTTTTTCCTTTCTGTGCCCCCTTGCTGCCCCTGATTGTGATCGTTTTTCCTTTCTGTGCCCCCTTGCTGCCCCTGATTGTGATCGTTTTTTCCTTTCTGTGCCCCCTTGTTGCCCCTGATTGTGCTCGTTTTTTCCTTTCTGTGCCCCCTTGCTGCCCCTGATTGTGATCGTTTTTTCCTTTCTGTGCCCCCTTGCTGCCCCTGATTGTGATCGTTTTTCCTTTCTGTGCCCCCTTGCTGCCCCTGATTGTGATCGCTTTTTCCTTTCTGTGCCCCCTTGCTGCCCCTGATTGTGCTCGTTTTTTCCTTTCTGTGCCCCCTTGCTGCCCCTGATTGTGATCGTTTTTTCCTTTCTGTGCCTGTTTCCGCCGCTGCGCCCCTGCGGCCCGCCCCCTCACTGCCCATTCACTGCCCCATTCCCTGCTCCTCCCTCCCACCTCCCCATTTATGGCGCCCGTCCGCGCCGTGACCGCGCCCAGCGCCAGACCCCCTGGTCCGGGCATCCCCCACGCCCGCCACATCAACAGACGCCGATACGACGCCAGCACCCTCCACGCACTCAACCCCGGAAAAGATCACGCCTGCTACCAGGCCACCCCGAAGCGCACCCAAGGGCCCTTCACCTGCCGGAACTGCAGCTTCGCCAGCACCCGCCCCGCCAAACCACCGCCCAGGAAAGAACCCAACTACCTCAGATGCATCCTCCTCAACACCCGCTCCGCCCGCAAACACGCCATCGAACTCTGGGACCTTCTCGACTCAACCTCCCCAGACGTCACATTCCTGACGGAGACCTGGCTGAATCCCGCTCAGCCCCCGACATCGCCATTGCCATCCCGGACGGATACAAGATCACCCGCAGGGACCGCACCAACGGAGTCGGAGGAGGCATCGCCATCGTCCACAGGAACACCCTCAGAGTCTCAACCAACACCGACGACACCCTCAGCACCGCCGAACACATGCACTTCCAGATCCACACCGATCCCAACACCACCCTCAGAGGAACCCTCATCTACAGACCCCCGGACCCCGACCACAGTTCAGCGATTCCATCGCTGACTTCGTCAGCACACACGCCATCGCCTCCACGGACTACATCCTCCTCGGGGACCTGAACTTCCACCTCGAGAACAACAAGGACACCAACTCCACCACCCTGATCGACAACCTCGCCACCCTCGGACTCAGACAGCTCGTGACTACACCCACCCACGCCGCCGGCCACACGCTAGACTCCATCTTTTCCGCAAGCCCACACGTCTCATTCAACCACACCTCCGAACCCCACTGGACTGACCACCACTGCCTCCACTTCACCTACAGGAAGCCCACCACGCACCACCGCACCGAACAAATGCCTCGCCGCTGCTGGAGCAGAGTCACGGAAGACCAGCTAACCACAACCCTCGCCCTGAGCCCACCCGCCGAACCCTCCGACCCCGACACCGCCGCCCGCAACCTCAGGCAGTGGATCGACGACTGCGCCAACACCCTCGCCCCGCTCAAGAATCCACCCAACAGCCACACCAGCAAGAAAGCCACCTGGTTCACCGAAGACCTCCAGGCCTCCAAACGAACATGCCGAAAACTGGAGAAGATCTGGCTCCACGAACGGACAGCGGACAGCTACGCCGCCCACAAGAGCGCCACCCGCAATCACCATCACCTCATCAGATCCGCCAAAAGGGCCTCACTCAAAAACCGCCTAGACAACAACGCACACAACAGCAAAGAGCTCTTCAACATCGTGAAGGAACTCTCCAACCCCAGCTCCAACACCAACGACATCCAGCCGTCGCAAGACCTGTGCGACTCACTGGCCACCTCCTTCCACCGCAAAATCGCCGACATCCACGACAGCTTCAACACCACGACCGCCCGGCAACCACCGAGACCACTGCCCCCACAACCACCAACCGCCTGCTCTCCTGGACCAACATCAACGACGAGGACACCAGCGAGGTCATGAACACCATCCACTCCGGTTCACCGCTAGACCCGTGCCCTCACCACATCTTCAACAAAGCCAGTACAGCCATCGCGCCCCATCTCCGGAAAATAATCAACATCTCCTTCGAGACAGCAACCTTCCCGGAAAGCTGGAAGCACGCCGAGATCACCGCCTTACTCAAGAAACCCAAGGCAGACCCCAAGGACCTCAAGAACTTCCGACCCATCTCTCTGCTCCCGTTCCCCGCGAAGGTCACCGAGAAAATCGTCAACAAACAACTGACCCGCTACCTCGAGGAGAACAACATCCTGGACCCTTCCCAGTCCGGCTTCCGCAGCAACCACAGCACCGAAACCGCCCTCATCGCCGCCACCGATGACATCAGGACCCTGCTAGACAACGGAGAAACAGCAGCCCTCATCCTCCTGGACCTATCAGCCGCCTTCGACACGGTCTGCCACCACACACTACGAACACGCCTTCACGACGCCGGGATCGAAGAGAAGGCCCTGGACTGGACCACATCCTTCCTTTCCGGCAGAACACAAAGCGTCCGCCTCGCCCCTTCCGATCCAAGGCCACCAAGATCATCTGCGGCGTACCCCAAGGCTCCTCCCTCAGCCCAACGCTGTTCAACATCTACATGGCACCCCTCGCCCACGTCGCCCGACAGCACAACCTCAACATCATCTCCTACGCCGATGACACCCAGCTGATCCTCTCCCTCACCAAAGACCCTCACACCGCCAAAGCCCACCTCCACGAAGGAATGAAGGCCGTCGCCGAATGGATGAGGACCAGCCGCCTGAAGCTGAACTCGGACAAGACGGAGGTCCTCATCCTTGGTTCCAACCCTTCAGCCTGGGACGACTCCTGGTGGCCAACATCACTGGGAACAGCCCCGCCACCCACCGACCACGTACGCAACCTAGGGGTCATCCTCGACCCCACCCTCTCCATGACTAAGCAGGTCAACGCCGTTTCCTCATCCTGCTTCAACATCCTCTGAATGCTCAGCAGGATCTTCAAGTGGATCCCCACCGAAACAAGAAAAACAGTCACCCAGGCCCTCGTCACCAGCAGGCTGGACTACGGAAACGCCCTCTACGCAGGAACGATGGCTAAGCTCCTGAGACGGCTGCAACGCATCCAGAACGCCTCTGCACGTCTTATCCTCGACATCCCCGACGCAGCCACATCACACCCCACCTGAGAGACCTGCACTGGCTCCCTGTCAACAAGAGGATAACCTTCAAGCTCCTCACCCACGCACACAAAGCACTCCACAACTCCGGACCAGCCTACCTCAACAGACGACTCAGCTTCTACACCCCCACCCGCCAGCTCCGCTCGACCAGCCTCGCCCTCGCCACAGTCCCCCGCATCCGGAAAACGACCGCCGGCGGCAGATCCTTCTCCCACCTCGCCGCCAAGACCTGGAACACCCTCCCCACCAACCTCCGACAGACCCAAGACCTACTGGCCTTCAGAAGACTCCTCAAGACCTGGCTCTTCGATCAGTAGCAGCACCACCCTCCTCTTCCCCCAGCGCCTTGAGACCCTCGCGGGTATGTAGTGCGCTTTATAAGTGACATGATTGATTGATTGATTGATTCATTGCATTTAATTAAAAACAGTTTGTTCAATGTACTCAGGAAACTATCCTCAAATGTTCTTGGGGTCTTTTAAAGATCTATCAAATTCAGGTTGATACAAGTATTATAAATGTTCCAAAGCCAAGGGTTTTTCAAGCAGTGATCCAACTTTAGGCAGTCAGTTAGAACCACCCAAATAAAGAGGTTTGGCTCTTTGTCCAGATCTTAAACCATAGAAGTGGCTGCATCTTGATAGTGTCGCCAATAAACCTTAACCCAGTTTCAGAAAGACAGATATATGAGCTGGTGGACTTTGGCACAGCCAGTAACCTCTTGATAAAGCTGTTCTTGATCCTCTCCGACCCAATTTGGTCACTAAATCCCCAAACAACAGCCCCTTTGCTAGCATTTGTACACCATTTTGCTTTGTATATAGTGGTAAGCTCTCTGATGGGCTTACTTCCTAATCTGAAAGCAAAACTACCGCCTCTGTTGTTTTTGCAAGAGCGGCAGCCCTGTTAGTGCTCAGGTAAGTTTCTCATCAAATGGTATCCCAGGATAGGAGATTGTGGGGACAGTGCAAGCTTTGTTATTGTTCATCCTGAGGGCAATACCGTCCTTCTTTCGGGATCCAAAAACCGTTACATGAGTTTTTGCCTGGTTGACCACGAGATCTAGACTGGCCATAAATGTGCAAAATCAATCAAGCAATACCTGTAGGCCCATTGCCATCCTGGCAACTAGAATTGCATCATCGGTGTACATCGATGGCGGGACACTGCGATTGCCTACTTGTGGACAATCAACATTAAGATCAAGTAGTTGTTCTTCTAAATCATTCATATACAAAGAAAATAGAAAGGGTGGCAAAACACAGCCCTGGCTTATGCCTCAGGCAAGTTTAAAACGTTCACGCTGGCAGTACTCAGACATATAGAATTTGATGTCGGAAAGCACCAAGATCTGCATGTTATTCCTCAACATTGGGCAAAACACTTGTAACATTTATCATATAAGCGAAGATCAGTGTATCACTATAATAGTACACTAAACTCCCTGCCATTTCTAATGAACACATTCATGGTCAGAAATCCAGTGGTAGGAGAATTGGTGTTGATGCCATCTTTAGAGTGGGGGCTGATGTCATGATTTACAATCACAAAATGCGTCCCGGCGGTTAAGGCCTGGATGAAGGACCTAATATATTGTGACACCACAAGTGATGTATACGCCTCCTTGCAGCCACTTACTTCTAGGTCCAAAAACATTTGGCAACCACTCCACTCTTACCTGCTTTTACATCCTGAGGAGACGGATTGAATGTTAAATCAACATGTTGCATAGAACGACCCAATATGTATGTGATAAAGAGAATGCTTCCCCTGGAGTATAATTGATAGTGGTTGTAATATTAATGATCCAACTTGTTTGGAATGGCACTTGCTCAACCCTACGCTACCAACTAATTATGGACAATATATCACTTTATGTTTTTGTTTGTTTGGACATTAACATGTCTTTGTGTATTTCTTGAAAATGCAATAAATAAATAAAATAAAAATACAATCACAAAATGCAAATTCAGCAATCACAGCCCTCAAGTACTTTGTTGCTGATTACATTGGCCTGATTATGTATGCTTTTCCCAATAAGCAAATGGGATCTTCATGAAGTTAATGAATTTTAGATTTTAGTTCCTTCGTATTTACCTGGTTGAACAACCTAAACAATATAGATTAATTGGTAATTATACTAATGTCATTAATACCAATGAAATGTCAATTTTTAAACCTGCATGAATATGATGTTATTATCCTAATAGCCTTGACACCCACTGGCATGAGTGCGCTTTACAAATATTATCCTATTCTATCCTAATCATATTTCAATATAACAGGACAAAAGGCATAGATATTTTTCGACCCCTTAATGTAAATTACCTAGTAAGTGTATGTTGCCATGTACAAAAATCACAAGATATCCCTCACCTCGGCAAACAAGATTTCTCACTGAGATTTACTGTGGTGAAAACTATGAAAGTGTTTTACACATTAATGGAGTAGTTCAAAAACTTAGGAACACATTTTCACCAAAATAAAGTAACAGGTATATTGTTGGCGCATGATGAATGTGTTGCTTGATTGCCCTACATGTGAGCTGGCTAGCCATACATGTAAGCACACTCTAATTTTTAAATGGGTCATTCACTAGACATAGCTGTAAACAAAGAATTCCCAGAGACTGCGAAAAGAAACATTTTCTTGAAGCTTAGTGAAGTTTTTAGAAAGTCATGTTAAGCTTCACTGTACTGTTAAACACATATTATGTGTATTTTTGTAAAATCTATATTATTGATATGTTTGCCTCAATATGTTTATAGATATATATAACGGGGTACGATATATATACGTATTTTATATACATGTGCGTGTGTGTGTGTGTGCGAGTGTATTTGCTTGTGTGGTTGCGAGCACATGTGCAAATTTCCATGCTTGTAATCTCAACATTTAAAACGTCTTTTAGATTATTTTTAAATTCCATTACTGAGTTACCCCCCAAAACAAAACCACTAGGTGGAAGTCACAGAGGCATGGCGCAATCATAACTAAACTACTGAAAAAGCATCTATAACGAAGATGCTCTCATAAAGAAAACTGGGATCCACACAGAATCCAAAATCAGTCTGAACACATGAACTGATCCAGCCATATAGCACCAACTCTGAAATCACTGCATTGGATGAGAGTGGAGTATAGAAATATAGCATCACATATTACCACTGTGCTTTGTATCAAAAGCAGACAGGTCTCTAAACTGGTGTACATATGTAAGTATTATGCATTATATACTTATCTTCCCTCTGTTATATGCAGCAATTCCAGATCAATCTGCAATACAGAACTCAGGAAATATATGCATAAGTGCAAATCCATCAAAGTGCAAGAAGAACAGTTGAACATTTCTGGTTTGTGAGCTCAGAGTAATACCCAATCTGACCATCTTTGAGGAGAGCAGAAAAACAGTTGCACATGGAGGCCACTCCCCTTGAATATCCCTGCTAAACTCACTGAGCTCTTCTAACTGCTATAAGAGATTTAACACAAACAGATCCTCCACTGGGATCAAGATTATCATTTAGAAGGAATCAAGCACCAAGATTCTGAACTGCAACCCATCTCAGAAGGACAGACACATGATCACCTACAACACAAAGCTAGTCTAAGGGCTGTGAAGTGACAGGCCTTAAAACCAGTAATAACTCAACCTCAGCATCCCTCACCAAACTTTTTACACCATGCACCCATTCACTTCAAAACTGAAATGGTTTAGAGGCAGGTCCCTGCACCACCCGGTCTCCTTTCTTTGGGATGTTCTTCCTACACATCTTTGGGAGGAAACCAATATCTTACTCTTCCACACACATTTGAAGACTCCCATCATCGGTCAAGCATTTGCTTCCTAATATCATTTCCCATTGTAACTTCCACCACATCCAATATTACAGGTGATGTGTAGCTTACTTCTAGTCGCAGGGGTGCCTTATGAAAAAAAAAAAAATTAATGAATAAATTAGGAAACCTTAGGCCTCAGAAATTTAATTTTACAGATCCCATTCACATATAGTACGTCAGTAGTATTCGCTGGAGTGACCAATGGAGGATTGAGACAGTCTGAATGTGGTGAGCACAAAAATGAGAAAGGGGCATAGAGGTGAATACTCAAAGGTGAAAGAGACGGTATCCCAAGAAGAGAGGGTACCGTATGTAGGTGACCCTGTAAAACGCATAGTGTCCGACAGGCTAAATTCAGGCACAATTAAGGAAAGGTGATCTTGTCAAAATATGTAATGACAAGCCAGAATCAGATAGGATAAAGACTATGAATTTCAAATATTTTGTCAACTGCACCTGACAATGAGTAGTGAAATACACCAGATCAATGGAAATCAGTTCTTCCATTAGCATGGAGTTCATGAGGAGACAACTTCTGAATGCATGCACGGTGTACTACGTTGGATGCTCTTGATCTTCTGGTTAATTTGTACGACAGTGAGGATGACCATATTCAGTTGTCCATTGCAATCAGATACTTTAGAAGTATTAGGCTTAATTCTATTAGCTACTCATGCAAAGAAAGTTTGAAAGCTTTTTTCTTGAATCATTTTCCTTCTGCACTTTGCTATTCAAGGTGAGGATTTCACTGGTGGAGTAATCTATGCCTTCTGAGTGTACTCCAACAACCATCTAGCCTCCCACTGGATCGAGAGCTCCTTACAATAACCAGGGTTGCTGGCATGGTGGGTGTGGGGGATGAAAAGAGCCTCTTAGACCCACCTTATGTGCCCATGTATGTCCTCACAGGTTTAATCTGTCTTACCCTTCACCAATTGCTATGGGTTTATTAATTTTGCTATGGCACAATCTACCTGTAATAAGCCTGACAATAATATTTCCCTTTCTTTTGGACTTTTCTATGGCAGATGCTGTTAGCTGATACAATCCTAACAGTGGTTTGCGTATGAAGCCTAGTATGATACAATTACTGGGGGAAATGAGTGTGAGAGCAGCTTGAACTTCTTCATGTTAATGATAAGCAGCATGTACATGGGGCTGATCACGTTGATGGAAAGGAGAGAGAGACTCAAACATATTGCTCACGGAGAGAGTTGGAGGAAAGTCTACAGCATAGAATGATACATAGGGTTTACTACCTAGAGTGACAAAGGGAGAAATGTGGAAGACCAGGCAAGCCTTGGGCTATAACCATATCTTTCCTTAGAAATCATTCAATAAAGGAAAGGAGAGATAGGGAAGAGAGAGACTTTCCAGGACAGAAAATGAAGAAAACCATGTAGGTAGTGATGAGTGACATGAGCAGAACAATGGCAGTCTATGAAAACATAGACACAAGAATGAAAATTAATAAGACAGATTTGGAATTGTAGAAACAGGAAGCTATAAAGTATGAAAAACAAGAAACTGAAAAACACAGTATGGCAGTTCTCACTATGCATGGCCTGTAAAATTATATTTAGGTTAAAATACACTGGATATTATACCAATAAAGAAAACACAATTCTCATAAAAGATGTAGGAAAGCTCAAAATGTACTGGGCTGAGACAAATACCCACAACTACTGTAAATCTGAATAAAAGCGCGTAGTTTCTATTGTGATCCATATATCATATACAGCACTCAATGCATAGAAATATGTAGAATGTGATTGCTGTTCATGTGTTAGTTATATTGCCAGATTTAGTGCTTGTAAACAATGGGGATAAGCATTAGTTATATAAACAAAATACAGAATTGTGGCATCATAGCAGATATATAACAAGTAATCTCTGGAGGTGACTGGTACTTGCACCCAAAGCTAATGTTTGATAGGTTAGGGAGACTAGACATATGGCTCAAAATAGGTAAGTAAATTGGGCCAGCTGTAGCCTGATTCCCATGTATTCCAGCTAATTTCACCATGAGTACTTAACTTTCTGAACCATACCCAATGGAACAAGATTCAGGACTAGAATGCACTGCACATGGATGTGTTGCACATTCAGGGCAGCAGGAAGGCCATATAGGCAGTGTTTATGTCTGCATGTGTGGGCCTATGATTATCCAAGGCTGAAGGCAAAGACCATTGTTCAGACCAGTGATTTACCTCTCAAGAGGATGCATTATGTCACCTTGAGCAATCAAAGAGAGGGGAAGGCAACTGAGTTGCAGTGAGGAAGAGAAGGGACACTAGAGGGAGTGGAGGAGATCTGAGCAGGTGGCATTATATTAAACTACTTGCTCTTCAGTCATCTTCTTACCTTAGTTTCCCTGATTGTTTGAGCCATTTCCTGGGATCTGACTGCTACTATCACCCTGGGAGATATTGGCACTACCTGGGTGTCCATACACATTAGAATAAGAGCAACATGTGGCATGGCACTCTATCACTTGCATGAGTTGCATGAATTACACCTAAAGTTCCCCACAGCCAACCCCACCACCATGCTGCCTGCACCTATAGAAATGTGCATGGACATGTTTTGTGATTATTCATGCAAGAAGATACCATGCCAGACTCCTACCAAAATAAAGACAGTCAATATTGATAACAAAATAATCTAACTGAGAGCCCTTGGCCCTTGTATGACAATATGTTGAAGTAGGTGACTAGGCGATGTGTGCTTAATTGGAATAACATGGTTTTAACTGAGGAAATGTTAAACTAGTATGGGAATGATTCACAAACTGGCATGGCAAGCTGTTCTTACCTGAGCCATTGTGCGACGAAGGTACATGAGACAGTAATGGGGATTTATGTCTATGAATGTGGCTCCAACATTGAACCTGGCCATATAGAGCTGTTCCTGAACTTAATGAGATTGCAAAGGGCCTTCTGAGGCAGTGCCTGGGCACACGAGGCTGTACATTGGAATGGAAGCTGAACTTGGCTCCATGAAGCTGTGCCTTGGGTAGGATGGATGTACATAGTCATGTGAAGTATTGCATACATCCACAAGACTGTTCATAGACATATACGTTTACTCCTAACATGCTATGGTCAGATAACTATTGTATAGTTAAATGAGACCGTACTTCAGTAGTAAATAGGAGTAGTTAATGAAAAAGAAAGGGTATTTTTAGTGTCAAACATAATGAATTGTCAATGCAGGAAAAGCTTTTGTTAATGAAAAAACTAGTGTATTAACGACATAGTGAAAAGCTGGAATTAGAGGCCAATATTTTATTTTTCCAAAAAACGGTAAGCTGTGGTTTTGGGCAAACGTATATGTACCACCACTTAAAAACAAAGTCGGCACTTGAGGATGTAATTAAATTTGTAATTCAGCTTTTTTTTAAACATATAAACTCATTTTAATTGCACATATATGTCACAAAACAATTGAGTTCTATACAGGCCTCATAGTTTTACACAAGAAATCGTTTAAGCATTTAAAAAGCATTTGCATGAAAATGTATTCATTTTCATTCGTCTGAGATTGGACAATATTATTTTGGCGCACATATCTGTAGCAGGTAAAACTACAAGAAATCATTCTGGCTTTGATCGTAGCACTTGCTAGAATTGACTGATGTTAGTCTGTTGAACCAAACTGAGTGCATTTCCAAAACATTATCATATGAAAGTCTGATGTGTGAGGCAATATCACCTATGATCTGCATACCCGAAGGGTTATGACTGCCCTCTGAACCTGTACATCAGTGTAAAATAATCTGTATTTTTGTTCACTGTGCTTGCAAAATGAGTCTAACCCGAGGTACGGTCGAGCTGTACAAGGACGTCAAGTCAGACACCTGTAACTTTTCACTTTCTCATCCTGGCACTCCCAGTCCTATTACATGATTAATAATATACTAAAAAGGAACAATATGGAAATATGAACGGAAGCCAGGCTGGAGGGAAAGCTGATGATTTATACATTTTGTGAAATTATAGGAGGTCATTAAAATTGCAAACCTAGCTGAAAATATCTGGAAACTCAGTGGCTTTTAACCAATTTGTTCTACAATGAACTTTAGGGCACTAATTCATGACTCTGAGATTCAGGACCTCTTTTTATTCCATGAACACTTTTTTTTAAAAAAAACAATACATCCTGATTCCCTTAAGTGTTTTTTTGTCATTTTGTGTTGTATTAATAATTAAAGTTGACTCCTTTTCAACAATTTGTTTTTGAGTGCTATCATTTTAGTACATCTTGTAATGTTGCTTTAATGTTGCCATAGTTAGTTGCTTGTACCATGATAACAAGTGAAATCCCAGGATTCTTCTCAGAAACTTGCTTTTACTTCTAAGCGCAAGATCGTTTAACTTTGTTGGAGATTAGTCACGCTCCTATTAAGACTAAGGACTCTTTCCCTAGGTATCAATCCAGTTCCTTGAAATGAAGTAGACAGTATGCTCATTAACTGGGCTGACAAGGGACAAGGATGGGACACTGACACAAGCAGTGACAAAGTGAGCTTGGTGAAAACTATGACAAGACCTGTGAAGAACAACTCAATGAGAAAGTCCTGAAAATGGTCCCAGCATTTAATTTATGTGAAAGGAGACTTATGAAAGTGGCATTAGAGTTCAATGGCTTCTTACATAAAGCTAACTGGGAACAATGGAAAGAGACAGGAAAGGATTTACATCAACAATGAAGCTATCACAGAAAAGCCAAGTTCTGAAGTTAGCATTAGATAAATCAATATCAGAGATAGGAATCCTAAAAGCAATTGAGAGAAGAACACTCTCAAAAGAGATTATTTGTAGAGTGTTATGAGCTACAAGGCTAATTGTGGTCTGGGGCTTGTCTCACCTGTGTGGAGCTTAATCCATTGAAGGTAAGGCACCATGATGGCGATGGCCATGTTTGGGGTGATGACTAGGTAGGAGCATTTGACTTCGGTATTATGGCTGATCCACAATTGCTTTGCAAAGGTGAAGTGCAAATGGTTCCTTACAGCTACTGCTAACCGTGCCCATCAACAACCTAAAATTTTAACCCAAAAGTAACTTGCTCATCTGCTTCTTCCTTGAGAAGGTGCATGGGGGTGAAGAAAATGGCACATGAAGAAAAATTACAGAAGAAATAGTGGCATAGCTTCGATTCTGTGAGCTCTACTGCAAGCAAGGAATACTGCTCCTTGAGTAGTAAAATAAAACAATATTCAGTGATGAGGGCCCTAGTGCCACTGCACCTGAGGGACTATTTAAGGTATGCATTTGAGAAGAAATTAAAAAGCGTTAAGGCTGTATTAAGTAATCTTGCTTAACAATGTTAGTAGCTAGTGCAGAAGATCAGTGGTGGAGCCTTTCACTATGTGAACGCATTGACCTCGAACCAATTTACGTACATCTGAGGATCGCTGATAAGGAAAAAATTCCTGGTGAGAGATTTTTTTCAGGAGCATAAGGGATGAACCTGTGTTAAATATAAATTATCAAAGGGAAGAATGAATGCGGATAGGGAGGTCACTCATTAAACCTTCTATTGGCACTATGAGACATCCTGTGGAAATACCAACACCACATCTGTGTAAAGGTACAGTGTAAAGGTATCTTCACAAACTGTTCTTATGAGGAGGACCACGACAACGCATTTACTTTTAAACATTGAGAATGTGGCGCAGTGCCAAAATGCAAAAATACAGCTTCTCACCTACTGGACATCACTTTGTAGTGATTTTTGTTCCAGGTCCTCATATTCTGCTTAGCTGTTAATCGGTTTATGGAGTTAAGGAGCTATGATATAGGGGATCATAAGGGTAACTGTCCCTCCATATAGAATAGTTTCTCCCCAAAAGCCACCATTATGAGGTGAACTTAGGCCCATTTGCTGTGAAATTGTGATTCCATACGGTGGTAAACTCCCACAACAAATTCATGTTCTTTCATTTGAATAACACAACAAGCAGGATGATGATGCACAGTGGCGGCTCCTCTGCTATGGCGGAGGAGCGTCGCCCCACTGCTTTTAAGCAGTGCCAAGTAGAAACATAAAATGATAATAACAGAGTTATTATCATTTTATGCTTCATGTTCTGCTGCTTTGCGGACGGGCAGGTTGGCGGGGCTGCTCTGCTCTCGGAGCATGGGAGGAGTGACTTGCCCACTCTTAAATGCACAGTGACTGTTTGGTCGGCCCTCTTGTGCCCCCCAAACCAGTCATGCGCACTTTCCCCGTAGTCCATGCAGGCTGCATTACAGCCTGCATGGAGAACATGCCCACCCCTCCATCCCCTGGCTGAGCGCCATGTCACCGTGTTCAGACTAATCACAACACTGCATTGCAGCATTGTGATTGACTTAGGAGAGGGAGCCTGGCTGCCTGCTTCCTGTTCCTGGAGTCGGAGACAGGAGAGCAGGAGCAGAGACGCAAGACCCGCCTCAAAGTACGTTTTTTTTTATTACCCCCCACGAAAACTCCCCATCCCCTCCCGCGACACCCCGTGCTCGCCCCCCATCTGCGAGCCATGCTGGCCGCCACTGACGATGCATTAAACTGAAGCTGCTTTCCAAACATTGAAAAATAATTTGTTTATTGCAGAACTGGGTGAGTTTCTGGCTAATGATCAAAAACATGTCAAGAGCATGAGCACAGCAATTTGGCTGATGTTTTTATGTCTAATCTTATGTTGAATGAAGTTGCACACTCGTTGTTTCCTTACTTTTTTTTCAAACATAGTTTTTCTCTCTAATTAGCATCAGGATGTATCTCATTTTGTCTCTTCTCTCAAGAAATTTAGATAGTGAGAGTGGTGCCACCTCTCATTAAACTCCCTCTTTATCACTCTTCCTCTTCTTGTGTGTGTTTACTTTAGATGAACCTTTTGCACTAAGTCTTTAAATCAGTCTTTGACTGAGGAGCCATATCTTTACGTGTAACCAAGATGCAAAGAAGAAAATAAGAGAGGGTTAAGACATTTGGGGAATTGGAGGTCAGCAGAAAAGCGGAACACAACTAATGATCACCAGGGAATTTGTGGACGAGCAACATTTTTAGATTTTTGCGAAATGCCAGGAATGTAGATTGACTATCTGGATGAGTGGGTAAGGCATTCCAAGTTATGACTGCTGGCATGGATTGTCTTGAAGCTTGCCTGCTACAGGACTGTAGTGTTTCCAGTGAAAGTGATGATTGGCTTCTTTGGCAATTAAACCACCTGGGATAAGAGAGCATGCTTGCAAGGTAAGAAGGATTTTGATCATGATGAATACTGAATGTAAACAGGCTGGTCTAAAATTAATTTTGGATTCCAGGAGGAGCCAGTAAATATACCTCAGGTCCATGGTAAAAATAATAAATTAAATAGAGCCAGACGTGAGGATACAGATGGTGAATTAAAATGAGTGGTTCAATGTGGATTTGGTAGGTCAGAGAAGGCAGCACTTTTGAATCAATGTCGGAGACAATTAGTACTTCCATAGAAGAACGAAGATAGATGTTTGATTTACCTCATTAAGCGCAGTTGTTCAAGGTGTGATATGACTGTGTGATAATTATTTAATGAAATGGGAATAAAAAACACATAGTCACCAGGAGGGGTGAATGAGCATTTGCACACAAAGGTAAAACGCTCATGATCACAGAGTCCATTATGTCCGCCGCTTTGCAGAACTCAACAGCATTTAATTTCAGTCCCTATCTCCAAGATTAATGCTATGATGCATAACATTTTAGCAACTAGGTTCAATGAAAGTAAGATACACTGAAAACATTGATCACTTGGTAGTGTATAGGCTAAGCATATTCATGTACTTAAGATCAACTTACTTTCTTAAAAAGTCAAATATGACCTTTCCCAAACTTTACACATTGAATCAGGATTTGGAGATTTTTCTAAACCAAGTTCCACCTACTGAGAACGATGCATTTTCTGCAGTCATAGTGGCGTGGTAATAACCAGGAAACTGGAGGTTACGATAATGTCAGGGGAGGAAGTGGCCATTGATAATGCTTGAAACACCCAAAAGCCAGAATTTACAGGTATTCACAATCATTTTGCATGCCTATTCACATTCTAGAAATGAACCTAAATAGGAATGTTTCGGTGCCAGAAAGGATACTCAAAAGCTTGTTATTTCTTAGTAGTAGTAGTAGTGAAATGAAATGCATCCCCCTTTCCAGGAGAAGAGAAACATAAATAAAATAGATGTGTAGAGGTACTCCCTGTGGACTGTCCACAACAACAAACATGGCGGTGCAGGAGCCTGCATGAGAATGTACTATTTGCGTAGATATCTGTATATACGTCGGAGGACTGAAGTAAAAGTATACAATTTGTCTACGATTAGATTTGTGATTTTTAAAAAAATGTTTGTGAATTGCCTCCTTTATGTGCACAGGACACACTACTATAAAAGCATTTTTTCTATACTAAAACCAAGCAATGTCTATGCCTCCAATCACCCTCCCACACTCCGACATAAAAGGTATATATTTGCAACGCTGGTTTGATGCATGTGGAATAAATATAATCATGACACTAAGATTCTAAACTTCGAAGATATGGCACTCTCCTGCTCTCTCCTTGTCATCCAACGGACCGCAGCAACTTTGGATGCTGCGCTGCATTGCCTGGCATCTTTGTAAATGTGACCCAAAGAGTGGTACCTAATTACCACAGTAGCCCATGCCACTGCAACTTTGGATGCTGCGCTGCATTGCCTGGCATCTTTGTAAATGTGACCCAAAGAGTGGTACCTAATTACCACAGTAGCCCATGCCACTGCAACTTTGGATGCTGCGAGGCATTGCCTGGCATCTTTGTAAATGTGACCCAAAGAGTGGTACCTAATTACCACAGTAGCCCATGCCACTGCAACTTTGGATGCTGCGAGGCATTGCCTGGCATCTTTGTAAATGTGACCCAAAGAGTGGTACCTAATTACCACAGTAGCCCATGCCACTGCAACTTTTGGACATCACAATGCAGCAAATGGAAGTGAGAGCTGTAAACAACACATTTAAAGATTACTTTAAAAATTATACATAAATGCAAATATGCTACAACGTAGAAGACATTCGGGCAATGTCATGAAAATGGCAAATGTTTACTTACGAGGAGTCCCTTCTGCCATTTCCATTGCAGTGATTCCCAAAGACCACAAATCACTCTGCAGTAAGAGAAATATTGAAACATGAGTTCAACGAGCCTGCACGGCATGTCTCAGTTGCTGCTGCAGAAAACAAGTATCTGTTTCTATTAAGGTTCAGTAAGAGCGCTGCATTACAGTTATCATTGAAAAAGGCATGATGGACATTTACATTTATTTATAACTTTTTTTTAAGCTGAATTCTGCCAGTGTTATGTACAAAATTTGGAGATGTTTTGGTTATTAATTTACCAAACGTGAAATGTACCTAGGAATAGTTCTTAGGTGTACATAGTGAGAATGCAAGAAATGGATTCTGAAATCGTACATACATTGACCAGAGCCTAAAGTGTCCTTGACAGGCAAATACTCATAAAGTTTCAATTAGAAGGCAGAAAAGCCTCAGTTCTGATCTATAACTTTTAATAACTGTCTTTTTGAAGTATACCTAGAAGTGACTAAAACATGAATACCCCAGTAAAAAAAAGAGTCACATTTAAGGGTCTCTGACTGGCACAAAGAGCACTGCATGGAGCAGGACCAGAATATCTCAAATGAAAATTTAGGTGGTATCGACCAAAAAGACTGCTGCGATCGGCCACCTTAAATTCAGTCTCTATTCCAAGAATGAAGAAGGCTTTGTGGGGAGGTCAAAGCTTTGCTTATTCCACATGTCAGCTAAGTAACAGACTGCCTTTGCACCTCAAAAGTCAGTGCAATGTATACAGCTTTAGGAAACAGCTAAAACCCTGGTTGTTCTCTCTTTCATTATGTTTTTTTTCACAGCTCTCAGGTTTTGTCTCAGGCAAATGTCAGCGCCAGGACGCCAAAGGGCAATTGTGAGCTTTAGAAATTCATATCAAATCAATATCAAGTCATAGCTTCTATTCCTTAATGAGCCCAGCAGGTCGCCATCCCTCTGATGGCCTGCAATCATAGTTAGTCACAATTTGCGACTTAACACATAAATATTCATGAGGTAGATCAAATTGCAACTCACTACGATTTGGATTTTTAAGAACTGACCGATTCATACATATGTCAGTTCTTAAAAATCTTTACTGGCCATAAAAAAGGGCCGCAGTTTTCAACTAGTATTTTGTGATGAGATATTCGTACATCTGGCCATAGAGTCCCAAACGTCCATGCCCAATTGGTCACATGTTGATATACTGGATCCACTCTGAGACTTGAACTGCTTTGCCAACAGGTCCATAACTCAAATTTCCTGGTATGAGTACAGACTGAAAATTGCTGTGAATCAATCAAAAACTTGGAATGCAATACTGAAATATGGGACAAGCCCAGAGCACAATGAGCAAGTATGACAGCAGGATGGATTCAAATACCCAAACCCAGCATAGCAGCCATAGCAGAGTGACACTCCATGAACTAACACAGAAAGTATGACATATTGTTTTTCATAAGTCATGTACCATGAGACCCTACCTGTAATGGGAAACTATAACCACCATGATGACAGCACAGCTCCTCGGGCCACCACCGCCACTTTCCACATCTACAACATGCTACTGACAACACAACGTAACGATACGCAAACGTTACACTCAAAATGGAACATTTCGCACATCTAAGCAAAGACATACCGTAAGTCACGCTGACAACAACATAACAACATGCATGAAAACACAGCATAGCACAAATATACTTTAAACAGAGCCTGGAAAAAAGGAACACAAAATGCACCTAAATGGCAATAATTTACACAGTGAGTCCTGAAATTAAACCTATTCAAAATATCTCTGCTGCTATCCGTCCAATCCTGAATTAAACTTTGCTCAATGCACTCACATTGCTGACTGCAGCCTTCCTTTGTGGAATTCACTAAATTTCTTGGTTTAATCATAGGAAGGAACCTTAACCTACAAGCATGCATCAAATCATAGGCTATAGAGGCACAAATTCAACTCACACTACGTTGAGGACTTAAATCTTTCATCTTATATTTGGATTTCAAACAAGTGATTTAGGGGCACATGCATCAAGGTAGGCTTTTGCGATTCCTTAATTGCGATTTTTAAGGAATCGCAATTAAGGAATCGCAAAAGCCTATGCATGTAGGAATCGCTATAAAAATAGCGATTCCTAAACATTCCTTAATTGCGACTCGCTAATTGCGAGTCGCAATTAAGGAATACCTCCCCATTAATTCCTATGGGCCTAGAGGCCCATAGGAATGAATGGGAAGACATTCTCAATTAGCGATTCGCAATTAGAGAATCGCAAATTGAGAATGCAATTTCAAGGGTGCCAGGGTGTCAAAATGACACCCTGTTGCACCCTGAAATTGTGATGTGCACCCATGTTGCGCACACACATGCCCCAAGGGCATGTGTGTGTGTAACCTAAAACTTAAAAAATGCATTTTAGAGCATTTTTCGAAGGTTTTGCAAATTACAGACAAGTTTGATTTGTCTGTAATTTGCGGTCCCAAATAGCTGAAATCGCTATTTGAAAGTGCTTCTAGCATTGCATTTAAGGAATCGCAAATTGCGATTCCTTAAATGCAATCACAATTAGGAATTCGCAATTAATTGCGAATTCTTAAATTGCGCATAGGAAAGCTACTTTCATGCATCTCCAAAGGCCAATTTGCGATCGCAAACGGCCGATTTTTGCGATTCGCACCGTTTGCGATCGCAAAAACCTTTGATGCATGTGCCCCTTAATCCCTTGTGTCTATCACTTAGGGCTTAGGTTCTTATTTAGTAACACCCTACTAATTGGGATTCACAAACTAGATTTTCTCCTCTCAAAGAAGCCATTTATGTTATTTCCAGGTTGGTCACAGGATCCCAAACACCTGACCAGATCATCTTTAATTCTTATCCCACTGAAATGGCTTCCATTAGAGGAAAGGAGTAGCTACAGGCTAGAATGCATCACACACAAGGCACTGCAGTTTGGAATCCTGAACTATCTTTCCCGGTACCTTGCCAGCTCGGGCAGAAATCCCCACACTCAGCGCCCTAGCACACTTCTTACTGAAAATCCAGCCTTAGGAAGTCAAAACTCTATAAAACGATGCTTCATAGGAAGCACACTCTGCATGTGTGATATATTTCTGTTTTTACCATAATAAAAGCATCTTACTTTTACATATCTTTATGTTATTGTGCTTGTCATTTCATTATTTGCATCTGTCATCAAATTATAAATTGCTCCTATCATTAGTGCAATTGTTGAATATGTATTTCCAGCGGCGGCCGGCACAGGTAAATGCGGTGAGCGGGGCGGGGTAAGACAGGGGGGAAGTCGACATATGACGGAATAGGTATAATTAAATAAATAGATAATACCTATTCCGTTGTCCATCGGCTTCCCCCCCTGCCGCGTCCTGCCCCGCCCCACCGTGCTTACCTGAGCCGGCCGCCGCTGTGGTTTTCATACATTTACAGCACCACCCTCCATTAATAATAACATTCATACAACATATTGTCTTTATTTAGACATGCATCATGCTTTAAGTGACCCCTAGCAATGTGTTAGGATGAACTTGCATCATGTAATAGTTGACTACATTTATGGTCGTTGTTCCCTACGTATTAACATTAGTGGTACCTCTCATTATGGAATTAATGCTGCTAAGATTGTTTTTATATGTGCCCTTGCTATCATTTATTTATTTAATTATTTGGATTGTCATGAATATCCCTCTGTTTAACTTCCAGTTGCTGGAATCCCTGAAATTTCTGGAGAACCAGTCCGCTACCCCATTGTTCAAACCAGGGATGTGTTCCGTTGTGACGGACAGTCCCCTGTTCAAACAATAGTCCCAGAAACCTTTCGCTATTTCAGTAAGACCCTTTGAATGTGGTCTCCCCATCTCGTTGACGTACTTCACTGCAGAGACATTGTCCATGAGCAGCATTATACAGCATTTCATTGAATTCTGGGTGAAGCTCCGGACCGCAAAGGAACCTGCTAGAAGCTCCAGGCAGTTGATATGTAGTTCCTTCTCTTCGCGTGTCCAACGACCTCCTGTCGAAGAGTTGCCACAAGTGGCACCCCAACCTTCTAGACTCGCATCTGATTCTATAATCAATTCTGGGGCTTCCCCAAAAATGGCTCTGCCATTCCAAGCTTCTGCATTCTTTAGCCACCAAGATAGTTCTTTCCTCGAATCTTCGTCTAAGCAAGTCTTCTTAGTGTAAGACAGAATCGACTTCAGAGCTTTTGCTTTGAGTCTCTGGAGGGCCCTGTAGTGTAAAGGGCCCAGAAAGATCGCCTGGATGGTTGAGGAGAGGAGACCCAGGATCCTGGCTAAGAGTCTCGAGGTAAAGACCTCCAAAGATAGCATCTTCCTGAGTTCTTTGCGGAGTTTCTTTATCTATTCCCTTGGTAGTTTCAGTTCTGCAGACACTGTGTTCACCATGAAGCCCAGAAATTGAGTTTCCTGGCTTGGTGTAGTGCATGATTTTTTGGCATTTATGACAAAGCCTATATGTTCCAGTAGGCGAGATACTGTTGCCTTGGACTGACCCATGATAAGGATATCGTCCAGATATATTATTAGCCTCACACCCCTTTCCCTTAGCTTTGCTACTACCGGGCGTAAGACCTTGGTGAAGCACCAAGGGGCTGATGACAGACCGAAGGGAGAGTGCAAAATTCCCAAAGTTTTCCTTCCCAGGTGAACTGGAGGAATTTTCTGTGAGGGGGCCAAATTGGGATGGTCAAGTAGGCGTCCTTTAGGTCTAGACGTGTTAACCAGTCTCCTTTCTCAAGACGTCCTTTAGGAGGTGTATCCCTTCCACCTTGAAGTGATGGTAAGAAACCCACCCGTTTAGATTTTTAAGTTTATGACAGGTCTCTGTCCTTTGCCTTTCTTTTTTACTAAGAATATATTGCTGATGAAACCGGTTTCTGAGCTCTCTATTATAGCCCCTTTTGCTAGCAAGTCCCTTACTTCTTGAGATACTAGTTTTCTCTGTTCTTGAGAGAAGGTTATCTCGCGAGGTCTCTTTGATTGAAAAGGGGTATCCGTAAATTCTATTTTGTAACCCTTGACAGTGTCTAGAACCCATGGGTCTTGAGTTACCAATGTCCAGTTCCCAGAGAAGAGGGCTAGTCTCCCTCCCACCTTTATAGGGGTATCTAAATGGTCTTTCAATATTCCTACCTGCAGAGAATCCTCTGCTGTTTCTTCTCTCGCCTCGAAATGGTCTTCCCTGTTTCTCTGCCTTTAAGGGAAGATCGGTTGGTTTCCATAAAAGGATGATTGCTGGAAGTTTGATCCTGCGTCCCAGAAAGGGTCTTGAGGTAGACTGGCCACGGCCGGGGAACCGACCCGCATTCTCCCGGCCCTTCCAAAAATGTTGTCTTGGAAGACTTTCTTAATGTCACGTTGCGACTTTTGAATCGAACTAAAGGCCCGACATACTTGGTCATGTCACGAATGAAGTCCTCTCCAAAGAGGAGCCCCTGTGAGGTGGCTCCTCCCTCCTTGTTTGCCAATTCAATGAGTTTAGGGTCAATCTTGAGGAGTATGCCCTTTCTGCGTTCATTAGAAATGGCAGTGTTTGCATTACCAAGGAGGCAGATGGTTCGTTGGACCCACTCACGCAGTTCCTTAGGGTCAATAGGTGTTCCATCAATGTAGGCGCTTTCAGCTAAGTCGAATATTTTGGTTAGAGGTCCAATAGTGTCAAGGAGACATTCTTGACAAGACCTTAGGCTCTTGTCTATCCCTTTTCTAGGGTCTTTGGCACCCTTTGCTATGAAAGCAACGACCTTAGGGTCAAGTTCAGGGGTCATTGCAATTTTGTCTGGAAGAGATGGGCGAGGGCATTCAGACCTCAGTCTGGATCTCACTTCTTTGGGAATCTCCCTTCTCAGCCAAAAACTAATGTAGTCTGCTACATGTTGGGAGGGTAGCCATTCAGGAGAAAGGGGATGTTTGATTAAAAGGGGATCAAACATATCGTCCCCGAAGGGGTCAGTAATGCCCATTTTTGAGCCTGAGGCCTTGCTTGCCTCTTCAGTGTTTCCCAAAGTTTCGTCTCCCATGTCTTTAATGTCCGTGTCAAAACCTGATGAGCATGAGAGATCTATCTCTGCTTCATCTGGTTCATCACTGTCAATATGTATAGGGAGCTTGGGGCCTGTTTGTTGCCCTTGTGTGATGCCCAGGGCATCGTTCTGGTCACCGCCTGAGAAGCGTGAGTGAGCTGCCTTTCCTGTTTTCTTTGTCGCACTCTTAACAGGGTGTTCTGGTGCAGCTCTTTTCTTTGGGGCCTTAACTGCCCCTTCTTTTGCGCCAAAGGTATGTGCGGTGCTAGTAGAGGGCCATGCCCTTGAGAGAGATTCAATTTTTTTTAGTAATGGTCTCATTAAGTGAGTCCACAACTTTGTCCATGGCCTTAGTGACCAAAGACTCGATCTTACCTTCCAGATTGAGCTCAGGATTAAGAGACATTATGGGAAAAGGGTAATAAATATATTAAAAATAATATTCAAATTATATTAGAAATTATATTCCCCTTAACTCTCTTGCAGATTGTTAAATATTTAATATAGAACGTCTCTTTCCTTTATCTCTCCTTTTTTTTGGGATGTTCCAGGTATTAATTCTGATGAAAAATGAGGTTTAAGCTTAAGGGGTTAAATAAGCTTACAAGCGTAGGTAAAATTTGTCAAATCTCTTGTGGATTAAGGGTGAGGGTGTGTCGGGGCTCAATTACAGAGCGCAAAAGAAAGTGAACGACGAAACCACTGCAACTGCCAAAATGTTGCTAGCTGTAACTTGGCAACCACACACGTCCAAAGCCTGCGTGGCGGCGCCTAATTTCCTTTCCTCTAACTCCTTCTCCCTTCCGCGGTACGCATATGAAAGGTGTACCGCGGTGGAAGAGGAGCGATCGTCGTGGGAATGGCGAAGTACGCTGTCGTATTCCCGTATGCCTCCTTCGCGCTGAGAGCGCTGCTATGCAACGGGAATGCGAGTCGCGATTTAAACAATGCGAAGAGGAAAAGGAGAATTAAATCAACTTGCCAGGGTGATCGGAGGCACGTTTTAATAGCGCAGTACGCTTAGTCTTTTAAAAACATGGTATCAGAGGGAATAAGGTTCATACTAAATCGATAAAGAAGTTAAAATGTTAAAGGCAGAATAGTTCAAAAGAATAGTTCAAAAGAATTCTCAATAAGAAGTAAACGCATGGTAGGGTCAATAGGACCCAGTCATGCAAGATATAAATAAATACAAAGATCAATCATACAAATAAATACAAATGGTCAAACATACATGGAATAATAAGCACAAAGGAAATGAGGGTACTTATCTTTGTGAGCAGCAGCAACAAAGAAGGAAGATGGCTGCATGCTCATGGACTATATAGTGTATTGGAATGTTGTTTGAAGTTCTATATTCTCTTCATTGTTACTGCTGAGCTGTGGCAATAAAGGAGATTTGCATAATGTTGGCCTCCGTGTCCTTGATAAAATCCAGATTTTCTGCCCACCAGGCTGTGAAAAATCTAAATTATTTGCCCAAACATCCTATACTCAGTTCCCTCCTTTATCCTGGCATTGGTTTAGTGCATAAAAATCTATTGTAGCCACCATCATTAGTTTAATAATTTCCCATCTTTCATAACATTAGTTTAAGGACTTGTTGGACTTGGCCCTTTGTGCAGGGTCATCCCTGAACTTTTTGCCTTCCTCCTAGTCTTTTTTCTGACATGGTGTTGGTGGTTTTAGGACTCTGGGCACTTTATCACTGCTGTCCAGTGTAAAGTGCATGTGCTCTCTATGGTAAAAGGTGGTAAGATTGGTCCACACCTGTTTAGCTAATTTAATTTACCTGTCAGTCACTTGTAAAGCGGTATCCCAGATACCCAGGGCCAGTAAATTAAATGCTACTGGTGGGCTTGCAGCGCTGATTGCGCCACCCACCAAAGTAGCCTTTCAAACCTATCTCAGGCCTCTGCCATTGCAGGGCCTGCGTGCGCAGTTTACTGCCGCTGTGTCGTGGCACATAAAATGGGTGCCACGTCTGTGACTTCCCTTTTACTACATATCAGTCACCCCAAAGGTAGGCCCTAGCTAGCCCTATGGGCAGGGTGCATTGTAGGTAAAAGGTAGGACATGTGCCTTAACTGTGTGGCCTGTCCTGGTAGTGACAAACAGCCATTTTGGTTTCTCACTGCTGTGAGGCTGCCCTCTAATAGGAATGCATTGGGGAATCCCTGATAAGTGTTTCAGTGGTAATTCCTGATCTGAGAGGAGTAGCAGGATCAATTTTGGTATGTTTGGAATAGTGGTAATAAATGCTACGTAATGGTGCGCGCAGATTTATTATCACTATTTCGAAATGCCACTTTTAGAAGTGGACATTTCTGTGTGCTATGTGTCTTTGTGCCTGCCTGATGTGTTTTGCATGTCTGGCTCTGGAGTGACAGGGGCTGAGGAGGTGCCGTGGCTCCAGAGGGGCTGGGTGAGTCAGCGCTAGGCTGAAAAGGCTGATCTGCATTTGGAGTAGTGGGAGGAGTAGCACCTGGGCCTGAATAGGACTGTGCCTGCACTACAAAATGCTGGCTCCGCCCACCCTGTGGTGTGTCTGGGGCCAGGACCTAGTCTGTCAATGGGGACTGTTGTGCACTTGTTAAGTGCCCACCAGAACTGGATTAGATTGGGTCCCCAAGCCCTGTGCCAGGGCACAACAAAGACTGTACCTAGTATAAATATTGGGGCTGTGACCCCATGAAAAAAGTGTGTACCTACTTGCAGCTGTGCTGCTGCAGAACTGCTGAGAAAGGAGGAACCACCGTGGGACCCAGCTGCTGTTTCCTGGGGGTCCCTACGTGCTGGCCTGCCTGTGCCCAGCTCTGCCCTCTAAACTTGGGTCCTAGCGCCTCGTGAGCGCTGCGTTCTTTTATTATCCCTGGGAGCCCGAGGAGGGGGCTCCAACTTGGAAGCTGGGAAGGCGCCGTCGCACCGTGGCAGAAGAACCACCAACCAGGAAGCCAGGCGGCTGTTGCCTGGTTGTGGGCGGGGCTCCTATGGTGGTGAGGAGAGCCCCGCGTGCTTCTACGAGCCCGAGAAGGGGGCTCCACCTTTGTCCTGATGAGTGCATGACGGGAACTCCGTGGTTGCCTTTTCCCTGCCGAAAACCCCAAGGAGAAGGGCACTTGCTCCGCTCGTACGGAGCGAAACGGGAAGTCAGGCGCCTTATGCCTGGCCAGGGGCGAGGCTGATCCGAGAAGGAGCCAAGCGGAAGACAGGCAGTGGGAGGCCTGATCGTGGGCAGGGCTCTGCCCAGGAAGCAGAGAGCCCCGAGTGTTGCTGCGGGAGAGCAAGACCGGTGTTTGGAACGGGACGGAGCCTCGTGGGCTCAGCCAGCAGTCACAGGGAAGGACCGAAGCCTTGCGGGCTCCTTTCTGCCGCTCCCTGCCTTTTCCCCAGCGAGTGGCTCATCGGAGAGGCAGTCCACTGAGAGCGGAGCCGGTGAGAGGTAGGAGCCCTCCCGGCTCCCGTGTGTTCCAGCCGACAGCTGTGAGCAGAACCGCTTAGCCCCCAAGGAATGGTGAGTGGGGCTGAGCTTCCTGATAACGAGCTCCGGACACCATGAGGGTGGGAGCGTTATTCCGCATTGGGCCAGGGCAGATGAGGGGGAGCCAGGTGCCGGTTTCCCTCCCCCCTTGATGAGTGGGGCCTGCAGGGGAGCACTAGTGCGATTTCCCTGAGAGAGGAGCCCTGGGAAGGAGGGGCTCCCAAGGCACAGTTGGTGCCTAGTGTTTTGCACTCAGCTGTACCGCCAGTTTGCGGCAGCTGCCACGTTGGGGGGCATTTTGCGTCTCAGGAGAGACAAGGGTGAGTTGCACCCTCACCCCCCATTTCTGGTACCGGCCTGTTGGGCCTGTACCCGGCTGTAGTGGCAGCCTGGTGGCAGTCAGAAGCCACAGACTCCTAGAGCCCTGACTTTTATGGACATAGGGCACTGCGAGGAAGCCCAAGACGGGCCCCCCGAGGAAGGCCAGTGGGCCTGAGAACACCTTGTGTTCTGGTAGGGTGCAAGGCCCAAAGGTGATGTATGCACCTTGTTAGTGTTACTATGGTGCACTGTTGACCTAATGTGATTACTGCATAATGTGGGTGATGCCTAATGTGACTGATGCATAATGTGTTTGTGCTAAGTAGTTACTGGTTGTTTTATTACTTACCGGTTCTGATGGTTCTGACAGCGGCCCGATTGGCCCTGTCCTGTATATAGTCCCCTGTAAAGTATAACCTAGTGCCAGGTGGCACAGTGTACATTTGTGGTTGTGATCTAATGTGTTTTATGAGTAATACAAAGGCTATTTTTACATAACCTTGTGTGGAGTTTCTTTTGTGGTGTACCTAGTGTGTCGCTGCTGTGTGTGTGTGTTGCGCCAACGCTTTACACATTGCCTCTGGGATAAGCCTGACTGCTCGTGCCAAGCTACCATGGGGGTGAGCAGGGGTTATCTTCGGTGTGTAACTCTCTTGCCCTGACTAGAGTGGTGGTTTCTGACTGGCTTAGGCGCTTGCCCTAGCCAACCAGAAATCCTATTTCTAACAGGACTCATCAGATAATTAATTGCAATCCCACATTTGATTAGCCAACTCCACAATTGTATATTTCATTGCCACAAAATCATGCCGTCCATTGCCGTCTATAATTGTTTTACCTGTCCTTCCATAAGGGTATCAGGTTGCTCCTATAATTTATTTAATAACCCTCCTGTCATACCCTTAGCTTCCTATTTCAATTGGAGTTCCTTCCGTTCATGACATTCATTACTCCACCATCTCTTTAATTGCCATCTTTTAATTTCATTAGTGAACTATTTTGTCTCTTTGACACAATGGGGGATATTCTCAAGAACGGGCGATAATTATCGCCAACCTAGGATAACGCAATTTTACATAACGCCGTCTATCGCGGGAAACTAACGTAGCGTATTCTCAACACGCCGGCAACAGGCGATAGTTTCCTGATAACGCGTCAAATGTCCGCGTTAAAATTACCGGGACGCCGATAAAAAAGGAAACCCGAACGTGATAAAAGTGGCGATGGGCCCAACAGCGATAAAAATATCAGCGATAAGCAGCGCCAGGCTTGCTATTCCCACGTCAGGCGGGAAAAATCACATAAAAGCTGCAAAAAAAAAAATACAAAGCCCAAACAACTGAGAAGCACCATGGAGGAAGCCGGAGCAACTACAGAGGCCAACCAGAACCCCACAAACCCCCCGGAGGACCAGCCAGGGACCTCGGGGAAGGAGAAGGGCAAGGAGAAGAAGAGGAACCCGCAATTCAGTCCGCAGGAAAACAAGATCCTGATTACGGAGGTGATAGAACACCACCAACAACTGTTCATCATCACCTCCACTGTGTCATTGGCAACTAAAAATGCAATATGGCAGTCCATCTTGGCCAAGGTGAATGCAGTCGGAGTGAAGAGAAGGGAAGTGGACGACTGCAAGAAGCGCTGGAATGATGTGAAACGCTGGAATGATGTGAAGCGCAAAATCAAGCTGAAACTCGCTAACAACCGGAAAGCAGCAATACAGACTGGAGGTGGGAGTCCAGCGCCACAGCAGGAGCTGGGTGAGATGGAGGAAATGGTGTCCACAGTCATCAGTGGGGAGACGGTGGCAGGAGTTGGGTGGAAGGTACCAGAGGCCAACAAGTGCAGCACAGCCAGCAGCTTTGTCTGCGGAGGGATGTTGGTTGTCCGCTGTGTTGGTACCGTCAGCCTGTGGGCAATGTGGGTCAGGATGCGGAGGATGGTTGTCCTTTTGAGCCTGTAGTGAGCAATGACATCCTCTGGCATTAAGTCTCTGAGGCTGGTGCGTTTTCGGAAGGTCCGCTGTCTTGTTCTGCACTGCCTCGGTGGTAGTCCAGGGGGGTGGTCCTGGGGGTGGGTGTGGTCCTGGGGGTGGTGGTGGTGGGTGTTGTGGCCCTCTTGGGTCTCCAAGCTGCATGATTAGGAGCTCCATGTCATCTGTTGGTCTTCAGATGTGACTCTGGGCTGGGCTCCCTTTATACTGCAGGTTTTCGTCCTACTTAAGACCAGAAAAAAACAGGTCTTAAGTCCCTGCTGCTGACGTGCCTAATCGCCTGTTTTTGGACCGCATCGCCGATCTGGCTGGTCGTTGTGAATATCGCGAAGTGGTGTTATCGAGAGTTTTTGCACTGGAACGCCTACTCTGCATATGATTAGCGTTAGTTGTCGCTGTCAGCCTTAGCGATGTTTTTAGAGGCAACTATTGCAGGTAAATTGACGATGTCGGCTGTTAGCGCAGGCTTGTGAATAGGGCGATAAATCTATCGCCACTTTCGTGGCGGAAAAGTGACGCTAAATCGGCGATGAGTCCTAGAGAATATGCCCCAACGTGTCTGATTCACAAAGCTACGTGTTGTGTATGTCTGACGTACATGCAGAAATTGCTTGATTTACTACTGCAAGGTGTTCACAGAAGTCGACCTTGTAGTCACAAATCCTCTTACTCATACGTAAAATTGCCCAACAAATGCATAATATTGTGCATAAGTAAATCTCTTTGATGGGGTGGGAAGTGAGTATTTCTGGTCATGGTTTCTCTGGAAACTTTGAGAAAACCCACAACTCTCATACTGTTCTCCTTCCCACCATGGAAAATGTCAGAGATTTACTCCTGTCAAGGGCAGAAATAAATCCCATTCCAGGATGGGAACAAGAACTTAACATCCCAAAGTTAGTCAAAGATTTTCCCAGTGTAGCTAAAGAGAGGACATGAAAATTCTGCCACTGCTCAAAAGCACTGGCACTCCTGAATGCATAACTGCACAATACCTTAGAGAAAATGCTTCTGCCGAAAAGAAAAAAAGGAATTTACAAATCCTTTCCAGGTTTACATCTCAACAGCGGCAGCCGGCATGGGTTTCCTGGTACAACCTGGAATGGTTTCATGAATTCTAGAAATAAGTAATTCTATGCCCAGGCGAGGTTATAAAAACATTTACTAATTTCTTTGTGAATTGGGCCCAAAGTCCTTTACACGTCTTCTAGTAAAAATTAAAAAAATGCCCGGACAACTTACCCTTGATTCGTTTGGTAAATGGGACTTATGCACATTACATGGATATTGTAAGTGACAGAGGAACTCTGTTATGTCCTTTTTATGTTCATTTGGGAGTTTTTTATTCCTTGTCTGGATTTAGGAGGATTCAGTGAATACTGGAAAAAGGAGAACAGGAGAGCCAGGTGCTTGTGAGGGTGTGTCAGTACTAATAGAAAAGGTGCTGATGCAAAGTTTCCCGGGTTCAGGTGAGAACAGCTAACCCATCCCATGCACTCTGGTACTTGTAGCTCTAAAATGATAACTGATTAAATCCACGATGCGCAGATCAAACATCTGGACCAGATGAGCACTTTCAGCACCTCACAAGCAAACCTGGGAACAATGAACTGTCTGCTGGTGCTTGCAGTGTTTCCCCAAAGTCATGTATTGGGTCTGGCTGTCACAGCCTGGAACCTATTGCCAGGGGCACTGGAATTATGCTGCAGGAGAGTGACAAATTATGCGGCAGAGTCAAGTAAATTATGCAGCAAGAAAAAGCTAATTATGCAGCATTATGCGGCACATAGTGTGATTACTTCAGTAATACTTCATTATTATGTCATTTTTAGGTCGAGCTAGGCAGCGCATGCGCTGTCTTTGAGACCTGCTGTAATCAGTCTATTGGCTTAAAGTCAACACCCCTTCTTCGTATTGGATGCCTGCATTGTCAGTTGTTCATTCTTTCTTTCCATTGGTTTAAGGCATGCATTTGTCATGCCTCTTTTACTGGCGTTTCTCCCCGAGAGCACCGGCCAAGGACAGTCTTACTCCTCAAGTTAGTTTTATAGCATTGGTTTTTCGAACTACTTTTTTGGTTATTTAGCCTTAAAAAGCTATTCATAATGTCCTGGTCGCGTTGTCATGCTGCGTGCGTGCCAAGTCCCGCAAGGCGCATCCTGTTCCTCGCACGCTCTACTGTGAACGTGGAGGTTTCTCCTTACATCAGTGCCATAGGAAACCGCGCTCACAGACGGTTGGAAGAAGGTATTTTTCTATTTTTTTCCGTTGTTACATCTTGCCCCGATCATTGTGTCTCTCCTGCACCATGCCGTGTCTACTTCCTCATCATTGTTTATTTAACAGGCTGCAGGCTGGACAGAACGTGCATGAGGCAATTATTTAATAAACAACGTGGCGGGCAATGTTTCACTGGTTACCCGTCCTTGCTTCGTGCCTCGATCGTTGTGTCTCTCCTGCTCCTTCCCGTGTCCTCTTACTCCCCATTGTTTATTTATTTAATAGGCTGCAGGCAGGATGGAACATGCATGAGGCAATTATTTACTAAAGAACACGGGGGCAATCATCTCTGGTTACACTTTTGGTCGGAGCGGGATATAATCTACGTCGCTGTTGTTAGCGCTTTACCACTTTCCCATTCTCGGACACCTCGTAATCTATGTGTATTACATAACTACCTATATAGTATGCTGCAGGCAGGACGGAACGTACATTAGGCATTTATTAATTAAACATGGCAGCCAATCATATCTGGTAACACTTTTGGCCGAGGGGGTAATGCTAATGGCTACTAAAATAAGAGCAAAGGACTACGCCCCTTTAGCCACTGTTTACTACTCTGTCCTTCGGTGGCACCTAACGTGGCTTTCACTCACAAATTAAAACTACAATTCCCGTCATGCTGTGCTGCCATCAGGAAACCGTGCACACTTTGCAAGGAGCCAGGACTGGGACCAGGTAGGACTGTTTCTTTATACTATCATGCCCTGCTTGTGTTTTTTTTTTGGGGGGGGGGGGAGGGCGATGGGCTTGTTTGTGGTTATTTAGGCTCAAAAAGTTATTCATAATGTCCCTGTCACATTGTCATGCTGCGTGCGTGCAAAGTCTCGCAAGCCCCATCCTGTTCCTCGCACGCTCTACTGTGAACGTGAAGGTTTCTCCTCACATCAGTGCCATAGGAGGGGAAAAAACTTACACAGTGGGACTTGATTGGAGGTCCCAGGAGGGACAGGAGATGCTTCTCAGTGGCGATAACCCAAGGGCTGCGGTGCAAATTACCTAAAAGGCAAGAAAGCATGCCAGGAGAGTCAGGCATCAGAGAGGAGACGGGCGATGCCTCGTGGGTGGCCGATGGCGGGAGGGAATACACATCATGGGGCCAGGGTAAGGAGAACAGGGCAGGGGGGGGAGCTGGGATACATGATAATTAACGCCATAGGCGCAGGGCAGGGAGCCACCAGGCTGTGCGGGGGAAGGGCGCGTGCCCAGCTAGGGACCAGAGGGTGCCGGCAACGAGATGGGGAGAGAGCTGGCAGTGCTCAGAAGGGAGAGCGGCGTGGGATAAAGGAGCGTAGGGCCACCGTAATACGGGGGGTAAAGGTCGACGGGGGTAGAAGAATCCGTCACGATGGCCAGAACAACTAGGGAAGCATGTGAAAACACAGGCGGGCAGAAATGGCCAATGTGGAACCTCTACGGGATAGCTGGAGAAGGACTAGCTCAGAGGAGAGGGGTGGGCACACACAAGGTGGGAGAATTTCAGGAGTGGGAGTGGTGCCACTGGCGAGCACACCACGGTCCCGGAGGAGTACAGGCCAACCGGAGACGGGGCCGGCCATGGGAGTGCTGTGTGCAGCGGGCAGGCGGGATAAAACTTACTTGGCAGTATCAGCAAGGAGCGTAGTGGGGCGCATCACGGGGCCGGCAGGAGTCAGGCTCTGTGGGCGTCCACCTCTAACAATAGCTAACTGCAGGGAGCCGGTGACGTGGGCCATGTCACATGGTGCGCACGGCGAGTAAAGACTAGAGCGCGCATATGCAAACCGGCAGGGGTAAAGAACAGAAAAGACAGACTGGAAGTGTCTGTATTCAGTAATTAACACCGGTATTTGAAAAAAGCTTTATCAAGGTGTCTACAGGCTGTTGACATCTGTGTCTAAAAACGAAATAACCATGTAATTAGTTCAGTAAGGAAGTATCTACATCAAGGTGTGTACAAACAATGTATCTGTATATGTAAAAACGAGTTTGGCACGTGAATAGTCCATTGCTTAAAAACAAATTAAACACGTAATTAAGAATTATCTACATTCAGCGAATGACAACGATCTTCAAACAAAACTTAAACAGGGTATATCTACTCATTACATCTGTGTATATAAAGACGGAAATAGCACGTGATTGGTCCATTATTAATGGGAACCCTGAAATGACCCAAAGAAAGGGTGGATGAACATATACATGAGGTAGACAATGCTTGCCCGAGCTGTGTAGATGAACAAGGGCATGTTTAAAGGGAGATACATCAGGGTGAAGGGCGGTCTACACCAAGTGTAGAAGGAAAAGTACAGGCAAGGGAGGAATCGAACAGCCATGTAGGTGATTATAAAGGTTTGACCAGGCAATAATGTAGGACGGCAAGCGTGGTAGGCACATGAGGAGCAGGGCCATCTGTGTGGGTACAAAAAGAAGGGAGGACACAAATGTAGAGAGGCCACAAGGGATGATGTGATCTGTGTCATCATGGATTACACAAGGGGACACGGATTACGAATAGTTCATGTGAGTGTAGTGTTCCATTCATCCAGGGTGTTCAGGCCATGTTCAATGGTGTTGCAGCGTGCTATCTAACGGCATTCACACCTGTTTTGGAGTCTCTGAATATCCCCACCCCTGGTGGGAAGGGTGGGTTGGTCAATGACCATCCAGGTGAAGTCCGTTTCTTTGTGATTGTGTTCCTGGAAGTGTGTGACAAGGGGTGCTGTCAACACACCACATTTTATACGGCTTCAATGTTGGATGATTCTGTCCTTGATCATCTGTGTAGTCTGACCAATGTATAGAAGATTGCAAGGGCAGCGTATGGTGTATATAACATTTGAGGATCTACAGTTGGTGAGAGATCTTAGTTCGTGTTTCTGTCCATCGTACTCAAAATGTTTCGTGTTAAGTGACGTAGAGCATGCTGTGCATCTTTGACATTTGTAGTGCCCAAGCAGAGGGGGGAGGCCCCACGGTCCCCTAACCGACTCATCTCTGGTGTTAGTTTTGGGCCATGTGATGGCGTGAACCAAGTGGTCTGAAAGGTTTTTTCCTTTGCGGTAAGAAAACAATGGTGGGTCATTGAATATGTTGAGGGGGCAAGAGTGGTCCAATTTCTTGTGATGATTTTAGAAATCTTGTTGCTAGTAGGGGAGATAGTGGAGACAAAAGGTGTCCATTAGTTCGTCCTTTTTAGGTCGAGCCTAGAGTAGCGCGCAACCGCTGCTTCTGGCGAAGGCTTTATGTAGTGGGGTTTTCAAAGCTGACCACACGCTCGTGCACAATGGCCTTTTTTGTGCGGTTACGCGCACGTTTCAGGCACGATGCACGAGCGTGTGGTCAGCTCCTCACGCTGCCGCGCTCGCTCGCCCGCGCTCCTCTCGTTGTTTTTTCTCGTGGGGAGAGGAGTAGCCCACGTCTAGGGCACCCCCTGCACCTGCTGCCAGCGTGAAGACTACCGAGGCAAGAAGACGTGAGCCACTTGTGTGCACCGGCACCCATCGTTAGGAAACCTGCAGCCGCCCACATGCTGATACGTCTGCAGCCTATTAATAGCCAACCATGTGGCCTGAGAGCAGTGACAAGGGGGTAAAGCTTAGCAGCTAGTGCCGCGCTCGAGGCACTTTGACTCTGCCGACCGAGACCGCAAGAAGCGGATCTCCCCTCCCGCACCTGAAATGCCGAGAGGGGCGTGAAGACCACACAGCGAAGCACCAGCCAGGAAGAAGAGCGGGCGCAGCTAAAAGAAAGTAAGAGCCGCTGCACGGCTGACTGACTGCCAGCCCGTTGTGCACCCCAGTATACCCCAAAGTCAAGTTGTGAAGGGGTGATGTGATCGGGTTGGACGGAGGCCCAGAGCGGTGCCTTCAGCAGAGCCTGAAAATGAGGAAAATGCGGGACAGCTGTGCCGCGGTGATTATGCCTGCGCCCCCATCACCACTCACCTGCCTGCTGTGAGTGGCGAAGTAAAGTGGCCTCGCAATGCACCCGCGGCCGAGCCTGAACAGTTAATCACACTGACGGCCACTGTGCAAGTGCAGCAGCATCACCGTAGGTTCGGTGGGTGCGACACACTGCCGGCCATGGGACTGGCCTTGCTCCTGCAGTGCATGTTCTGGGGCTTCAAGAGCCTCAAGTCCCCGCCCCCGGGAAACTTGCTGCTGTGGCCTCCTGCATGGAGAGCGGCGCCACCTAGCGGTGAATCATTGCACTGCTCCAAGAAAATGACTGTAAAGGAGGGCGGCCCAACTGCATTTTAAAAGTCTTTGAGGATATAAGCCTGCTCCTCCTAAAGTATGCGACCCCTTGAGGTGAAGACTTCACCTTAAATCAACAAGCATTTTCAATGCAATAGGTCTCACATTTTGCGAGAGTTTAAGCTATTGGCATTGTAATTGACCATGCCTTTTATTTATTGGTTTTAAAAACAACAAGCATTGGCATAGCCAATAGGTCTCGCCTTTGGGACCTTATAAGTGTTTAGCCATTGTGTTGCATAACTAAATACTTATAAGGTCCCAAAAGCGAGACCTATTGGCTATGCCAATGCTTGTTTCCTTAGGTGTGAGCAGGGTGTCAAGATGATTGTACCAAGCGCGTTTCCGTGCTCTGGTAACCAGTTTCTTGGGATAGCCATGAGAGATTAGTTTCTCAGTTAGGAAAGCAGCCTCCCTGAAGAAGTCCTTCCTCCATTTGCGGTTGCGGCGGACCCGTAGGACCTGCCCAGAGGGTAGACCATAGCGTAATCCCCATGGGTGGAAACTGGAATACAGCAGTAAGATATTTCGTTCCGTGGGCTTTCTGAATAGTGCAGTTCATATTTTGTTCTCTTCCACTTGTAGAGAAAGATCCAGAAATGGTAGATGGTTTTCTTTAGGGTCAATGGTGAATTTGAGGTGTTTCTGGCAGGTATGTAGCCAATCCACGAATTGTATTAGTCTGTCACTGTTGCCTGTCCAAATAAGCAGGATATCATCTATGTAACGACGCCAGCAGGAGATGTATGTCCTGAATGGGTTGAGGTCAGTAAGGATCTGTGTTTTTTCCAGATGTTGGACGTAAAGTATGGTGAAATTAGGGGCAAAGCAGGTGCCCATAGACACGCCTTTAATCTGCAGATAGTAGGTGTCCTTATAAAAAAAGTAGTTGTTTCCTAGGGCAATCTCCAGGAGGGACATCACAAAATCAGTAGGGCTCCTCGCTGGTTGGGGTCTTGTGTCAAGTATTTCTTTTATCACCAGCAGGCCTTCTTGGTGGGGGATGTTGGTGTACAGCGATTCGATGTCCATCCCGACCATCAAATCAGTTCCTAATGTGAAAGGGGTGTCTTCAATGAGGTTGATTAAATCCATGCTATCACGGACAAAGGTATCCATGAGGGGAACAAATCCCTTGATTATGCTGTTGATGTACTTTCCAATCGGTTCAAGGATCGAGCCACATCCTGACACGATTGGTCTGCCTGGAGGGCTCTGTTGGTCCTTGTGGATTTTTGGAAGGACGTAGAGCACAGGTGTGCGTGGGTGGTTGTTGTTGAGGTAGCTTCTTTCTTTGTCAGTTATGATATCATTGGACCTTGCCAATGCTGTGATTTGTTGAACTTTTGGTTCTAATTCCTGGTAATGGATCGGATGGTAGAGCGCGGTAATGATCGGTATTGCCCAATTGTCGTAGGATCTCTGCGTCATATTTAGATTGGTCCAGGATGACGATGCCACCACCTTTGTCTGCTGGCTTGATGATTATATCTTTGTTTGCTTTGAGGTTGTTTAAAGCTTGCTTCTCAAGCAGTGTGAGATTGTAGGGGACAAACTCATGTTGAGCTTGGACTTTCTTCATTTCGTGTAGTATACGTCTCTCAAAAGTCAGGATCTCGGTAGGCATGAGGGCTGATGCAGGATTGAAGGTCGAGGCAGGTTGAAAAGGTGAGCGGGAAGTTTGCTCACGTGGTGGTCTTTCAGAGAAGAACTGTTTGAGCCTTATTCTTCTGAAGAATTGAAGTAGATTTTCCTGTATTTCAAAGAAATTGCTTTTGTCGGTGGGGACGAAGGAGAGTCCTTTACTCAGAAGACTGGTTTCATAGGCAGAGAGGTCATGTTGAGAGAGGTTGAAGATGGGGAGTGACTTGGTGGTGTCCATGTTGTTAATTTCTGTGGTTAGTTCAGGCCCCATTGATAGAACTTGCGGCGGGTTTGACGTTCCCCCGAGTACTGGTACTGGTAGTTTCCTCTCGAGCGGCCCCTGCCTCTGCCCTGGTTTGTGTCTAAAAAGCAACCGGGAGTAGTGGTTGTGGTCTCGGTTGTTGGGCTCTCTGTGGTCTTGAAGTGCTTGGGCCCTCTCCGTCGCTGGAGTCTTCCGCTGAGGTGTTTGAGGACTCAGAAAATGACACTTGTTGGTGATTGCGGAAACGTCCCCAATTCTTTTGTTGTCTAGGTGGTTGGTAGGGAGTGTCGTAGAAGTCGTCCCTGAGGTAAGGATACGTCTGTTCATTGTTGTAATTCAGGATATCCTTTTGGATTTTGTTTATCTTCTTATTCTGTTCGAAAGTGTCGAAATTGGAGATTGTTGCGTCTATTTTATCCAGAAGGGTTTTCGCATCTGCAATGGTGCTATCCTCCAAGATAAGTTTTACCAATTCGGCTATCTTCTCTAGTTCCTTGCGACTATGTTCGAGGGCTGTGTCGATCCCAAGACCATCCAGTGTCTAGAACAAGTTGTTGCAAGGTGGCTGAAACCAGACCTGAACTTTGGGTCCTGGGTAAAGATCGCCTGGACGTTGCGAATTTGTAGTCCTAATGGTATAACGTTGGACTTTAAATACTCTGTTAACATACGAGCATGTAGGTCCGTGCGAATTTGTTTCTTTCTAAGCTTTTCAAGTCTATCTAATACAAGACGTAAAGAGTTTACTCCGGTGGAGGATGGAGTGGTGGTGGAAGAAAGGAGCGATGGTCCACTAAGAATTCTTTGTATATATTCATCTGAATAGTTAGGCGTTTCCCTGGAGACCATGCTGTGTGACAAGCTACACAGATGGTGTGTGATTTGAATCAACAAGTAAGTCCCAAGCGGGACAACCTCTCGCAACAAGCAGTTGCTCAAAGTAAACAATATCAGACTACAGGAGGTAGCCCATATACCCTGAAGAGACTAGGGCAATCATGTATATCAAAAAACAGTGTCTCGAAGGGTGTCAATTGGAGGTCAGTTACAAAAAGCAAAATCAGTTGCTGAGAATAGAATCAAAAGGGGAGAAAACCAGGGAGACAAATTGTTTTTGTAACATAAATTATATTTTAGTCAATATACACATTTGACATATTAAATATCATATAATCAAACGTATGGGATGCACTGCGTTACATTGAATGACATGTAACCTGTTGGATACTGTGCACAAGTGCTCGTGAAGGGTTGTGACGGCGCAATTGACACGTGAGGAAAGTATATACAGCGATAGGAGTGGGCGCAACAGAAAGCAAGTGAAGATAAAATTTACAGAGTTCGGCCACCCAAACACTAAATGGTACTGAATACAGATAAGTCAAGTAGGGTGTCGTTGATGGGGGCGCCGGGAATTCCGCTGTAAAGAGTCGACGGCGTTTCGGCCTGTAGAAGTACTTAGGCCATCATCAGGTTACTTATTAATATGGCAGTGCTGGGGGCGAAAGGATATACATATATCTATATACATGAGATCACTCAAAAATGGACCAAGAAGAAAAGAAATAGTGGGGAAAGGAAATAATTAAAAATGAGCCCAAAAGGGGTTTGGGGGACAGTGAAGCGGGGGGTCGCGGCAGACAAATACCGCGTGACTAGGCTCAAAGAGAAGAATAGTGCGACAAAGCGCTTAATCCGCTTGGAGGGAGGCAACTTACGCGAGCAGGCGCACTGTCAAGAATCCAGGTGGGATGCTGTCAATTCACAGGGGCGGCAAGGAACCAAGATGATTGAAATGGGACCTGCGGAGGTGCTATCTATGGAAGAGAAAGGAAGGAATGAGAAGGGGCCCGAGGCTCAGGGAATGAATGGTAAAGGGGGGGAGGAGGGGAAAAAACGTACACAGTGGGACTTGATTGGAGGTCCCAGGAGGGACGGGAGACGCTTCTCAGTGGCGATAACCCAAGGGCTGCGGTGCAAATTACCTAAAAGGCAAGAAAGCATGCCAGGAGAGTCAGGCATCTGAGAGGAGTCGGGCGATGCCTCGTGGGTGGCCAGTGGCGGGAGGGAATACACATCATGGGGCCAGGGTAATGAGAACAGGGAGGGGGGAGAGCTGGGATACATGATAATTAAAGCCACAGGCGCGGGGCAGGGAGCCACCAGGCTGTGCGGGGGAAGGGCGCGTGCCCAGCTAGGGACCAGAGGGTGCCGGCAATGAGATGTGGAGAGAGCTTGCAGTGCTCAGAAAGGAGAGCGGCGTGGGAAAAAGGAGCTTAGGGCTATCGCTGTACATACTTTCCTCACATGTCACTTGTGCCGTCACAACCCTTCACGAGCACTTGTGCACAGTATCCAACAGGTTACATGTCATTCAATGCAACGCAGTGCGTCCCATACGTTTGATTATATGATATTTAATATGTCAAATGTGTATATTGACTAAAATATAATTTATGTTACAAAAACAATTTGTCTCCCTGGTTTTCTCCCCTTTTGATTCTATTCTCAGCAACTGATTGTGCTTTTTGTAACTGACCTCCAATTGACACCCTTTGAGACACTGTTTTTTGATATACATGATTGCCCTAGTCTCTTCAGGGTATATGGGCTACCTCCTGTAGTCTGATATTGTTTACTTTGAGCAACTGCTTGTTGCGAGAGGTTGTCCCGCTTGGGACTTACTTGTTGATTCGAATCACACACCATCTGTGTAGCTTGTCACACAGCATGGTCTCGAGGGAAACGCCTAACTATTCAGATGAATATATACAGAGAATTCTTAGTGGACCATCTCTCCTTTCTTCCAACACCACTCCCTCCTCCACCGGAGTAAACTCTTCACGTCTTCTATTGGATAGACTTAAAAAGCTTAGAAAGAAACAAATTCGCATAGACCTACATGCTCGTATGTTAACAGAGTATTTAAAGTCCAGCTTTATACCATTAGGACTACAAATTCGCAACGTCCCGGCGATCTTTACCCAGAACCCCAAGTTCAGGTCTGGTTTCAGCCACCTTGCAACAACTTGTTCTAGACACTGGATGGTCTTGGGAATCGACACAGCCTTTGAACATAGTCGCAAGGAACTAGAGGAGATAGCCGAATTGGTAAAACTTATCTTGGAGGATAGCACCATTGCAGATGCGAGAACCCTTCTGGATAAAATAGACGCAACAATCTCCAATTTCGACACTTTCGAACAGAATAAGAAGATAAACAAAAACCAAAAGGATATCCTGAATTACAACAACGAACAGACGTATCCTTACCTCAGGGATGACTTCTAAAACACGCCCTACCAACCACCTAGACAACAAAAGAATTGGGAACGTTTCCGCAATCACCAACAAGTGTCATTTTCTGAGTCCTCAAACACCTCAGCGGAAGACTCCAGCCCCGGAGAGGGCCCAAGCACTTCAAGACCACAGAGAGCCCAACAACCGAGACCACAACCACTGCTCCCGGTTGGTTTTTTAGACACAAACCAGGGCAGAGCAGGGGCCGCTCGAGAGGAAACTACAAGTACCAGTACTCGGGGAAACGTCAAACCCGCCGCAAGTTCTATCAATGGGGCCCGAACTAACCACAGAAATTAACAACATGGACACCACCAAGTCACTCCCCATATTCAACCTCTCTCAACATGACCTCTCTGCCTATAAAACCAGCCTTCTGAGTAAAGGACTCTCCTTCGTCCCCACCGACAAAAGCAATTTCTTTGAATTACAGGAAAATCTACTTCAATTCTTCAGAAGAATAAGGCTCAAACAGTTCTTCTCTGAAAGACCACCACGTGAGCAAACTTCCCGCTCACCCTTTCAACCTGCCTCGACCTTCAATCCTGCATCAGCCCTCATGCCTACCGAGATCCTGAATTTTGAGAGATGTATACTACACGAAATGAAGAAAGTCCAAGCTCAACATGAGTTTGTCCCCTACAATCTCACAATGCTTGAGAAGCAAGCTTTAAACAACCTCAAAGCTAACAAAGATATAATCATCAAGCCAACAGACAAAGGTGGTGGCAACGTCATCCTGGACCAATCTAAATATGACGCAGAGATCCTACGACAATTGGGCAATACCGATCATTACCACGCTCTACCATCTGATCCATTACCAGGAATTAAAACCAAAATTCAACAAATCACAGCATTGGCAAGGTCCAACGATATCATAACTGACAAAGAAACAAGCTACCTCAACAACAACCACCCACGCACACCTGTGCTCTACGTCCTTCCAAAAATCCACAAGGACCAACAGAACCCTCCAGGCAGACCAATCGTGTCAGGATGTGGCTCGATCCTTGAACCGATTGGAAAGTACATCGACAGCATAATCAAGGAATTTGGGGCATATTATCAAGGGCCTTATCTCCGCTTTTTTGGCTTTAAAAGCCAAAAAGCGGAGATAATGTTTTCACCCTATTAACAAGAGGGTGATAACATGCATTAGCGCATGTTAGCACCCTTTACCCGACGCCTCCCTCTGCATCTCTAATGAGATGCAAAGTGGGCGTCACTGGAGCAGAACATCCTTATAAATATCGCTGATGTGCACATCGCGATATTTACAAGGAGAGACCAGGCATTTTTGCAGACGTTAGTTTTGGCGAAAACCGCGGTTTTTGCCAAAAACTAACGTCTGCAAAAATGCTGACTTACCTATACTTTGTATTGGAGGTGGATTATGCTGATACGACCACAGGGTCATATCAGCAAGGTTATCGCCATTTTCCATGGAACATCGCTGGAAAACCAGCGATGTTCCATGGAAAACAAGCTATCGCAGGAATAATTATCGCCATTGCGCTATGCGTTATTAATACAGCGCTAGCATGGCGATAATTATCTGCGGTAGCCGGCGATAACAATTCTCACGCTGAGAACGGCCAGCGATAATTATCGCTGGCCGTTGATAATATGCCCCTTGTTCCCCTCACGGATACCTTTGTCCGTGATAGCATGGATTTAATCAACCTCATTGAAGACACCCCTTTCACATTAGGAACTGATTTGATGGTTGGGATGGACATCGAATCGCTGTACACCAACATCCCCCACCAAGAATGCCTGCTGGTGATAAAAGAAATACTTGACACAAGACCCCAACCCGCAAGGATCCCTACTGATTTTGTGATGTCCCGCCTGGAGATTGCCCTAGGAAACAACTACTTTTTGTATAAGGACACCTACTATCTGCAGAATAAAGGCGTGTCTATGGGCGCCTGCTTTGCCCCTAATTCCGCCATACTTTACGTCCACCATCTGGAAAAAACACAGATCCTTACTGACCTTAACCCATTCAGGACATACATCTCCTTCTGGCGTCGTTACATAGACGATATCCTGCTTATTTGGACAGGCAACAATGACAGACTATTACAATTCGTGGATTGGCTACATACCTGCCAGAAACACCTCAAATTCACCATTGACCCTAAAGAAAACCATCTACCATTTCTGGATCTTTCTCTACAAGTGGAAGAGAACAAAATAGGAACCGCACTATTCAGAAAGCCCACGGAAAGAAATACCTTACTGCTGTATTCCAGTTGCCACCCACGGGGATTACGTGATGGTCTACCCTTTGGGCAGTTCCTACGGATCTGCCGCAACTACAAATGGAGGAAGGACTTCTTCAGGGAGGCTGCGATCCTAACTGAGAAACTAATCTCCTGTGGATATCCCAAGAAACTGGTTACCAGAGCATGCAAACCCGCTTGGTACAATCATCGTGACACCCTGCTCACACCAAAGGAAAAAAGGACGAACTCACGGATACCTTTTGTCTGCACTTTCTCCCCTACTAGCAATAAGATTTCTAAAATCATCACAAGAAATTGGACCACCCTTGCCCCCCTCAACATATTCAACGACCCATCATTGTTTTCTTACCGCAAAGGAAAAAACCTTTCAGACCACTTGGTTCACGCCATCACATGGCCCAAAACTAACACCAGAGATGTGTCGGTTAGGGGACCGTGGGGCCCCCCCCTCTGCTTGGGCACTACAAATGTCAAAGATGCACAGCATGCTCTACGTCACTTAACACAAAACATTTTGAGTACGATAGACAGAAACACGAACTAAGATCTCTCACCAACTGTAGATCCTCAAATGTTATCTACACCATACGCTGCCCTTGCAATCTTCTATACATTGGTCAGACTACACAGATGATCAAGGACAGAATCATCCAACATAGAAGCCATATAAAATGCGGTGTGTTGACAGCACCCCTTGTCACACACTTCAGGAACACAATCACAAAGAAACGGACTTCACCTGGATGGTCATTGACCAACCCACCCTTCCCACCAGGGGTGGGGATATTCAGAGACTCCTAAACAGGTGTGAATGCCGTTGGATAGCATGCTGCAACACCATCGAACATGGCCTGAACACCCTGGATGAATGGAACACTACACTCTCATGAACTATCCGTAATCCGTGTCTCCTTGTGTAATCCATGATGACACAGACCACATCATCCCTTGTGGCCTCTCTACATTTGTGTACTCCCTTCGTTTTGTACCCACACAGACGGCCCTGCTCCTCATGCGCCTACTACGCTTGCCGTCCTACATTATTGCCTGGTCAAACCTTTTTAATCACCTACATGGCTGTACGATTCCTCCCTTGCCTGTACTTTTCCTTCTACACTTGGTATAGACCTCCCTTCACCCTGATGTATCTCCCTTTAAACATGCCCTTGTTCATCTACACAGCTCGGGCAAGCATTGTCTACCTCATTTATATGTTCAACCACCCTTTCTTTGGGTCATTTCAGGGTTCCCATTAATAATGGACCAATCACGTGCTATTTCCGTCTTTATATACACAGATGTAATGAGTAGATATACCCTGTTTAAGTTTTATTTGAAGATCGTTGTCATTCGCTGAATGTGGATAATTCTTAATTACGTATTTAATTTGTTTTTAAGCAATGGACTATTCACGTGCCAAACTCGTTTTTACATACACAGATACATTGTGTGTACACACCTTGATGTAAATACTTCCTTACTGAACTAATTACGTGGTTATTTCGTTTTTAAACACAGATGTCAACAGCGTGTAGACACCTCAAATACCGGTGTTAATTACTGAATACAGACACTTCCAGTCTGTCTTTTCTGTTCTTTACCCCTGCCGGTTTGCATATGCGCGCTCTAGTCTTTACTCGCCGTGCGCACCATGTGACATGGCCCACGTCACCGGCTCCCTGCATTTAGCTATTGTTAGAGGTGGACGCCCACAGAGCCTGACTCCTGCCGGCCCCGTGATGCGCCCCACTACGCTCCTTGCTGACACTGCCAAGTAAGTTTTATCCCGCCTGCCCGCTGCACACAGCACTCCCCGGGCCGGCACCGTCTCCGGTTGGCCTGTACTCCTCCGGGACCGTGGTGTGCTCGCCAGTGGCACCACTCCCACTCCTGGAATTCTCCCACCTTGTGTGTGCCCACCCCTTTCCTCCGAGCTAGTCCTTCTCCAGCTATCCCGTCGAGGTTCCACATTGGCCATTTCTGCCCGCCTGTGTTTTCACAAGCTTCCCTCGTTGTTCTGGCCATCGTGACTGGATTCTTCTACCCTGGCCGACCTTTACCCCCCTTATTACGGCGGCCCTACGCTCCTTTTTCCCAAGCCGCTCTCCCTTCTGAGCACTGCCAGCTCCCTCCCCATCTCGTTGCCGGCACCCTCTGGTCCCTAGCTGGGCACGCACCCTTTCCCCGCACAGCCTGGTGGCTCCCTGCCCTGCGCCTATGGCGTTAATTATCATGTATCCCAGCCCCCCCCCTGCCCTGTTCTCCTTACCCTGGCCCCATGATGTGTGTTCCCTCCCGCCACCGGCCACCCGCGAGGCATCATCGTCTCCTATCTGATGCCTGACTCTCCTGGCATGCTTTCTTGCCTTTTAGGTAATTTGCACCGCAGCCCTTGGGTTATCGCCACTGAGAAGCATCTCCCGTCCCTCCTGGGACCTCCAATCAAGTCCCACTGTGTACGTTTTTTTCCCCTCCTCCCCCCCTTTACCATTCATTCCCTGAGCCTCGGGCCCCTTCTCATTCCTTCCTTTCTCTTCCATAGATAGCACCTCCGCAAGTCCCATTTCAATCATCTTGGTTCCTTGCCGCCCCTGTGAATTGACAGCATCACGCCTGCTCACGTAAGTTGCCTCCCTCCAAGCAGATTCAGCGCTTTGTCGCACTATTCTTCTCTTTGAGCCTAGTCATGCGGTATTTGTCTGCCGCGACCCCCCGCTTCGCTGTCCCCCAAACCTCTTTTGGGCTCATTTTTAATTATTTCCTTTCCCCTCTATTCTTTTCTTCTTGGTCCATTTTTGAGTGATTTCATGTATATAGAAATATGTATATCCTTTGGCCCCCAGCACTGCCGTATTAATAAGTAACCCGGTCCTGATGATGGCCTAAGTACTTCTACAGGTCGAAACGCCGTCGACTCTTTACAGCGGATTTCCCGGCGCCCCCATCAACGACACCCTACTTGACTTATCTGTATTCAGTACCATTTAGTGTTCGGGTGGCCGAACATGTACATTTTACCTTCACTTCCTTTCTGTTGCGCCCACTCCTATAACTGTACATACTTTCCTCACGTGTCACTTGCGCCGTCACAACCCTTCACGAGCACTTGTGCACAGTATACAACAGGTTACATGTCATTCAATGTAACGCAGTGCATCCCATACGTTTGATTATATGATATTTAATATGTCAAATGTGTATATTGACTAAAAAATAATTTATGTTACAAAAACAATTTGTCTCCCTGGTTTTCTCCCCTTTTGATTCTATTCTCATCAACTGATTGTGCTTTTTGTAACTGAGCATAGACTGAGAGCAGCGAGCCACAGGCCTCAAGAAGCGCAGCTCGCGCTGCATCTTATCGGAATGACGCTGGGCCAGGCAGCACAGCTAGAGGTTGCTGTAAGCCCTCTCCACTTTTGCAGCCTCAGTCCCAGAAGTCAACGACGTCACTAAAAACCTGAAATCATTTATTTCAGGCGACTAGGGACATATCTTTCTTATGACAAGCATGTTATATCAGAACATGCTTGTAATAAGAAAATAATTGTGTTATTTTAATAGGGAAATTGTACGTTCCCAGCATTATCCTCTAATTATGGTGTCAGTGTAAAGAGAAGTAAACAGATTACAAGCCACTAATAACTTTAGGCCTCGTTCTCAAAGGTATTTCTGCACCTAAGTGACAAGCAGCAAGCTCAAATCCACTTTCTATTTCAAATAAATGAATTTGCCCTGTAAGAGGAGTATTTTCTGCATAAGCAAATCTGCCCAGGGCAGGTTTGCAGTTGTTTCCGCATAGGACACCCACCACACTTGGAGAACAACGAAAAAGTTCCAAGTCTTAAGGTCTTCTCAAAGTTTTGGCAGGTAGCTTCAGGCCCTAAAAAGTGGCTAGAATTTTACTCCTTTAAAAGACAGGAGAAAAACCGTTCACATGCATGTACCCCACAATTGGTGGGGTATATGGTAAAGAGGTTGACCGTGGGTGGGGTAATTATTTTGCCTGTAGAAACATCAAAAAAGATGTAGGGCCTGATTCAAAAAGAGTTTTGCTATAAGAAGGTGTGACTTACTCTTGTGGTAGTTCTGGTTACTCCTGAGTAAGGCAGGAGAAATGACACAGCAAGAGAAGAGTAGATTACAGCAAAGTCTTTTTGAATTGGTCGCTTGTTGTGTCCCATGACATTTTCGCATGTAGGACATTTGACATGCATATGTGTCTACACAAACATTTTTAAAAGTCCCATGAGTAGTCCGGGGAATGTCCATTTGGGAACCTTGAGATGTGGAAAAAACAGATTGAAATTTACTCTAAAAAGGTGAATGCCTATGTCATTAGATTTCTAACAGATTTTGAGAACCAGCCTGTAATAAAGAGCCCATACGCATTAATTGATGATTTAAGAGCAGTTTTATTGATGAGACCTCGGCCACCGCGCCCTGGCCAACTGCCGGACTCTAACTGACTCACTTAGAACATGCCTCCTCCCCCACCAATGTTCCACAGCCCAAGATTCTATGATGCCTGTGGGATCAGCACTCTGACCCAAGGCACCACTCTCTCTTCCCCTTTTTGGGAAGCATACCCATAGGCAGAAGAGGAGACAAAGAACCTATGTGAGCACCGTAAAGATTGAAGGGAAACCTTGGAACATAAGTAGGAACAATAACCTGAGTTTAAGAGGAAGCAACAGGTGAATAGGAAAATTCAGTACATTTTAATACTATCTACCTGTGATTCAGAACTAAATGAATATCACTATTTGTAGTCACTTAAATATGCCAACCCATTACTAGACTGACCACTTTTCCGAAACAACCACTGATCCAACGATTGCATGATCCATTGCTCTTGAAACTCACCTTGCATACTACAGCAACATCCTCCACATTCCCAGACACCTTGAACTTTTTTGCTCTAGGAACAGTGATAGCCAATTTAAGTTCTATATCTTGCCGTCATCAGTTTTGATTGCATTCTTGAAGGTTGTAACTTCTTTCATGGGTTTGGTGAATTTCGACCACTGTGCACAATGAACAGATGCATACATTTCTTTCAGATCAGCCACAGAAATGGAAATGGTTTAAAAGGCATATTTGGAGTGGTGGCTCCTCCGCTAAGGCGGAGTAGTGTTGCCCCACTAAGCAGGCCAACAAGGAAAAAATAAAATGATAATAACTCATTGTTATTATCATTTTATTTTCCGTCCTTGCTCAGCTGGGTAGGGGCGGGCAGGGCTGCTCTGCTCACAGAGCAGGGCAGGAGTGGTTTGCCCACTCCAAGTGCGCAAAACGCTTAGGCCGGCCATCTCGGGCCAGCCAAACCGTCATGCACACTTTGCATGTTCTGCACCAGGCTGCATTACAACTTGGGTGCAGAACATGCCCAGCCTCCCATTCCCTGGCTGAGCGCCAAACCACGGCGCTCAGACCAATCACAACGCTGCATTGCAGTGTTGTGATTGGCTATGGTGAGCCTGGTAGATGGGTGCTTCCTGCCCTGGAAGCGGGCAAAGAGGAATGAGAGGCAGCGGCGGTGGCAACAGGTAACTGTTGTTTTTTTCATTCCCTCCCTCGGCGACTCACCCCCCTGCCATTAAATACCAGCCACCACTGCTTATTTGCTGTCAAAACCCTTTTTCTTTTTTCCAGACACTTTTCCTCTTTCTTTCTCCAATCATCCAGAATAGACACCTGCACAGTTCTTTTAGATCACTCCATCCAAGACAATGACAACTGTGAACCAGGCCATCTTCCGCTGAATAGTTCAAGAGGGGAGTTACCGGTGGAGGAGTGAGGGCACATTCTATTTGCTACCAATTTACTCTCTAATTATTCCTCCAGGGGTTTACCATTCACTCTCACTAGATGGATGCTGTCTTTCAGAGTTTTATAAAAAGTCTCCATTCTAATGTTTCACACCACACCTTTAGGTACTTCTCTACCTCCTTGGAACAAAATTGCACCCAATTATCAGCCGTCAAAGACTTTGGGAAGCACCTCCATCTGAAAGATACTCTGCACAAAATGTATGATACCTTGAGAGCTGTGCTGATATCCACCACATATTTGTTTTTAAACAGATCTTTATTGGAGTAGAAAAACAAAACATAGCAGCACTTTCAATTGTACAATATATATCAATGCACTTCGTTTTTCATCCAATCAAATGATATATTAACTGTTGAGAATGACAAAAACCAAAAGGAAAGCGTCACTGCAAGTCAAAATATGTGTACATTAACCAAAAATCAAGTGATCAGTGAATTGACAATCGCCATGAGAGATTATGCATTGAAAGGTAAACGAAAAAAAAATGAGCAAACAAACCATTCACAGGGTGTGCAGGAGCCTCTCCTGCAGTTGGTGGGGTATATGGTAAAGAGGCCTGCCATGGGTGGGGTAATTATTTTGCCTGAAGAAACGTCAAAAAAGGGAGGTGGGCTCCCCTCCAACCATATTGAAAATAAGTGCAAAAGTACAAAGAGGCCAGGTATACTGCAATGTTCCTTATTGTAGGAAAATGCTTCTTTTTGCATGATCACCCCTACTTTTTTGGACTGATGCTGTTGTTTTTTTTTACTCTGTGCACTGGGATTCAACTAACCAGGCCCCAGTGCATGTGCTCTGACCCTGAAACAATGGCTAAATTAACTAAGCTCCTAATTGGCCTAATTAACGTACCTGTAAATCGCTAGTATATGGTTCAAAGGGATCCCAGGGCCTATAAGTTAAACGTCACTAGTGGACTGTAGCACACATTGTGCCACTACTAGAGTGACAGTGCAAAACATGATTGCAGAACTACTACTGGAGTCTGCCTGTGCAGTTTTAAAACTGCAAATTTGACCAATCAAAATAAGCTCTTTTGTTAAGCTTAAACCCTCCTTTTAAATACTAATAAGTCACCCCTAAGTAGGACTTAATGCCCAGTAAGGCAGGGTGCATGATATTTAAAAGTATGGCATACACAAGTTTAACATAAAACATATCTTTACAGTGACAAGGCCTCAGAAGCTGTTTTCACTGTAGTAGGGTGAGCTGTTACATAGGAAAGTATTGGGATATCATATTAAAATTAAATAATGTTATCTCCATAGGAACCAGCTAAAACGTAATTATTGTAAATTTTTAACAATATTTATTAAAAGTTTTGTACTGAATATTTTACAAAAGATACTTCTAAAAAGTCACTTTTTGTCTGCCTAAAGCATGTACAGGCCATTTTGCATGAGCTTCCAACTGTTGTCCAGAAGCTGACTAGCTTCTTGTTAAGGTGAGGACATGCTTCCAGAGCTGAGACTATAGCCTTGGATTTGGGAGGTGTTCTGTTCCTCCTACAGGATGACCATATGGGCAGTGCCCAGGAACTTAATTTCCTTCAAAGAGGCCTTCCTTATCACAGGCACATGTAGCTAACACCTGGATCTGCCACCTCCTTGGTCCCTCTAGCCAGCCAGGCACCAATTCCAGTGGGAGAGTAGCTGCCCTCAGAACCGGTTTTGAGTGACCACAGAGGAGGTATGCTCACTTCCCTGTCCATACCTCTAGGGTCGGCACAGGAGCTCTGCACAGGGAGAGAATAGTTCTGTCATTTTGGTTTTAGGTAGAGAGGGCACTGTGGAATTGTTTGCAGTAGGACACCCAGGAACTGCTGCAAAAGTAGGTAGGGATACCCCTTGGAACGTTGTCCCTATTGATTAGGGAGAGGGCAGGAGTCACACCCACCCACAGGCAAGTGCCAGGCATAAATGTGGCACCCCTAGGCACCCTCTTCAGAACACTACTGGACCTGTGGAAGGCATAAGAAGTGCTTCACCTGCTATTGAGAACTGTGAGGAAAACTCTAAGGGCTGCTCCCACTTGCACCCAGGACAAAGAAGTGGCCTCTAAGGGTTAGCTTGCTAACCTACTGTTTAGCTACAGGGACACAAAAGCTGCAAGAAGCCCACCTTCCTGGAGGAGTCCAGCTAACTAGTTTCCACTGGACCTGCCCTGGACCCTGCTGGTGGCTTCTGTTTGAGTGAGTCTTGACCCACAAGTACAGTTCTGTGGTCTTGGAACCCTTGGTTGGTGTCAGAGTATACTCCTCCTGCCTAACCCTAAAACTTGAGACCTAGACTCTTTCTCCAAACTTTTTGCCTGGAGAACAATCAAGGGACTGAGACCAACGTGCCAGCCAATCCACCGAGGGTGAATTGCTGGTGGGTCTGACTTTGCCGCAACTCTCGCTATATAGTCTCCGCTCAAACTCAGAATCCGACAACACTGAGACCGCTTAAACTCCATCCAACAGATCCCTCAGTTCCACTGTCAACGAGGACCTGATCAACGCTTAAAACCTTCAGGATGCCAAAACTCAAACTTCTTTTGCTAGAGCTTTTCCAGCTTAAACCAACAGTTTTTGCCGAGGCTCCAGGTTGAGTGGAGTCTGACACCATCAAATCCCTTCACATGACACCATCCCACTGCCTGCTTTTTTCTGCAGATCTCTTGACTAGGGGTGAGTGGTTGAAAAGTTTCAGCACTCTGTCCATCATCTTCTGTTTGCTATGTTCGTCCCAAGTGGCCAAGGGTATGCCCAGACATGGGTCCCTTGCTCGCTGTGCCACTGGATTCAAGCTAGCCTGGCTGATGAGGGGTGATACCCCAAAACCGGTCCCAGGATGCTTGTTTCCAGTCCATGGAGGGCCTGGCCTGGCAGTTCAGGCTGAACTGTTCCCATGAGGAGCAGGGTCAATACTGATTTGCATATGGCTGGGTCCAAGCTGGGGTGGCATAATGAGCAAAAGAATGATGGATTAAAGACCAGATCTCTTGCCTGGGGGTGAGTGGTTGAAAAGTTTCAGCAGTCCATCCATCATTAGGTTGTGTTCACTATGTTCACCCTAAGTGGCCAAGGGTATGCCCAGACATGGGTCCCTTGTTCGCTGTGGCACTTGGTTCAAGCTAGCCTGGCTGATGAGGGGTGATACCTCGAAACCTACCCCAGGATGCTTGTTTCCAGTCCAGGGAGGACCTGGCCTCGCAGTTCAGGCTGAACTGTTCCCATGAAGTGCAGGGTCACGACTGATTTGCATATGGCTGGGTCCAAACTGGGGGGGCATATTGAGCAAAAGAACGATGGATTCAACCCAGATCGCTTGGCTAGGGGTGAGTGGTTCAAAGGTTTCAGCACTCTGTCCATCATCCTGTTGTGTTTACTGCTTTCACTGCAGGCTGTCGACATCAGATGGTAACTTTTCCACTGGGATGATCCTGATCCTTAAATTCAACCAATGCTCCATTGCGATCAGCCTGAAAAATTACACGTGTCCCGGTCTAGCGCAACCAGTTGCCCATGGTTGCTGCTTTGTGCTTTTTGGTGCTAACTTTATTCAAAACTTTAAAAATTCATATCTCCAATTTCCCCTATTGGATTGTCATTTTGGTGTCATTTTGTCGATTAACATATTTTCTATTTTTACAAATTGGAGTCTGATTTTTACTGCATTACGTTTTTGACTTTTTAACTGTTTTGTTACTTCTAAATGGTTTACATATTTTCTTAAATTAAGCCTGTTTGCTCTGTGCCGTAGCTCCCAAGGGTTGAGGCCAAGTTTATATTACTCAAACCTTTACTGGATCTGATAGGAATACTGGCATTTTTGCCTGTGGTGAACTACTATCCACCCCAACTAATAATCCACATTCTCGCACTTACATGATGGGCCTAACAGGCCTATATCAACTTTTTCTTCAGAAGAATTTGGAAGGCATCATTTCTGCATGGGTATGGTGATCAGTTTTCAAAACCTTGTTGCTATTACAGGATTCCTACATACTCCTTTTAACCAGAAGACCGAACTAAAAGTCCTGTCTATTCCATTCTTTGGTCTTTACAATGCCAAGGTGCCAACGTGACCCAATTGAACCACCTTCCCTCTCAGACTGTGGGAAGGTATTAACTTGGTGCCTCTGATTATCCTTCCCACATAATTCCTCTTTCACATTCAAAATGCTTTTACTTCCCCATTCTCTTTGTTCCTTACACTCCAATCCTGTTGCAACTTTGTAATAACTTCTTGTAAACATATATCTTTGTCAAATTCCCACCTCCACATCTTTTCCAATAGCACTCTATCCACAGTGGTGCAAACACTTCTCTTTGACTCCACATCCATGGGAGCTTCATACTCATCCTCAAAATCATGTTCGGCCAACCTAGTGAGACAATCCGCCATCAATTTTTTTGCACCTGGAATGTACTCTACAGTGAAGCAAAACTGCTATAGAAATACCTCCCAACACCTAATCTAAGAAAACACATTGAAAAACATTTGGACACAAATATTTTCCGCAATTGTTTGTGAGCAGACATCACTGTAAATTTTGAACCCCACACAAAAATCCTGAATTTGATTAGAGCCCCAAAAATTGCACCACCCCTTTTGGTGCTAGTATCAGTGACAACAATGGTGTTTCTATTAGAAATGTAAGCCTGAAGATTTGGCACCTTCTAAAATTATCCTTCACTCTTATCAATGCACTCTCACATTTTGCTGAGCAACAATTCTCTACATTCCTTTACAGCAAGCTTCCAATCTGGCTAGTATGTTGGCAACATCTTCAAATCCTCTTTCATTCTTATAAATTTACTCTCACTTTCTGCTGACTAACAATACTCTAACTTCCTCTTCAATAACCTTCTCATATGGCAATTGTTTTCTGCCAAAACCTGTACAAAACAACTATAGGACTCTGTAATGCCTATCAAACTCAATAATTCATCTTTACTCTTATGGGATGACAAACTCTCAATGGTATTGATCAATTCCTTCTTAGGCTTCACCCTCTCTCCAGATTCCAGATGACCAAGATAACTTATTTCTGGCTGTCCAAACTTGCACTTATCAGTGCTCAGGGTGAGTCTCAGGTCCTTGAACTTTCCAACATGTATCTCAGCATCTCACTATGTTCACGCCATGTTTCGCCAAAGACTAATACTATATTCCAGAATGGACTCCATTGCCCTCTGAAATATTGAAGAGGCTGAGATGGGACTAAAAGGCATGTGCAGAAAATGGTATGCCTCCATTGGCATTATGAATTAAGTCAGCTCATGAGAATCAACATGGAGTAGAGTTGCACCTGATGTGCCACAAACTAACTAGCACTCTGACCAAAGACACCAAACAGCCCTTAAATGGTACATGGGTACTCTACTTATTAACCATTTTGTTTCCTTTGTGGATTTTTGGTTTAGTATTTTTCATCATAAATCTTGGATTCTTAGAACATAATATGCAAAAGAAACATGCAAACCCCACACCATACATTCAGTCTCAGGCCACTATCTGATTTTAAACTTTAAACTTCCCAGAAAGATTTTGGGAGCTATTTAAAGTTCGGCCTACTGGATGTTATGTCACTAATGTGGCAGATATCCCTGTATTACAAGTACCATATGCTATAATACATGTGTGGAATGGCGGATGGACTGTCCACTATGTCTCTGATGAAGAAGTATCCAGTCCGCCAAGCTCTAAATAATGGCCTTTGTTTGTAAGTAGCATTTTGAGTAGCAATTGAGTTTTTTGGACCAAGGAGATAGAGTCAGCCTCAAGATAGTCTTTCTTCTGTGTTCAGGAAATTGATCCAGTTCTGGAATTAAAGGGGATCCAGACTGACCCTGAGCCGGCAGCTATAATCGAGGCACCTGTGAAATATGCTGAGTTTGTTCTGCTGTAATTTGCCACTGGGACTCGATTTAGCAGTACTGGCACATCGTCTGCTTTTTGTTTGGCACAGCAACATGCAGGTAGCGAGGGGGATTTCCTTAGGTTCCAGCTGGGCCTAAAACAAAGACCGAATTTAAAGGGCCATCAGCTCTCCTTTTGATTGAGGATAATCCTGGCTGGGAGCTATCTGGAGCCTAACACCTAGTGGCCAATGCGATGGAGGGGAAACAAAAGGACAGAGCGTATTTCTTTACAAGTACTTAAGAGAAACTACTATTTGGAGGCAACCTTTTGATTTTGTTTAATCCCTGCAATTAAGAAATATACATGCACTGTAAGAATGTCAGATGTATAGGTCTCTGTGTGAGTATTTGCATAAGTAACTATTTAAATAGCACTATTTTTATTTACTTCTTTTATAGAGCTATTCACCCCAGTCTAGGTTGCCAGAGCATGTTACATCAAATGCACATGTTATACATTGACTATAAATCATACGCATATATAAATCATTATCCACAATACTACATAGGATAATGAGGGTTTCAAGGTGTAGGAGTCACAGGTCATCTTTGCTGATATGGATTAAATGCTACGATTGCATGGCCGGGAGAAACAAAGTCATGATTTAGAATTTGAATCAGTATTTGGGGTTGTATGTACTAATAAGACTTTTTTACTACCCCCAAAACATATTTTTAGCAGCCTTGCAATGACACCAGATTGAGACAAAAAACAATTAAGTCTAAACTCATGCCTTGCAGCTCACATTCAGATTCTTCATGCTGGTTATTAGCTCACTGTGCTATACTAGACGAGTGCAATATATGAACTACAAGTAATAAAAGGATCTCTGTGTCAAAAGCAGTAACCCACTTACCCATCTACATAGAATAAAAATCTGTCATCTGCATATTACACAATGTGCTTTGCAGAAAACACATTAACTGTCTGAAGTTTACGAGGCACACAAAGCTCTCTGCAGTAGGTTTCTTAACCGTTTTAAGATATTGTAAAATGCATCCTTTGCAACCAATTAAGCCAGAACAGATTTACTGTCATGTTTCTCCTTGTTGCGAATTTCTTTGTGGCAGAGTTTTTAAAAATAAATGTATGTTGACTGTCAAACTGCTTTGAGTGACTCTGTCCCTTGTGACTCCACCCCCTTTTTGTTGCTGCACCTTGACATCCAATTTATTGCTTCCCGGAGTAAAGTTTTCAAATTCCAGCACTGAAGTGATCCACCCCTTCTTGTACATTGGATTTGGCTCGATTTTTCTACAAATTCTGCACCATAAACCTACAAAAAGATGCCTTTCTTCTGATTCATTTTTCAGCTAATAGTTCTAACTAGACATTCTTGCATGGAGATAACTTGGAATTAGGCCCAAAAACTAAACCTACACTGTGTGCAAAAGGTATTTTTTTGCACCTACTTCTGTTTAGGGTGCTCATTACAAGTGGCCCAATAACTTTGAGTATGTGTGTAATCTCCTGTTACCGCACATATTTGAATTATGAGTTATTCGTTTTTTATTGCACACATTTCACACTGAGGGGCATATTTACAAGGAAGTGGAGGAGCGCGGCGTTAGCCTCCTTGGCTTAACGCCGTGCTCCTCCACTTCTGAAACGCAGGGCTGCACCGTATTTACAAGAATACGGTGCAGCCTTGAGTTTCCCCCTGCGTTGGTGCTAATTTAGCTGCCTAGCGCCAACGCAGGAACCCTTGCACCACAGTGCAAGGGTGCCTGCATTGAGGATAATGATTGTTTATGTGCAGGAAGGCGTCCCTTCCTGCACATAAACAATCTGAAATGGCGTTTTGAAACTTCTATGTCTGCTGCTTAATTCAGCACACATAGAAGTTGCAAAACGTCTTTTTTTTTAATGAGTCTTTATGTACAGTAAGGGACACCTTCCGGGACATAAACAATCAATGGCGTTGCCCAACGCAGCACACATGGAAACAGCAAAAACGAGCAGAAATTAAACATTTCTCCTTGTTGCGCCAGCATAAGACCAGGTTTTAACTGGTCTTAATTTTGGCACTGCCCCATATTTATGCCACCCTTGTAAATATGGGACAGCGTCAAAATCAATGAGTGTTGGGGCGGAACGCCCAACACAACACCCATTGCCTGCCCCTTTCACGCTAAGTATAGCGTGAAAGGGTGCCTCATTCACAAGGCGGCGTTAAGCCATGTTAAGTGGCTTAACCTCGCCTTGTGAATAAGGCGAGGCTCCTATCGCCACCACAACGTCAACAAAGGTGACGTTGTGGCGATGGGGGCTTGTAAATATGCCCCTAAGTGCAATAGAAACTTCATCCTCCAGACCAGCTGTCTCCAACCTTTTCGGTAATAAGAGCTGCTTATTGTCAATGAAAGGCATCTTGAACTACATAGATTATTTGAGTTATAATAGTGAGCACATCAGAGAAGATTACATTAGTGGCCACCACTTGCAACATTGCATTAGTGATCACCTCAGTTCATCAGGAATGGTTGCTAGCAGAAATGTAAAAAGACTTTTTCAAAGCGGAATGTCTCTACACAAGTGATATATAACAGTTATAACAACAATGCCCCTGGCAGCAAGGTATATTAATAATGTCTCCCCAATCCTGCATGATTTATCACTCAAATATCAACCTTAAATATATTTTGGAAATTCAAACATTTTCCTCCAAACATCAGCTTATGAGTTCTGAATATACACACATTTTGGGGCCGATTCCGATCTTGGCCGGTAGCGCACCGAATCGGATTCGGCTTAACCGGATCCGATTCGGAGCCCTCTTTTCCGACCGATTCGAACGCGCGTCCGGCCGAGCGAGTACGATGCGAGCGCACGCGAAATCGCCGACCGACTCGTTCACGGGTCCGAACCGCACCGACCGACTCGCTCGGACTCGACTCGCACCGCGCGATGGAGACGTTCCCCGGCCGGGCAAGTACGATGCGCGCCTTGAGCAGTCCGACCGACCTGCACCGTCCGGCTCGAAACAGCTGTCGGAGCCGGACTTTGGGGGTCCGTGTCGGACCCCCCTGTACGCGTAGCCACGCGAGTCGCACACAGGGGGGACCCATGGGTCCCCCCTACCTGTGCGTGTGCGGCACGAACCGCATCGACGCGAACCCGCTGTAGGGGGCGCCCTCGTTCGCCTCGCACCCATTGAGTCAATGGGAGCCCGCGTACGCGTTGTACGACCGGCTCCCATTGACTTCAATGGGAGTCCGACCGAATCGAGTCCGATAGCATACGAACGCATCGTACTCGTTCGGTCGGACTGCTAGAGTCCGATTCGGTCGGAAATCTCTCCGGGTCCGGCTTGGTCGGGGAGATTTCTGGCCTGAATCGGAATCGGCCCCTTTGTCTCGAACACATGCTTTTCAATCAGCATACATATATTAATTAAGCTAAGCAAAAAGCTTCTGATTTAGTAAACTGGGCTGCTCACAGTGGAGCTACTTTTAGGTCGATGGAGAGTTACTGCTAGCTCACGAGCTACTAATTGGAGCAGCCCGTGTTTGTGTCACAAAAGTGACACAAATCAGCGGAAAATCATTTTATCATGATTTACTTTCCAGCGCTAAACTTCCAGTACAAAACATACGCTAGACTCACAGAAACACCCTTGCACCATGGCGCAAAGGTGTCTCCGTGGCGCACGGCAGCTGATTTCAGCGCCGGCGCTAGGGAAAGGGGGAGGAGAGTGCAAGATCTCAGTAAATGTGGCGCTCTCCTCCTCTCTCCTATTCACGCAGCACAGCATTTGAGGTTGCAGCACTGCTTTGCGTGAACAAGTGGTAAATCTGCCCCAGAGGTCGCAGGTCAAACCTGCTGATATCTATAGGGGAACAATGCTCGTGGCATGTCCACGGTGACTTTTGCACTTTGGTGCACCAAAAAACAAAATCTGAATATTATTCACCATTTTAAGGGAAAAACAAATAATCAGTGATAATTATTGCACACAATATATTCCCTACACACGTGTGTCGGTTTTAATGTATAGCAAAAACCTTGCCATTTTCATTGAAGGACATAGATTAAGACATTTTGCGCTGCAGTTCCACCTTTCAAGAATGCATTTTTGTTTTACTGGTGGACACAAATATCACAACGTTCTGTTGAAATATGAGCGCAGCAACACTCACTCTGTAATCATACGTGGAATCCGGGTTCTCATCGCAAGCTATGACTTCGGGCGCCATCCAGTAAGGGGTCCCGATGAACGTGTTTCTTCTCCCAATGGTCCGGTCCAGCTGAGCGCTCACACCGAAATCAACTAGAAAAGCAAGCATGTCGGAGGTAATGAAGCACAGACTGAAAGCACACACGACAACATTTTGAAACTATTTATTTTCCACAAGAATAGGCGTCTCGTATGAAAGTCATTTTGAGTTTTATTTGGCTCGACTTTACATTTGAATCTAATTCGCAACTGATGGGGAAATATTGTTGTGCTGTCTTCTTTTCTTGAAAAAATTAGAAATGCACAAACGAGAAAAAAAAATATAAGAAAAGTTTTACAGTTACTCCTTCTGCCCAAATGTATTGCCTCTAGACATGCTGCCCTTAATGTACATTCAAGGCTATTGGAATTATTCGATTATGCCGCATTTGCCACATAATCCATCATATGCTGCGTAATCTGCAGATTTTAACAAAAAAAAGTGTGCCTAGCTTAAATGGTTCAAAAGTTACTAAGAATGCAGTGACACATTATGCAGCGCAGGGGAAGGCCCTTAGCAAAGGTTGACTGGTCACCTTTTTGTAGCTTATTGCCAATGCCAAGACAGTGTAAACAAGTTTAAAAATGACAAAATAATGAAGTAATACTATCACAAAATGTGCGTCATAATGCCGCATAATTTGCCTTTTCTTGCTGCATAATTTACTCAACCCTGCCACATAATTTGGCCCTCCCATGCCACATAATTCCAGTGGCCCTGCGTAGATTACATTCCACCCTGCTTGTATAAGAGGTCACCGCACATCTAATGCGACGTCAAAAAGGCTTAAGTGGTGCAATGACTTTAGCAACATGTGGAACCAGCGTTTAACTGAGTGGTGTATGTAGTTGGCGTGATTCGGTGCACTTATTTGAGGCAACTGCATGCTAACCCATTCTAAGGGACCCGCTATGAATGGCACGAAACTGCATGGGAGATACCAAGGCTGGAATTCATGATTTCAGATGGTATATCCTGACCAATTTAGGGTAATTAAACGATGTAGTCCTTGAATGGGCAATACCCCTGCACATCCAGAACTACCAGTAATGTGGGGTAAGTGGATTGGGCAAGTAGGGCATGCCCAGGGTTTGCTGCGGACAACATTTCATGGTGTGAGAGAGGGCCCGACTGTGCCTCTGCCCTTTGGCAGCCAGTGGTTTTCTCTGGTCTGTTTCTGCAACTGATAAATGGAACTAGAGGGCATATGTACAAGAAAATGCCGGAGCACGGTGGTACGCCAAATTTGGCAACGCCACTCTCCATCATTTTCAAACATCAGGGACAAGCCGTATTTACAAAAATACGGCGCACCCTTGTGTATTCCCTAGCGCCAAAAAAGCTAACACCAGCGCAGGCACTCTGCCGCCATGTTGCAAGGGTGCCTGCGCTGGTGGGGCGATTGTTTATGTGCAGGAAGGGATACCTTCCTGCCAGTGGCGGCTTGCAGAGGGAGTGCTGCGGGGTGGTGGGGCGGTGGTGGGGCAGGGTGAGGGGGTAGTGGAGTCGGACATACGATGGCCAGGAGTAAAGTAAGTAAATATATAAATAAAACTATTTACCTTGTGCTCGCTGCATTGCCAACTCGGCCAACATGGTAATTCCCTGAAGTATTACCCTATCATATATGTTTGGGGTATGATTGCAGAAATTAAAGTTTCGTTAATAATTTGTGTACCTTTTCCTCACTTTCTGTGCATTTTTCACATGCTTATTTCACGTGGTATTGCCTCATGAGGTATTACCTCAACAGCCCCAATTCTATTAGAAACAAGAGGTGCAATCCAATTTGGATTACCTCGAAACGCGTAATAAGGGCCTTAGTGTAAAATGTGTGTGTATTATCTTTGTGAAAAAGAAGTACTTCTGTAGATCTTGGACTGTCATTGATTAGAAAGAACTGCATTAGAATTCTTTGCGAAAGCACATAAAGTCATGAATGTTCTCCAAATATAGGAGTAAACCTACTGGAGTAGATTTCTCGTGTTTCTCATGAAGGAAGTGACCCGAAAAGGGCCACCGGGTCACTCACGACCACCTTCTCTGCCTTCCTACAAATGAAGAGTCGGTCAGACAGTAGAGAATATAAACCAAATTATTTATTGATTATTACACTGCAGCGGAGCTCAGTCTGGCCAGCCTCCTGGGATGGCTGTCGAGGGACTGAACCCCGTCAGCATACAATTACATTATGTACGTTGCGAAGTCCACAAAGGCCCGCCTACTATGGAAAAACACTAGCAGGTGTCGTAATACAATGGGGGTACAGAACATAAGTTTCGATTCTGCAGCCGGGCACAGGCTATCTACTGCCCAAGGTCGTCTGCCCTATCCTCCCCACCAGACAGGTGGGAGAAGGGTTCAATCTAACAAGAAAGGCATGCACTAACGAGGACACTTGCAATTACAGAAGAAAAGCTTAACCTTGGGAAACGAAACTTACCAGAGACCGTTTCTCGAAAATAACCAAGCAGCAGTTTCGATTATAATACAAAATGGTGTCCGGATTACAAGATGGGTTCGCGAATGCTAAGATATACAGACAGGAGGGCCCCTCAATATTAACACTCACTCTCTATTGTGAATCAGTCCTTCCCGGAAAAGTTGTGGTCCATAGCATGAAGGTGTATGGTAAGGCTATATTTTTTCTAGCTTGAACATCTGTGCTAAATTAGTGATGGAGTCACATGTGTTACATGTATGGCATTCTATCAATGGCAATCCTGAAAAGGAGGGACCTATTTTAAATATGCCCTAATACATTAGGCTCCTAAAGCATTTTTGTGGAAGAAACATAGTGATATAAAACTGTAAATAATCAAGAAGAGATGCGACACTAAGGAAAAATTCCATGGCACATATAATTGCACTTTCAGTTTTGAATAGGGCCCAGTGCATTCTGCACACACCCTTCCCACAAAGAAGCCTAGGCAGGTTACTTTAGGTTTATCTGTGACTGGCTTAATCCAGGCGGGATGTAGGATCTGCATATACGTCAATTAAAGAGTTTAATCTGTTATCCTTGAAATACTTTGAGCATAGCTAGCCTTAGCAAACACTAACCCTAGATTGGACTGCTTGTAACAACTATGAACTGTAACTCTATGGCTGAATCTGCCTTTGTGGGCCTCAATAATATAGGTGGTAATAAAGGTGGTAACAGTGGCATAACAGAAGTCCCCGCAGCCCCCGCGGTGTGGGTGGTGTGAGAAGTTGGCCTGGCATATGCTGTCCACTAATTATAGTGGGCACCTTGCACCAGTCCAAACAACCCCTTATTGGAGATAGGTTAAAGACAACCTTATTGAAAACTATCCTAGTGGTAGCTATGGAGAGCAGCCTTCAGGCTAAGTCTTGAAGGAATGTAAAGCAGCTTGTTTTACCAGTCTATAATCTCTTGAGTGACCAAATAAAAGAGCACCACACCAGGTATATATTCAAAATATATGTATTTATTGCTAAACACACCCCTCTAGTCTCTTTATGAGGCTAGTGTTCGAAGTACATAAGTTAGAAGTTATTTAAACACAGTAATAGCACAAATACACGTTTGGGCCCTAGGGCCGTACCAAACCATATACCAATAAAGTGGTATGCGAACCACGACTGAACTAGACACTAGGCCTAGAGCCTCTAGAAGTGCTTGGACCACAAGGAACCACCCAAGGTAGTGACACAGGGGACCCACGGGAGACGCGTGCAGTGTAAATACACAACCGCGATACGCCGTTGACTTCTATGGAGAAAGTCGTGATCGGGAAATTAGAGAAAAGGGACACTTAAAAGAGGACTTGGACAAAACCCTTTGAGATCTAGGACTTTGAAGAGTCTCTACCCACGGGAGCACCGGAGTACTCGTGTTACCTCACCCAGGGAAGCCGGGTGCATAGGTGCCTTTCGGGGTCGGGTTTCGTCGTCGATTCGAATGGCGATCTGCTGCAAAGTGCTGCTGGCGGCCAAGAGAAAAGTGTCCGGGTGGATCCAAGAGTGGATCGGAGTTCTGAAGAACCTGAAAGCAGAGGGGACAGAGTCTGGGTCACTAGCCAGTGACCAGGAAGGCGATGGACAGATGCCCACCGATGTCGAGTGCTTCAGGTGCGTTGACGGTCGTCTTGACTCTTCAGCCACGAGGTCCAGGAGGCGTTGTCGGTGACCAGGAGCAGGAATCGGGCTGGTACACGATGTCTGTCGAGTGCTGAGGTATCGGCGACCGGATTGGACCCAACAAGCCTTGGCAACGGCAAGTCTTGGTGAAGATGTAGATCGTCGATGGTGCAGACCAGCAAGGTCTGTGGAACTCACCCAGCGAGGGTAAGTGAGGACAGGCCTGGAGCAACCAGGATGCCAAGTAAGAAAAGGATTGGCCTTCGTTAAGGGTTACTAGCCAACGGGCTAGCGACCGCGAAGGAGCCTTGTGACGCCGCACGTGGATCTGGCTTACAGGACACTCGTGGAGTGGGGGCCAGTGATCTTCGGTGCAGGTGGTGCTGGAGGTTAGGGCAACTCGGAGCCCAAAGCACGACTTCTTGGGAGACCCAGAAGAGGATGCACTTGCAAATGTGCTCGGTGTCTAGGGGTCACGGTCTCAAGTCACCCACGATAGCCACAGGCCTCAGCTTTGCTGGGGACTCAGGGTAGCCTTGGGGAAGTCTGAGAATCCACCTCTGGTGATGCGATGACTTCGGCATCCGACGGGAGCTTCAGAAATGCGAACCGGACAGATGCTTCTTTGGTGCCTGCCAAGCAGGGGAGTCACTCCTTGACCCCAAGGGAGATTCTTCTGTCCTCTAATCGTGAGTAGAGCGTCGAAGGTCCAGGATTCAGTTTCAGAGTTTCGTCCAGGTATAATCTAAAGTCCTAAGGACTGGGTTTCTACCTTTATACTAAAGATAGGGGTTGGACTACTCTGTGGCCCCACCTATGGGTGGGTCAGGGCAGAGGGGTGGCTACACCCCTTTCCCTTTGTCCAGTTCGCGCCAAAGCAGGGGCTGCAAGCCCCTGATCCGGTTTGAACTGGGGTATGCACAGGGACACCAAATGTGCCCCCAGTCCAGGACTTCAAAGCACCCGAAAGTGCTCCCGCCCAGCCCCAATACACATTATCCTGTCTGGGGAGGTGGTCACACCTCCCTGGGACAGGAAACCTATTGTCCAGGCCTCCCCTGCCGGAGTTTCGTCCAGCAGCAGGAGGCCAGACTCGTGTCTGTGGCAGCAGCATCCATTTTGTGATGCCAGGGCTCTGGAAAGAAGTTACCGGCCTAGTCAGAGTTAACATGTCTTTCCCTCTAGAAGGGTGGAATGCTACCCCCGCCGCCAGGATTGGCGGGGGGGTAGTATTCCAATATGTTTGACACCAAACACGACATGTTTAGGTGCAGCCATTCCAAAGTTAGCATTTTACTGCGAGGATATAATGCGCTTAAGAGTATATGGTCAGGCTGCACTACAAACAGCATCAGAGATGGTCTCTGAACGCTGCAGAGGGGCCCTGCTCATGCAGGGGCACCCTCTCACATAGGAACCATGCACTCTGCCTTTAGGATTGATAAGGCCTGCCTTAGGAGTGACTTATAGGTTTATATGTGTGTATGTAGTTAGTGATATAGGTAACCTATATCACAGTAAGGGTGCATGCACCACCTTACCCAGGCTGCAGTAGCAGACCTGTGGTGTCAGTTTGGATGGCCTTCCAGGGGTGGCATAATACATGCTGCAGCCCCTGGCAGGCCTCTGAGGTACCTATGCCCTTGGTACATAGTATACCATATACTAGGGACTTATAAGGGCACTCCAGATCCCAATCAGTGATGTGCCTAAGGCACATGGAAACCTTTTACAGAGAAAGCAGATAGACTGGGGCCCTGAATAGCAGGATCCCAGTCCAACTAAGTCATAAACCAGCAAAACACCATAAAAAAAGTGGGGGCAACCATATAGTCAGATTCCACCTTCCTACATAACCCCCCAAACGAAAGGAGATAAGGCTAACCTTGGCCAGTTGAGCCTTCATTGACTAAGTGGTCATATAAGGAAGCACCTGCACTAGCATGGCTGCCCCCTGTCTTATGGTCCACTAAGCAATCCCTCACCCTAAGGGTATGAGAGGGTCTCCACCATGGGGAATCACTACCTGTGGTGTGCTTAGGTAAAGTACAAGGCTGGTGAGGTGTCTGAGTAGAGAAGTGAGGCCCTAGGAATGTTGGCCTCAGCTTCCTCAGATCACTGGTCACCATGTATGCCTGTCTTTCCATGACTGAGTTGCACTTTGCTCTAAGGGTCAACCTTTGGCTGCCTACAGCTGGGTGTTGGGTCCCTTTGGATGGACTACTGGAGGGACATGGCAGGTTTGGAACCTTCTGGTCCCAGGTTTGCCCTTGCCTACCAGAGTCCTTCTGGGGGAGGTCCCTACATAAAGGTATGGGGGATCCCTCAGTGTGTAGTGGAATTTTCACCTGGCTAGGGCTACTAGACTGGGTGCCCCTAATCTGCTGATGGGGGGCTTCCTCTGGACAGGGGGCCCTGGGGGGTCCACTGACCTCCCTGACCTCTGCAGCCCTGGGCTGACTGAAGCAGGGTAGAGAGGGGCAGGTTACCTGCTCCAGACTGGGTACCACCTTGGAAGGGTCCTCTGCCATCAGGGGGTGGCCAGGCCAGGCCTGACTACCTCTGTGGCAGTTCCTTCACTAGGGGTAGGGTCAGCTCCCTGAGGAGGCTGACCCTTACCTACTGTCTGGGGGAAGAAGACTTTTCTTCAACCCTTGTGCTCTCTTTTGGGGAGAGTGGGCCATTCTTTCAGGCTCCATCTCTCCAAATTCTTGGGCTGGGGCTGTGGCCATCACAGCCCCACTAACCTTTACAGGGACGCCCAACATCCTAAGATGGGTTTGGTGTTCAACCTCAGCCCAGGCTGAAATTTCCAAATCATTGCCCATCAGGCAATCTACAGGTAAGGTGGGAGACACTGCCACTCTCTTTGGGCCTGTGACCCCCTCCCAGCTGAGATTGACTATGGCCATGGGGTGATCTGTTCTGACACCATCAATGTTGGTCACCTGGTACTTAAACTCAGGTAAAAACTGGTGAGGGGGACTAGTTTCCCTGCCACCATGGTGACACTAGCCCCTGTGTCCCTAAATGTCACAGCTTTCTGACCATTAATTATTGGCTCCAATCTGTACCTGCCCAACGCTGTGGGACCCATGGTAAAGGTGGCAAATCCTATACCACCATCAGAGTCAGAGGAGTCTGTTGAGGGGTCCCTGTCTAAACTAGGGCTCACCTCTGTTCCTCTTGCAAAAGCACCCAACTTTTGGGTGCACTACTCCCAACTGGGGGATTACTACTGGTAGTACCAGGAGGGGTGGTAGTAGTTGTGGGAGGAACATTTTCTTTATTGCCAATCCTGGGGCAACTGGGATCAGTTTTCCAGTGCCCAGGCTTTTTACAGACATGGCAATATGGTTTCTTTTCAGGAGAGGAAGGAGTTTGGGACCCACCCCCAGAAGAGGAATTTTGGGGCCCTGTAGGGGACTTATCCTTAGATTTATCCCCACCTTTCTCTTGGGACTTAGTAGAATCTTTCTTCTGGTCACCACCCTGATTTCTAGTTTTTACTCTGGTTCTGACCCATTTGTCTGCCTTCTTTCCCAATTCTTGGGGAGAGGTCAGATCAGAGTCCACCAGATACTGGTGCAAAAGCTGGTTTTGACAATTATTAAGGATCTGCTCCCTCATAATCAAATTGTACAATCCTAAAAAGTCATGCACTTTGTTGCCATGTATCCAACCTTCCAGAGCCTTTGTAGCACAATCTACAAAATCAACCCAGTCTTGAGTCTGTGCTTTTTGGGTGTCTCTGAACTTCAACCTGTACTGTTCAGTGGTTAGGCCAAACCCATCAATAAGAGCACTCTTCAAGACCTTGTAATTATCAGCATCCTCCTCTCTAACAGTGAGGAGCTTATCTCTACCTTTGTCAGCAAAGGAGAGCCACAAGATTGCTGCCCAATGCTCCTGAGGGACCTTCTGTACCTTACAGGCCCTCTCTAATGCAGTTATCCATTTGTGGATGTCATCCCCACTCTGGTAGGGAGGGACAATCTTGCTCAGGTTCCTATGGTCATAGGACCTTTCCCTGTCTCTAGGGACATGGCTGCCACCATGGGACTCTAGTCCCAACTTTCTTCTCTCTCTAAGGAGATCTAGGGATTCCCTATCTAAAGCCAATTGCTTTTTTTCTGATTTCCAGCTGAGTTTCCTCATACTGGACCAGTCTGGCTCTTCTCTCATGAGAGGATTCCCTCCTGTGAGAGGAGATAGAGCTCCCTATGGAGGTGCCAGAGTGGTTAGACTCCTGAGAAGGAGATCTAGACTTCCTGGGCACACTCTTAATCCTTCCTAGGGGGACAAAGAGGGCATCATCCTGATCATCCTCATCATCTTCCACAGGAGGGATTGGGTTATCCAGGTCAGGGTCATTGTCACCCTCCTGGCCAGTTTCAGAGGGGGCTGGGGGTATTGGTACCCCTGGCCTCCTCCTCTTCTCCTGCCCCACCCTCAGCTCCTACCCCTTCAGTCCCCAAGGGCTTACTAAGGTCATAAGCCACCAACAACTCCTTGAGGTGTTGGGTGGTGGGGCTTTGGCCTGTCCTTATTTTTCTCAAGTTACATAAAGCTCTCAATTCCAAGAATGGGAGTGTATCATACTTGGAGGGTGGAAGCTCAATGGCTTCCTGCAAGGATTCTTTGGATCCTGCCCTTAAAGACATTACTAGTGTGGTGTGGTGTATGCACTACCTACTCTAGTGTGGCCTACTAAACTCTCTTGAGTTGTAGAAAGGGTTCTGCTATCCCTTAACACACAACTCTAAGTTCAGTAGAACTTACTGTATTCTAAGCTTAAATTATATGTACCTTAGGTACCTTTAGTGGTTTTCAGTTGATCAATTCAATTGAGATTATCTGGTAAAACAATAGCAAGCTGGAATCCCACACGCTGCACACCAATGTGAGAAGTTGGCCTGGCATATGCTGTCCACTAATTATAGTGGGCACCTTGCACCAGTCCAAACAACCCCTTATTGGAGATAGGTTAAAGACAACCTTATTGAAAGCTATCCTAGTGGTAGCTATGGAGAGCAGCCTTCAGGCTAAGTCTTGAAGGAATGTAAAGCAGCTTGTTTTACCAGTCTATAATCTCTTAAGTGACCAAATGAAAGAGCACCACACCAGGTATATATTCAAAATATATGTATTTATTGCTAAACACACCCCTCTAGTCTCTTTATGAGGCTAGAGTTCGAAGTACATAAGTTAGAAGTTATTTAAACACAGTAATAGCACAAATACACGTTTGGGCCCTAGGGGCGTACCAAACCATATACCAATAAAGTGGTATGCGAACCACGACTGAACTAGACACTAGGCCTAGAGCCTCTAGAAGTGCTTGGACCACAAGGAACCACCCAAGGTAGTGACACAGGAGACCCACGGGAGACGCGTGCAGTGTAAATACACAACCGCGATACGCCGTTGACTTCTATGGAGAAAGTCGTGATCGGGAAATTAGAGAAAAGGGACACTTAAAAGAGGACTTGGACAAAACCCTTTGAGATCTAGGACTTTGAAGAGTCTCTACCCACGGGAGCACCGGAGTACTCGTGTTACCTCACCCAGGGAAGCCGGGTGCATAGGTGCCTTTCGGGGTCGGGTTTCGTCGTCGATTCGAATGGCGATCTGCTGCAAAGTGCTGCTGGCGGCCAAGAGAAAAGTGTCCGGGTGGATCCAAGAGTGGATCGGAGTTCTGAAGAACCTGAAAGCAGAGGGGACAGAGTCTGGGTCACTAGCCAGTGACCAGGAAGGCGATGGACAGATGCCCACCGATGTTGAGTGCTTCAGGTGCGTTGACAGTTGTCTTGACTCTTCAGCCACGAGGTCCAGGAGGCGTTGTTGGCGACCAGGAGCAGGATTCGGGCTGGTACACGATGTCTGTCGAGTGCTGAGGTGTTGGACCCAACAAGCCTTGGCAACGGCAAGTCTCGGTGAAGATGTAGATCGTCGATGGTGCAGACCAGCAAGGTCTGTGGAACTCACCCAGTGAGGGTAAGTGAGGGCAGGCCTGGAGCAACCAGGATGCCAAGTAAGAAAAGGATTGGCCTTCGTTAAGGGCTACTAGCCAACGGGCTAGCGACCGCGAAGGAGCCTTGTGACACCGCACGTGGATCTGGCTTACAGGACACTCGTGGAGTGGGGGCCAGTGATCTTCGGTGCAGGTGGTGCTGGAGGCTAGGGCTACTCGGAGCCCAAAGCACGACTTCTTGGGAGACCCAGAAGAGGATGCACTTGCAAATGTGCTTGGTGTCCAGGGGTCACGGTCTCAAGTCACCCACGATAGCCACGGGCCTCAGCTTTGCTGGGGACTCAGGGTAGCCTCGGGGAAGTCTGATAATCCACCTCTGGTGATGCGATGACTTCGGCGTCCGACGGGAGCTTCAGAAATGCGAACCGGACAGATGCTTCTTTGGTGCCTGCCAAGCAGGGGAGTCACTCCTTGACCCCAAGGGAGATTCTTCTGTCCTCTAATCGTGAGTAGAGCATCGAAGGTCCAGGATTCAGTTTCAGAGTTTCGTCCAGGTATAATCTAAAGTCCTAAGGACTGGGTTCCTACCTTTATACTAAAGTTAGGGGTTGGACTACTCTGTGGCCCCACCTATGGGTGGGTCAGGGCAGAGGGGTGGCTACACCCCTTTCCCTTTGTCCAGTTCGGCCAAAGCAGGGGCTGCAAGCCCCTGATCCGGTTTGAACTGGGGTATGCACAGGGACACCAAATGTGCCCCCAGTGCAGGACTTCAAAGCACCCGAAAGTGCTCCCGCCCAGCCCCAATACACATTATCCTGTCTGGGGAGGTGGTCACACCTCCCTGGGACAGGAAACCTATTGTCCAGGCCTCCCTGCCGGAGTTTCGTCCAGCAGCAGGAGGCCAGACTCGTGTCTGTGGCAGCAGCATCCATTTTGTGATGCCAGGGCTCTGGAAAGAAGTTACCGGCCTAGTCAGAGTTAACATGTCTTTCCCTCTAGAAGGGTGGAATGCTACCCCCGCCGCCAGGATTGGCGGGGGGGTAGTATTCCAAGATGTTTAACACCAAACACGACATGTTTAGGTGCAGCCATTCAAAAGTTAGCATTTTACCGCGAGGATATAATGCGCTTAAGAGTATATGGTCAGGCTGCACTACAAACAGCATCAGAGATGGTCTCCGAACGCTGCAGAGGGGCCCTGCTCATGCAGGGGCACCCTCTCACATAGGAACCATGCACTCTGCCTTTAGGATTGATAAGGCCTGCCTTAGGAGTGACTTATAGGTTTATATGTGTGTATGTAGTTAGTGATATAGGTAACCTATATCACAGTAAGGGGTGCATGCACCACCTTACCCAGGCTGCAGTAGCAGACCTGTGGTGTCAGTTTGGATGGCCTTCCAGGGGTGGCATAATACATGCTGCAGCCCCTGGCAGGCCTCTGAGGTACCTATGCCCTTGGTACATAGTATACCATATACTAGGGACTTATAAGGGCACTCCAGATCCCAATCAGTGATGTGCCTAAGGCACATGGAAACCTTTTTACAGAGAAAGCAGATAGACTGGGGCCCTGAATAGCAGGATCCCAGTCCAACTAAGTCATAAACCAGCAAAACACCATAAAAAAAGTGGGGGCAACCATATAGTCAGATTCCACCTTCCTACAGGTGGGAAGGCCTGAACTCTGAGGGCCCCCTGTGCCACTGTCAGGTCCCTGACCTGAGAGCTCTGGACTGTGTCCGGAGCATGGGGGACCCCTTGCATGTACTTTGCAGGAGGCCCCCTCAAGTTTCGTTATGCCACTGGGTGGTAAAGATCAAGGGTAATCCCTGCTCGGCCCACCCGAGTTGTAAAATGAGCTGGCCAGACTATGCTTTTTTTCTATTCACCGAATCCCTGAAATGTTGCAGATCTGCTTCTTCCTGTCATGGATGAAAATGAGGCAGAAAGCAACTTTTGTCAGTCCTGCAATGAAACACCAACTGCTGGGTTCGTGGGCAGTTTGTGCTGTTTGTGGTTTGTAAAACAATACAGTAAAGTGATGGGTGAAATTCTTGAATTAATCTCAGCCACTAGCAATTACTTGGGCCCCATTCCAATCAAACTTCTTTTTGCCCACCAAGCCACCTCAGATTAAACCCATTCATATGCAAATCAGCCTCGCCCCGGCTCCAATAGGAACAGTCCAGCCTGAACTGCCAAAGCAGGTCCTCCCTGAACAGAAACACAAGCAACACAAGACTGGTTTCAGCCAAGGCTTGAGGTTCTTCTTGGAACTCAATGACAAGTGAGAACCACAAAATCCACAAAAAATACCAGAAATGGATGAAATCCAGCCATTCCACTGTTTCACCAGCCAAGCAGTTTTGTAAATTTTTTGTTAACCCAAATTCGCTCCTCAACCAAATTGGAAAAAGAAAGAATGTAGCTGTTTCGCTATTCAACAAATTTGTTCACCCTGGCCTAAGTGCTACCTCATTTCTGTCACTCTACTGTAGTCGGAAAGAAATGTCTCCGCCTTGCTGAAAATGGCTTATTGTTCTGCTGGGCAGTTCATGCCTGCCTGATAAATTGTGCAATGGCATGTTTGTCGTCCCTTAAGGCTAATGAAAGGCTGGGGGGGTCTTAACCCAGGTTGTGCTGGGTCTGCAATGCCAGCTCGGGTCAAATGAGACAATGTGGACACATCATTCAGCTGAGCAGCCACTTGTATAACACAATAATTGCCCACATTTTTCTCAGAAGCCTGCTGACGCTGCTGCCTAGTGTTGGGGTCATCGAATACCAAGGCTGCAACATCTTGATTTCACTGCATGCCTCTTTATTCCACCTACATTCTCTCCCTGTCTCTTTATATCACTCTTGTCAGTTCTTTCTCACCCCTGTTTTCTCCCCTTGTCACTATTTTACAATCTTATAATCCCTCCTCTTTGCTGCTTTTTTTCTCTTTTGTTCTGGTTCAAAGTCGGATGGTAACAAGTAAGTACAGGGTCCCAAAAAGAGTGCTGGTGGGCCCCACCTGCAACTACCGGCTCAAATTAAGCACTGTCCAGAAACCCATCAATTCAATTATGCTGCAGAAAAAGGCATTTTGCAGCATATCTATTTATTATGTCTTCTGCTATACCTCCTAAAATGAAATTAGTGGTGTCAGTGTGTGAAAAAGTGTTTTTGAAATCAAATTTTTCTAAAATAGCTAAAGTTTCAGGTAGCACTACATAATATAAGGAAGAACTTCCCTCTAATAAAATTGACACAACTAAGAGCCTAATTACGATGTTGGGCAGACGCACCATTTCAGTGAGGGAACCGCCCGACCATAGGTCGGCGTTTCGGCATACCGAATTAGGATGCGACTGCACATGGTGCGGTCGCAAACTTTCATTTTAAAGTAAGGGGCTTGTGCGGCAGTCCGAAACCGGCCGCAGCACAAGCTACCATTGTAAAATGGAGGTTTTTTCACATCCCTGCACCATGTGGCAGGCACCTCACAGTGTCAGCCACATGGTGCAGGGATGTGAAGGGGGCACCAGGGCCTCAAACGGAGGGCCAGGGGAGAAGGGGGCCCTGCTAGGGGTCCGCAAAGTTGCTCTCCGACGTCCTTTCTATGTCAGAAGGGACGACATGAGAAGGCTGTCGGAAACCGACCTCATAATCCCGACGGCGGAAACCCCGTCCTTAAGGGATTATGTGCGGCTTCCAACTGGCGGAACCCAGTCGGTTCCCCCGGCCAGTTTACACTCCGACCGCTGGCATTATAATTCAGCTGTCGGAATGTAAACCTACCATGTCGGTCGGTAAGCCTCCAACAAGCATTCGGAGGCTTACCGACTGACATCATAATTAGGCCCTAAGTGTCTGCAATAAGTCATAACAGGACTTGTGACGTTGCCGTGCTCCAGTCTGTAAGAATAAATTTGGAGCGCAACAACCTCAAACCCTGTCTATCGGCACCTGCAGATCTTTGGACAGCTTTTTCTTTTATGTGCACAATAAAACAGTGCTCAATGTCCTGCTTTCATTTCCTTTCAAACTCAGGCTCTCCTATAGAAAGCACGAGCACTGTTTAAAACATCAAAAGAGTGCTGGCCTTTGCAAAAAACAACTGGAGCCATATTATGTATTAGGGCGCACTTTCCCTGTTTGCGCCTAGTGCACCTTAAAACAGGTGCACGGGGCCCAAACAGAGAAAGTGCGCCCTATTACATAAACTGCACTGCCCCAGGACAGCCCCAATCTTGGGCTGCCTGGGGCAGCGCATTCATGTGAAAAATGGAGCGGCTGCTTTAAGCTGCTCCGTGTTTTCACAGTGGAGGTGGCCCTCGCCTGCACTTTTAAACAGGATTAGAGATCTACTTGTAGGCGGGTGCAGTCACTGACTGCACCTGCTTGCAAGGGGATGTCTGGGGGGTCCATGGGACCCTCTTTTCCCCTTCCAGAGGGCTGCTCTCAGGGGGCGCACTGACAGTGTACCACCTTTTAGGTGGCGCACTGTCAGTCCGCCTCCTTTTCCTCTGTGCCCAAGTCTGCAATATGGCGCTGGCGCAGAGGCAAAGGGATTCCCTCATTTGCATGGGGAACACCCCTTGCAGATAGCGCTGGTACTTTATGTGCGCCAGCGCTATTGGTATTAAAGAAGGGGCCGCACAAGTGCTGCGGCCCCTTCTGCAATACCAAAGTGCCCCGGGGGCGCACAAAGCGGGCGCAAACACCCATTGCGCCCCGGGGCACTCTCTGTAATACGGCCCCTGATTTTTTTCAAGGATTAAGGATGGAGGGAGAAACAGAGGCCCGAATTATAAATTCAGGGTTAAATTCCAATCCCTGTGCAAACTGGAGTTTTCATAGGGATCAGATTTACGACTTGAAATATAATTATTGCACCCTCACAATTTTCTCCTAGTAGATTTCAGTCTAACTTGTCTAAGTTTATCAGGGGAAAGATCCAGAAAAAGGTAAAACATGCCAAATTTGGTGTGTTAAATACGGATTCTGCATGGCAGGCCTAATTTCTAATTTCAACATTTCGAATAGGAGATATTTATCGCCTCAGTATATACATAAACCCCATGGTAGTAGTATTTACTGGGTATGGTAAATGTCTCACCCTATTTCTCACAACTCATAACAAAGGTCAAAAACCTGAGAGTCTGCAGTTCCGATGATTAAAGAGGGTCTGAGAAACAAAGCAAAAGCAAGATATATAAAATGTAGGCTTGGTCTGAGGAGATGGGAGACTTTACGGGCAGGCTCATTGCCTGATCCCATCATGGAGGCCTGGGAGGGACAAGGATGACACGCTGCTTCCCGCTCCCTGTTTGCAACCGTTTGTCTGACTGCTGTGGAGTTGAATGAGGCTGGAGAGTTTTTAGGATAGCAGCTGCAGAGACTTTTTGAACTAGAACTGTGTTTTGCTGAGTTATAATCCGAACAGTGGCATAGCTAGGGGCTGGTGGGGGTGAAGGGTGGTCCGCCCCGGGTGGCACGAGTTTTGGGGGAAGCGGCCTCCCACCGCTAATACCTGCCATCTTGGGTGGCAAAGCAAGCCTCCCCACCCCCTCCCTCCTCAATGCGTTTGCCGTGGGGCAGCAAACAGAGAAATCTCGCCAGCAACACCAAAGCACACCTAGTAAATGGGATAAAAAACCCGGTACTTTACATTATTAAGCATACTGGAAGTCACCTTGGGGTTCAATAAACATTGACATTATAAAGGTACTTGGATAGTTGGATAAATGGTCACTGAACTCCTTTCTGAATTGCAATATCCTTATAATGCACAAAAGGGGATAGTTTACCCCATATATTCTCATTCAAGAGATAATTAAAGAAAACAAGTAAAGACAGAGGACACCATCCTTACAGTCAATAAAGTTGACAGGGACTAAATGTAGATGCTTTTTCATTTCTGATATTAATATTTATGAAAGAACGGTCCCTTTTGTGCAGGGGTACCCTTGTAATCACTCTGGAAAATGTATTCTGAACGGAACACAGAACTGAAAGTATAGAAGTGAGTGAACATCAAGAACAGTGACCCTCAATTCTGCATTTTCTGTGAACTTTGCTTTTTAGAAACAGATTAAGACAGGCAGTGTTGCAAAAGTCAAGCTATGTCCAATTTCGATCCCCCAGGAGATAAGACACAACTCACCCAGTTTGACTTCGGCATTCTCTGTGAGTAGAACGTTCTGTCCCTTGATGTCACGGTGGATAACGTGATGTGAATGCAGGTGTGCCAATCCCTAGAAGAAAAGCATTTAGCGTGACCTTTTCACATTGCGGTGTTGAAAGAATTCTGCAGTGCTCAACTCGTCGACTTATGAAAATCTTGTCCTTTTGCAATTCAGTGTGAGGAAATCTAACAGGCTAAAGTTCCCATTGACAAATCCATGTCTTACAAAGGTCACATTCATCAGTGAGGTGACAGAAACATGGCATTTTACAGGAGCAGGGAAATATCTTCCAAGGTACAAAGCGCCATCGGAAACATAACATTGGATGGACAGGCTGTGTTTTGCTTATGAAAGGCACCAGTAAAACCCAGCTGGCTGATAAGCTTCCCAAGGAAACATTCTTAGAAAGGAACATGGTGTAGATATGCATGCATAACACAATTAAGGTTGTGCACAAATTTGTTATGCCATCAAATTTTTGATATGCTCGCAGTTTTTGCCATTTGCTAAGTAAGTGAAATTTGCCACTAAATTCACCTTTGCTTATAAGACGTTTTTCTGTGCATTGAGAGATTGTTTATACCACATTGTGTGATCACCCTGCTCTAATCCAATAATGACAAATGCATGCAGAATTTTTGTTTCCAAATTTTTTTTTTGCAACATAAATTGTAGAATAAGGCAACATTTTACACAAATGTTGGGAAAGCATAAAGCTTCTCATCTTTGAGAACAAGCAACATTTTTGTAGATTTTGAGAAGGTTGTGAGAAAACAAATCACAACTTTGCACACTCCCCTTCTGGCAGTTCCTCCCTCTCACGTAATAGTTAGAATAAAGTCGCATACTAGATACCTAGAATGAGAGGAGACACAAGGATTGGAAAACTGGTTCAGGATGCTATTTCCATCCATAATTTGGGGTACCATCAATTACATTATTCACATGACAAAAGAATGCTTGGTTAGGATAGGCAGTGTGGCACCTCAAGGGGGCATGTCAGAAAAATACCAACTTTCTAAAAGTGACATTTTCAAAATTGCAGTCTAAAATCCAATTTTACTCTTGAAGAGGATTTTAAATGACAATTCATTTCAGTCCAAACAGGATATTTCTCCCTGCTCTCAATCAAAAGTTAACGCCTATTAAATGTAATAAGGTAACCCACTGTTATCCTATGGGAGAGGTAGGCCTCACAGTAGTGAAAAACTAATTTAGACGATTTCACTACCAGAACAAGCAAAACTTAAAAGCACATGTCCAACTTTTTAAATACAATGTACCCTGCCATATCGGCTGCTTAGCCCCCCCCCCCCCGGGGTGACTTATATAAATTGAAAAGGGAGGTTTAGGCCTGGTAAAATGTTTATTTTGCCAGGGGGATTTGGCAGCTAAAACTGAACTACGGGCTGCAATTCAGGCCTGAGCCATGTTTTAAAAGGCTACCCAAATGGGCGGCACAATAAGTGATGGATGTGTGAAAAGTAAAGATATATGCCACACTGAGATCTGCATTCTCTTAGTTGCTTGCTGTCCAGTGTAGCTTCTAACAAATGCCCTCCCCCCCAAAAAAAATCATCTGTATGGCGTGGCTTCTCTGGCATGGCATTAACATTTCTCACAATGAATCATCCGAACCTGCTTAACACAAAAAATTGCTGATTTGGACACAAATCCCCTGCAAATTTAAGAGAGCCAAACTTTGCACAGATGGTCATCTAGGACTACTCAGATTTTTCATTACACTTGGAATCACAGGCAGCAAAAGCAAACTTCCATGGCCTGTATGTTGCCTATGAGAAGTGATCCGAATTTTCTCTGGATTTTTAAAACATATTAAGTAATAATAATGTACAAAAACTCACCCTGAGAACTTCTCTGCAGATATATGCAATCCAGTCTTCTTTAAAGCTATTTCCCTTCGTCTTTTTAACTAAATCTGTTACTGAGCCAGCTCCGCAATATTCCATAACCAGCTGCAAAATAAGCAAGTGTTTCATTTTCAGTGCTTGTTCTTTCAATATAAAGCACATTTCATTTTAGTTCCAAGCCTTTTATTGTGCCTTTCCTATTGAAAATTGTTAGAAGACAGGGCCTGACATTTGACCTTTATCTTTGAACACAGCAAATGTAACCAGATAAAAACATAAATGAAAGGCTTCTTGATTGCTCATTCATCTTTGGAACTTCAGCAGGGTTATTTTGGGAGTGCTGTACCACCAGCAGCACCCCCAGTTCCAGTGCCTATACCAATGAATGTACACAAGTCTGTTCCATACCTAATTCCTTTGTAATCATTGAGAGTCTTCTAGGGATGAGCAACTGACCTATTCACAATGCTGAGGTTATTTTGATTAATCATTTACATTTGCATTCTGGACAGTATGTTATTTACATGCGGTGTTCACAGTTGCTCTAGCTCATGTGGACACATCTATCGCCATAGAATTTAATGACCGATGAGAAATTAAAAAACAAAGTTTGACCACAAATCGGCTTTTGTTGTTTACTTCCATAATAGACACTTTCCACATTATTTCTTTTACTCTCCCACCTCTGATAAAGTGGGTGATTACGAGGGGTCAATAACTCAGCTGATTAATCAAAACAATCCTTCTCTAAGTGCCAAGAGGAGTTCCTTTTAGCATGCTTGAGATTTGCATACTAACTGCATAAGGAACAAGCACTGTCAATCTCAAAATATCTGGCTTGGTATTTATGTGATATGTGGTAATTGTTAGTTCTATTGAACAAAGGTATTGAAAAGACAGGTATTTGTATGTGTTTATCCAGTTGCACAATATATTTCAATTGTATTAGATGCATGAATGTACTCACAACATTTGAACAGAGGGCAACTGTAAGACTTTTAAAATGAATAGAATGTAAATGAAGTTGTAATGTATTTAATTCAGTTTTACTTAGCTATGTGGTTGTACAGTTTAATTGTGTAAATCTGTACTTGTAAACTAGTATAAAGTAAGCAAAGTAAAAAGAGAGTAGTGGAAGAGTACTACTGTAAGTAAAAATGTGTTAGCTTTTTATTTTTGAGTTATTTTAAGTAGGTTTGAAGTGTTAGTAGGTATACAAGATAATAAAACTTAAGTTTAATTGAATTAGCGTTAATGGGTTGGTGTAAAGAGTGATTGTTCTGGAGGCACTGATATATCGAGTACATCATGAGTGTCTGTAAAGTATTGTGCTTGGCACCTGCTAGTTTGGAAGATGTTGCATAGATGTTAGTTTATGGTTTCTTCAATATTTTCAAATCCAACATAAACATAACTTGCCCCTTTTTCAACATTAACTACCACTGCAGGGCTGGAGTAACATATACGCTCTAAAGAGGTAGAGGTAGGTTAGATATGGTCATTTATGTATGATGGTGTAGGTGTAGTAGGTATGGCACGGTCAGTAAGAAAGCCAAGTATAGCAGGTTAGGTATGATTTGTAGGTATTTATAGGCATGGTAGATTAGCCAAGGTATGTATGGTATGTTGATATGATAGGCTACATTATGTTTGGTAAGAAATTGTAGGTAGGTAAGTTGGTATGGTACATTAGGCACAGTAGATATGGTACGTATGTTAGGTAGGTCTCATAGGTGTAGGAGGCAAGGTACTAAACTAGATTTGTTAGGTAGGTGTCAATGGTATGTAGGTATGATAAGTATGGTAGATAGGCAGGTATGGTATGTGTGGTAAGTAGACAGTAGTCAAGTATGGTAGGTCTGGTAGGCCAGTATATTAGGTAGGTTAGGTGTGATAGGTATGGTGTGTATGGTAGGTATTTCTGTAAGGTATGGTAAGTAGGTATTCTAAGTTTGGTATGGGTAGGTTAGATGTGGAAGGTACAGTGGTTAAGTGAAGGGGAGTTTTAGGTGGTCTTGTATGCTTTGTCATTTGACTTGTAAGGAATTCCAGGGTTTGAATACTTTTATTGAAACTGAGGATCGTCCAATTACATTTTTCTAATAGGCAAAGTTAACCAGTCAAAGCGCTAATCTTGAGCACAGTGTCCTGTTTTGTGCGTATCTTTGGAACTTCAATTGTTGGTACCATACTTTCCATAGAGTGGATTCCATTTGTGGATGCTTAAGATCACCTAAAAAGCTGTGCGCCTCCCTACAGCACACAGTGCAATGCTTGAAACACTGGAATAATTTGGTGGAGGTGGAGTAGTGATCTTGCTGCAGTGTTTTGGATCCTTTGTAATTTTCATAGTACGGAGCACAGGATGTCTAGGTACAGCCTGTTCGTGTAAACCATCAATGATATTATGAGGTTGACATTTTATGTAGTTTCTGGTAATACCCTATGTATGGGATGATGCACTTTAGTATCAGTATTGCAAGGATGGTTTTTTAAGTAATTTCATCAACATGCACAATCAGAGATGAGCTTGCATCCCTCGTCATTTCATGATTCCTTACTTCACTCAATGTTGCTGGTGGGGCTTCCAATTCAATGAACCATATCAAGGTTGGCTGTTGCCTGTTTCAATATTCGCAAGTGATTATCTAGTTTATTTGTGGAGTTGAGCTTAATGTGATAAGTCAACATCCATTCATCAATATCAAGGAGGAACTCATTAGGTCTAGAGGTATTTATGTCAATGAGGTTCTCCGGTTTTAGCATGAGCTCCATACAATCTGTGTATTAATAAGAGCAGGAGAAATTCAACGCTCCGTTCAGGTCTGGTAAGGGGCAAGGAAGAGTTTGAACAGAAGTGGCGAGGTACCTGCATCTTGTGTTACGCTACAGTGTGAGCGGTCAGGAGTAGAGGTGAAGAGAGGCAAAGTTACAAAGCTTTGTCTATCTCTCAGATAGAAGCAGATCTATTTTATCCTATTTCTTCATATCCAGAGCTCTTCTAGTTTCTGTGGTAGCGCTTTCTAATTCATGCTGTTGAAGGCTGTGGAAAGGTCCAGTACTACTAGTACAGCAACTTAATTTTTATCTGCTGTAAGCTTCAGGTCATCCCACAATGGATGAACTGTACAGACACCCGATACCCTGAGCCTCTGCCTGGGCAGAGCTCAGATTGCTAGTCAGTGAGTAGATTATTATCTTTGACAAAGGTGCAGAACTGAGAAAAGACTATTGTTTCTGTTCTCTTTCCCAGAAATGCTGAGAGGAGTGAATCCAGTGTTATGTGTTTTAGTTTCAGTGGCGGCTCGCAGAGGGAGAGCTGTGGGGCGGTGGGGTGGGGCGGGGGAGGGGAGGGGCTGGGTGGGGGGGTAGTGGAATCGGACATACGACGGGCAGGAGTAAGGTAAGTAAATAAATAAATTTAACTATTTACCTTGCGCTCGCTGCATCGCCAACTCGGCGATGCAGCGAGCACAAGGTAAATCGTTTAATTTATTTATTTACTTACCTTACTCCTGCCCATCGTATGTCCGACTCCACTAGCCCCCACCCAGCCCCTCCCATGCCCCGCCCCACCACCCCGCAGCACTCCCTCTGCGAGCCGCCATTGTTTAGTTTCTTCCTCTAACTATTGGAGTTGATGTTGTTCTGGCTCTTCTTTGATTATGTTTTCTTTCTGTGAGGTTGATGTTGAAGGACATGACGTAGTGGTGTCTCAATATGATGCAGGAGTTTTTTCTTACCTCTGCGTGACCTGATGAGGTGCCAATTACACTGAAGATGTGCCCTGCTGCAAGTTGTCCTTTGAAGATGAGGACCTTCAGGTTTTATGTGCTGAATTTTGTTTGTGCGAAGTTCGGATGATTGGACTAAACATTGATGTCTCCTAGGATACAAAGGTGTTGTGACTATGGGAGGTCTTTATCATAGCATTATTTAAGGAATCCTTGAAGTTCTGTTGCTCCAAAGGGGTTTGAATACCAGGTACAACAGGAGGAGCAGGTAAGGGTGATGGAACATCTTACCAGCATGGCTTCACATCTTGGTCACGTTAATGGCTTGTATATTTGTGGCCTTAATTATATTTATTTTAAAGACAAAAGCAAGATCACCTCTTGGTGGTCTGCAGCAGTTTAGTTAAATGATAACATAATCTAGGGGGGGTGGCCTCATGATATGTTGCCGAGGAGTTGTTGCTGAGCCAGGTTTCTGTTATGAAGATGAGATCTGATGATGTTTGTAAGATGAGATGAAAGATGCTTAGATTATTGTTGTTGATAGAGTGAGTGTTGATGATGAGAAGGCAGTTAATATTTTGCATGCATGGTACCTTGAAAACGGAGGGCGCTGGGGGTTCTAGGGTGCTGGGGGGAAGGAGGGGAAGTAGAAATAGGTGAGTGGGAGTGTATGCATTGTAGGGGAGATAAGCTCGGGTGTGGATGGAAGGTGCATGCTGGGATGCTCGTTAGTTGGGGTATATAGTGTATTGGGGGTTGTGACGGACATGATAATAAAAATGCAGTAGGCTTTATTAAAAGTGTAATGAAAACACCGTATAACAGGAAACACTTTATTTATTTTGTGTTCTACTTTCACAATGTAGTTCTTTATTCAAATTTGCATTATTGATTCTTCAAGAAAGCCTATTTACATGCACATATTTAATTTGTGAACAACAAAATTGTTAATCCAACAATATGTTCTCATGAAAGCAAAGAAAAATAGATACATGAGCAAGAGTGATTTGCAAATAGCACTTTTGCTGTCATGCTAAAGCTTCTAAATGCAGCACTGTTATTAAAAAGCCAAATATTAGCAATTAAAATCTCACCACGTCAGCAAAGTAAATGAGATGAAGAACACACACTGGCTGTTAATTAAAAGCTGTACACCATTTCACATCTGTCAAATCTACAGTCTAAAGAAAAGGCTACAGGATGCTCTGCTCCAAAATAAAATAGGAGCACAATTGGTGCAAGGTAAGTGTCCACAGCATGCCATAGTCCTGATGCACAGCCGACTCAAGCAATGCTAAACAATGAAATACACAAAGCTAACGGCGGAAAAGCCCGGCTAATCACCATGGAGAAAGACCTATCTTTGTATTGATACTGCTTGTATATGAATATTCCCTGACTACTCCCTTTTTATTCCCATTTTAGATGTTTTGGGGCAAATGCACAAAGGCATGCAAGAGAACATAAATGAGTATTACAGGAGTACTACTTTACGTACTCCAGAACGCCTCAGTGAATAAACCCCAAGTCGCTTATACCCATATCCTCCATCTGTCAATCTTGTGAAGGCTGTTAGAATGAGTGCTCAGTTGGACACCTGGGACAACAGTGCATACTTCAGTCTAACAACATAGGAAGTATGACTCAGTGAGCGGAGGAGTAGCACCAATGATTTCTTTGCTGCAATCAATCAATAGATCAATGGAGGGACAAGCCTACACCTACCTATTCATTGGCTCCCACCACCCTAGTGATAAACGCATGGTGACCTAATGACGTCAGCAGGCTTCTCCCCCTCCACTCATGCGATTGGTGGGAGTACCTGTCAGTAGATGGGCCCTAAAGAGCCCACCCTCTGAAATGCAAGGTTTGTTTTGCCACCCCTGAATGGTGCTAAATTAAAGATGTATGCATCTATATGGGGGTTGGCAACGTAAACATGTTTCCAATGAAACTCCTGCCTGATTTGCACATTCCTCTGTTCATGGCCTCACCTGCTCAGATAAGATAAGAAGTGGAGGCCAGTGCAGGGCCCAGATATGTATAGTTGTGTATGCCCCCTTTTGTGGAATAGGTATGCTCCTCACCCTTTCTCCTAGCACTATGGACATTTATGTTTGTGCAGTGTACGTCAAACCCCAGCAAATGACCTTTAGGAATTGGCTAAGCTTATAATAAACCAATGTTGCTCTCCTTAAATGAATGCAATAGAGATCTAAGTTGAAAATATATGTTTGCGAATCCAGGTCAAATAACTTTGTGGTTATTCAGCTAGCAATTATAGCTCGCTTATTTGGTATCCTTTGAACGTTTTTCCTATCTTTTTACATGTGCTTGTTGCATTTTACTACGAGTTAGATGTTATCATTCCTTTGAACTATGGTTGTCATTATATATAAAAACTGGCTGATGGTCACTTTAAAATCGAGAATGTGGACATTGTGTGCGTGATATAATTATAAATTGTGGGGCATATTAGCAAGACCGGCGATAAAATTATCGCCGTTTTTGCGGCAGGAAACTGCCGCTACAACGGCGATAATGGGCTTGCTAATATGCGTTATGGAATTCCAATAGAAGCACAGGTTAGATGTCCTGCACATCTAACCTGGGCTTCTATTGGAATTCTATAACGCATATTAGCAAGCCCATTATCGCCCTTTTAGCGGCAGTTTCCTGCCGCTAAAACGGCGATAATTTTAACGTGGGTCTTGCTAATATGCCCCTTTGTTTTTTAATTTTGTGCATAATTGCAAGATGGCTTGAAATGATGGAGAGCACAACAATAAATGTTTTGATGGCATGCCATACACATAGAAGAGAATGCATGCTATGAATTACAAGTCCATACTAGCTTTACTAACATATCCGTAAAGACTGAGGGCCAGATGTACGACCCGTTTTTGCATGCGCAAACGGGTCTGCGACCCCTTTGCGCATGCAAAAACCCTACAGGGCCATGTACAAATGCTATTTAGTGAGTCACAATTTATTTGCGACTCGCTAAATAGCGTTTGTGACTCTCAATTAGGAGGGGGCGTTTCAAGGGCGTCCCTTCCAAATTGCGACTCTGAGCACTATGTATGACTGTTTTGCGACCGCAATTGCGTTTGCAAAACAGTTGCAATTTATCACCTACTTCAAGTAGGTGGTAATGCAGTCGCAAATGGGAAGGGGTCCCCTTCCCCTGTGCAAATGCATGCGAAAATATTTTTAAGGGGAGGCAGTGATCCCAGGGACCAATGCCTGCCCTTAAAAAATGAAACAAAAACGTTTCATTTTTTTTTTTTTTAAATGCATCCCGTTTTCCTTTAAGGAAAACGGGCTGCATTTAAAAAAAAAAAAGCTGCTTTATTTAAAAGCAGTCCCAGACATGGTGGTCTGCTGAGCCCAGCAGGCCACCATCCCTGGGAGGGCCAGCCATTCTCGCAAAATGCGAGTGCCTCATGAATATTGATGAGCCTCGCATTTTGCGATCCCATTGGGAATCGCTAACAGTGTCTCTGACACTGTTGTACATTTGGAATTGCGACTCGCAAATTGCGACTCGCTATTTTTCGCAATTTGCGAGTCGCAATTCCAAATGGTCGTACATCTGGCCCTGAGTGTAGAAGTTGATCAAAATAGAATACAATACTCACCCAAAGTTGGTCATCCTGGTCTGCTAAGCTTTTTTTAACAAAAGCTCCATAATAGGTAGCAATGTTTCTGTGGTGGGAATATTTCTTTAGCATATTTATTTCCAGCTTGATTTCTTCCTCTTCCTCCTACAAAAAGCAAATATTTAAAAAATTAACCTTGATTTCAAGCACATGGCCTCCCTGAAGAACATGTTCATGGGTTGAAAATGCGAATGCATTCACAAGGTTACAGAGAAATTGTTTGTCAAGGTGAACCATCTATGTTTTTGTCTCTGAGGACTGTAGAATTTTTAGCATGTTGTTGCAGTTGTTATTTATTTAGCACACAATATGGCATAAATATGGCATTGCAGAATTTTTGATAGTCTGTGAACTCATTTCCTAATGGTTTCATACTTTCCATGGCAGACTAGAGAATGACTAGTGTTGGACTTGGCCCTGTCAGCAGGGCCATGCCCAGACTTTCTGCCTTCGCCCTCCTGTTTTCTGAACCCGTTTTTGTTGACTTTTAGGACTCAGGAGACTTTGATTCTGGGTAAATTGCTTAACCTCCCAGAGCCTTCTCATGTAAAGCACTCTAACGCCCTTGGGCCAAATTTCCGCTATATAAACTACAAAAAAAACATAGATGGCTGTTGTAGACTTTTAGTATTCATGGATGTATTTGTTAATACCCTAAAATTCAGAAATGTACTCAAAACGCAGGAGGAAACCTACATATCTAGGTGTTCAACTTTTACAACACAGGCACTCTAAACCAGGCACTTGGAGTGCCGGAGGAAGGTAATCCAGTGGAGAAACACATACTTGTGCTGTAATATTTCTGTTCCCACACTATTTCTACACATACTATAAGTAGTACAAAAAACACTACCATTGTGAAACATTTTCTGTCCACTTTGCTTGTGTAGCTCTGCTGCTGGCCCTGTGTCTGTACCTTGTAACCTTACTCTTGCTGCTGCAACAGTATTTTGGTACAACTCGCACAGATCTTATCGCTGCTGTAATGCAATTGCTGGTGCACATTAAGTGTGTGCAACTGGAGCCGGTTGTACTTCTACTATTGTACTATTATTCTGTTTTTCAACCAAAAAAACCTCTGCTGACCATATCAAGCTCATTCACCTACTACGACCCTTGGAAAATAGTAGAAGGTGTGGAAGACCCACAGCCAAATACCCAATACCTGCTAGAGGGAAATGCTTCAATGGGACAGTCAAAATATTCACACACTCCTGGTCTTCACAGCAAACACCACGGCCGGGGAGGACAAAATTGGCCAAGTGAAAACAACTTGTGGCACAGAGGGTGTTAGAAACCAGGCTATTGCAAGCTCTGTTTTGCTGCACTTCCCTTGCAGATGCTGCCTTGAGATTTGCTATTGTTAATGGAATTTAGCATATGAGTGGACACACCTGAGAACAAAGGAAGAGATGACCCAGTAGAAAACATAAAAACCCTAGACGTGAATTAACTCACAAAAGATTAAAGGAGAGGATTGTCCTCGGATATGATCGTTCTGCCAACTTATTGATTTCTTTTCTATTACTATTTTTCATACATAACATAACACACACCACACACCTGCATCAACCCAGAGTTCCCAATGAGTAAAACAACGGAATACATTAATATATCACAGGTCCCGGTCATCCAACACCATCTGAAGTAGGCCAACAAAAATAAACAGAGCTGAGCACTGTCTAGAATTCCTCTGTTGAAATATATTCAAAGCCCAAGCCAAAATCACCACTCTAAAAGAAGAAAATAAAAGACCAAAACAATCTATCAAATGTAACAAAGCAGAGCTTTCAAACGTAAAGTGGCACCAAACAAATTGCGATGAATATGACAATGGTACCACAATGATGCATAAAAGATTTTAAGCAAGATCAACCGAATGTGCTCTAAAGACTGGGGGGCAGATTTACGTTGAACTAACGCAGCACGGCGCAGCAAGTCATTTTGCTGCGCTGCGTTAGTTTTGAAGCACAGGGATGCGACATATTTACAAGAATATGTCGCATCCTTGTGCTTCCCCCTGCGCAGGCGCACAAACTGCAGCCATGCGCCGGCGCAGGCACCCTTGCACCATGGTGCAAGGATGCCTGCGTCGTGGGGAGATTGTTTTTGTGCAGGAAGGGGAACGTTCCTGCACAAAAACAATCACTACAACCATTTTCCTCTTTCAATGCGTGCTGCAGAATGCAGCACGCATTGAAAGAGGAAAAAACGAGGAGAAATGAAAAAATTTCTCCTCGGTGCGCCTCGCTATGCCACCTCTAGGGTGGCATAGCTTTCAGACGCATCTCCAGAGTTACGATGTCTCGTAATTCTGGAGATGTGTCTTGTTCCATGAGTGTTGCGTGGAAACACCCACAGCAACACCCATGGAACGCCCCTTCACCGCAAAGTGCTGCGTGTGAAGGGGCCGTATTTACAAGGAGAGGAAAAGTCACGCAGGGTGGCTTTTCCTCTCCTTGGAAATATGGAGCAGCCCCCTGCGCCACCAGTCCGTCACAAAAAGTGACGTACTGGTGGCGCAGGGGGCTCGTAAATCTGCCCCTCGGTATTTACTACAAAAAGAAAGCAATCAGTATAGTTGTTAGAGTTTTCTAAACCTGGTTAAGGTCACAAGGGTGGCAATTGCCTTTTAAAATAATTGTCATCTAGATAAATTGCATGTAATTGTACCTGATGTGAATATCCTAAAAATCAGGTATTGCTCTAGCCATGGTTCAAGAAACTGTTTGAATCTGCTCGTAAGTAGTGAAATGAAGTAAAATCTATCTTCACCTAGTTACACAGATTGAAATCCCTGATTTCTCATTTCAGACCAGAGGATTTTACTTGGGAGTTTGTCCAATATTATGCCTAAAAACGCAGAATGCTTTTTATTTAGGACTGCCATTTATGAATTGGAGCCCACAGAATGATCTAAACATCATTAACAAACAAGCATTGGGTCGAAGCAACATGTTATGTTATAAAATTTATAGACCGTGTAGCTGCCCCAGCAATGGGGCTTCCCAGCCCTAGTCCAAAATAGAAACGAACTGCAACAGACGGCCTAAGGAAGAAAATGCCACAAAGAAAATCCTAAGAATAAAAAAGTCAGGTCTTCAGACTTTTCCTCAAAGACAAGTGGTTCTGGATGTTCCTGATAGAAGGAGGAAGCGCGTTCCAGAGAGCTGGAGCCTTTGCAGGAAATGAGCGGCCTCCTGCTCTTACTCTCTTAACGCGAGGAACAGTAGCCAGATTAAGAGCAAGATCTCTGACCTCCTGGTCAGGGAAACTGCTCTCCCTTCGCCCAGCTCCATTGTTGCACCGCTGCCCCCCGCACCTCTCTGCTTGCAGGGAGGTGTTCGCGGCCCTCATCCACCAGTCTTTGTGTATGATGGCGAGTCCACCTCCAGGGTGGTTGAGGCAGTCCTTCTTCTGGATCTTGTACCCGTCGGGGATGGCGGTTGCGATGGCGGTGCGGAGTTGGCATTGGTCCAGGTCTCTGTGAGGAAGGCGACTTCGGGCGAGAGGGTGTCGAGGAGGTCCCAGATGTCTACTGCGTGTCTATGTGAGGAGCGGACGTTGAGGAGGATGCAGTTCAGGGGTTTGGGCTCGCTGGCGTCGGGTGGGTTGGAGGTAGCAGTGGGCGTCCATAGGTGGGTGAATGTGTGGTGGCAGTGTTGGCAGGAGAACTGGCCATGGGTGGTGTTCGGCATTGACAGCTGGCAGTTGTTGTTTCTTCAGGGGTTGAGTGAGTGGAGGGAAGCTGAGTTGTAGTGGTGGGTGGTCGGAGGACCAGGGTCCCTGGCGCTGGTTGTGGTCAGGTCACGGACCGGCGCAAGTCGTAGCGGTGGGTGGTCAGAGGACCAGGGTCCCTGGCGCTGGTCACGGTCAGGTCACGGGCGGGTGCAGATGGGCTTGCCTGGCGCACCAGCGTCGTGCCCGCTGCGCGCGGCCACCATTAAGTAGGGGTCGTGAGAGCAACTGGGAGACAGGGTGGGAACAAGCAGGAGGGGAGGGGCCGTGGGGGCAGCAGCGGCGGGAAAGGGAAAAAGTGGCAGCAGAGAAAAAAAGGCAAAGACACAAAAAGGCAAAAAGGCACGAGAGACAGAGGCACAAAGGACTACAGAGGCACAAAAAGACAACAGAGGCACAAAAAGACAATGGAGGTACAGAAAGACAATGGGGGTACAGAAGAGACAACAAGGCACAAGGGACAGAGGCACAGAGAGAGACAGGCACAAGGGACAATGGCACAAACAAACAACAAGGCGCAAGAGACAATGAGAGACAAACTGCACAACGGTCAAATAGACAAAGACAGACAGACAGGGCACAGACAGACAAAGCAGGGGAGACAAACAGGAAGGCTAGCAGAGCGGACCAGCAGAAGAGCAAGGCTCTCCCACTGGACCACCAGGGATGAGGTGCAGGCAGGAGCCTGCGGGTGAAGGAGGTCCCCGAACACCTACCTGCAAGGAGGAGGCCCTCGTCCACCCGCAGGCTCCTGCCTGCACCTCATCCCTGGTGGTCCAGTGGGAGAGCCTTGCTCTTCTGCTGGTCCACTCTGCCAGCCTTCCTGGCTGTCTCCTCTGCTTTGTCTGTCTGTGCCCTGTCTGTCTGTCTTTGCCTATTTACCATTGTGCAATTTGTCCCTCATTGTCTCTTGCGCCTTGTTTTTTGTTTGTGCCTTTGTCCCTTGTGCCTCTCTCTTTGTGCCTCTGTCCCTTGTGCCTCACTATCTCTTCTGTACCTCCGTTGTCTTTCTGTACCTCAGTTGTCTTTTTGTGTCATTTTGTGCCTCTGTTGTCTTTTTGTGCCTCTGTAGTCCTTTGTGCCTCTGTAGTCCTTTGTGCCACTGTCTCTCGTGCCTTTTTGCCTTTTTGTCTCTTTGCCCGTTTTTCTCTGCTGCCACTTTTTCCCTTTCCCGCCGCTGCTGCCCCCACGGCCCCTCCCCCCTGCCTGTTCCTACCTTCCAGCTGCTCTCCCTCCCCCTGACCCCTACTTAATGGCAGCCACTGCACGACAGGGTGAGCAAGACCTCTGACCTCCTGGTCAGGGAAACTGCTCTCCCCTTGCACAGCTCTGTCGTTGCGCCGCTGCCCCCCGCACCTCTCTCCTTGCAGGTACGTGTTCGAGGCCCTACTCCACCCGCAGGCTCCTACCTGCGCCTCATCCCTGGTGGTCCAGTGGGAGAGCCTTGCTCTTCTGCTGATCTGCTCTGCCAGCCTTCCTGGTTGTCTCCCCTGCTTTGTCTGTCTGTGCCCTGTCTGTCTGTCTTTGCCTATTTGACCGTTGTGCAGTTTGTCCCTCATTGTCTCTTGTCCCTTGTTGTTTGTTTGTGCCTTTGTCCCTTGTGCCTTTTTCACCTTGTGCCTCTGTCCCTTGTGCCTCGTTGTCTCTTCTGTACCTCCGTTGCCTTTCTGTACCTCCGTTGTCTTTTTGCGCCTCTGTTGTCTTTTTGTGCCTCTGTAGTCCTTTGTGCCTCTGTCTCTCGTGCCTTTTTGTGTCTTTGCCCATTTTTCTCTTCTGCCATTTTTTCCCTTTACCGCCGCTGCTGCCCACACGGCCCCTCCCCCCCTGCCTGCTCCCCCCTCCCAGCTGCTCTCCCAACTCCAGACCCCTAATTAAAGCCAGCCGCGCAGGGGCCGAATGCAGCGCGTGCGCTGCTGGCGCGCCTGGCAAGCCCACCTGCACCCGTCCGTGACCCGACCGTCACCAGTGCCAGGGACCCTGGTCCGCCGACCACCCACCGCTACGACTCAGCTGCCCTCCACTCACTCAACCCCAGAAGAAACAATAACTGCCAGCTGTCAACGCCGAACACCACCCATGGCCTGTTCTCCTGCCGACACTGCCACCGCACATTCACCCACCAACGGATGCCCACTGCTACCTCCAACCCACCGAACGCCAGCGAGCCCAAACCCCTGAACTGCATCCTCCTCAACGTCCGCTCCCTACATAGACATGCAGTAGAGATCTGGAACCTCCTCGACACCCTCTCGCCCGGCGTCGCCTTCCTCACAGAGACCTGGACCAACGCCAGCTCCGCACCGACATAACAACCGTCATCCCTGACGGGTACAAGATCCAGAGGAAGGACCGCCTCAACCACCCTAGATGTGGACTCACCATCATGCACAAAGACTCTCTCCGACTCACTACAGCCAGCACGAACGACTCCTCGTCCCCCATGGAACACCTCCATTTCCAGATCCAGACCAACCCTAGAATTACTCTACACGTCACCCTCGCCTACAGACCTCCCGGACTGCGCACCACTTTCACCACAACCATCACAGACCGCATCGCACCGCACACCCTCGCCTCCATGGACTATGCACTCCTCGTAGACCTGAATTTCCACCTCGACAACCTCAGTAACCTCAACTCCACCACCCTCCTGGACAACCTCACCAACATCGGACTGAAACAGCTCATCACCACCCCCACCCACAAGGCAGGACACACCCTCGACCCCATCTTCGCAGGAGGAAACAACATTCGCTTCAGCCACACCGTGCAACCCCTTTGGACTGACCACCACTACGTCCACTTCTCACACCATGCCCCCCATGCTGGAACTGGAGCAAGATCACTGAAGAGCACCTCACCGCCGCACTCAACCGCGCCCCTCCACCCACTACGACAGATGCCAACTCTGCAGCCAACTAACTCCACAGATGGATCACTGACTGCGCTAACACGCTCGCTGCCCTCCAGAATCCCAACAGACAACACAACACGAAAGCCACCTGGTTCATCATCAACCTCCGAGAATCCAAGCTGACTTGCCGGCGACTCGAAAAAGCGTGGAGGAATAGCAAAATCTGGGAAGCATGCACCCCCTACAAGACAGCTATGACAGAACACCACCAACTCATCAGAACCACGAAGAGGAACTTCATCGAGGACAGCATCCTCTTCAACTCCCACAACTTTAAAGAACTCTTCAGCATCATACAAGAATTCACCAAACCCCCCAGCAAAACCTCTGACGTCCCTCCATCCCAGAACCTCTGCAACAAGCTTGGCTCCTACTTTCATCACAAGATCAGGACTCTCTACGACAACTTTGACAAATGAAACCAAGGCACCGACACGACACCTACCACCAACACCACCCAGCCTACCATCACCGCCTGGACCCCTGTCACCACAGAAGACACCGCCAAGACAATGAGGAGCAGACACTCAGGAGCCCCCACTGACCCCTGCCCACCGCACATCTTCCACAGAGCCGCCTCCACCATAGCACCAGAACTACAACGGACTATCTACTGCTCCCTCAAAATAGGCACCTTCCCCGATGACTGGAAATGCGCAGAAGTCAAGCCCCTCCTCAAGAAGCCCACTGCAGACCTGACTGACCTCAAGAACTACAGACCCATCTCTCTCCTCCCCTATGCAGCAAAAGTCACCAAGAAGATCAACAACCAGCTCACGAACTTCACAGAATCCAAATCGATCCTCAACACCTCCCAATCTGGATTCCACAGCAACCACAGCACCGAGACCGCCTTTCTAGCGCCACGGACGACATCTGCACTCTCCTCAGCCAAGGCCACATGGCTGCCCTCATCCTACTAGACCTCTCAGCAGCTATCGACACCATCTTCCATCGCACACTAACTGCCAGACTTCACGACGCCGGAATACAGGGAACTTTTCCTAGACTGGATCCACTCCTTCTTCACCGGCCGAACTCAAAGAATTAGACTCCCGCCCTTCCTCTCCAAACCCACAGAGATCAGCTGCGGAGTACCCAAAGGATCCTCACTCAGCCCCACACTCTTCAACATCTTCATTGCCCCCTCGCTACCATTGTCTGAAAACACGGACTCAGCATAGTAACCTATGCCGACGACACCCAGCTCATCCTCTCCCTCACCAAGGAACCCGACATCACCAGACACAGTTTCCAGGAAGGAATGAAAGACGCTGCATCCTGGATGAGCAGCAGCTGCCTAAAGCTCAACTCGGAGAAAACGAAAGTCCTCGGATCCACCCCGTCTGCATGGGACAACACCTGGTGGCCCACCACCATCGGCAACCCTCCCACACCCATGGACCATGCCCACAACCTCGGCATCATACTTGACTCCTCCCTCACCATGAACCAACAGGTCAACGCGTATCCTACACGTGATTCAACACCCTCCGCATTCTCCGCAAGACTTTCAAATGGATCCCCCCCGAATCCAGAAAGACCGTCACCCACACACTCATAACCAGCAGACTGGACTACGGGAACACCCTCTATGCTGGAATCAACAAATCTCTACTCCTAAAGCTCCAGATTATCCAGAACACCGCAGCCAGACTCGTCCTCTGCATCCCAAGACAAGACCACATCACCCAGCACCTACGAGACCTCCACTGGCTCCCCGTGGAAAAAGAGTGACCTTCAAGCTGCTCACTCACGCCTACAAATCCCTCCACAACACTGGACCCCAATACCTCAACGAAAGACTCTCCTTCTACACCCCCAAGAGAAACCTCTGCTCCGCCGACCTTGCCCTGGCTGAAATCCCACACTTCCGCAGAGCCATAACGGGAGAAAAAGCCTTCTCATACATCGCGGCCAAGACCTGGAATGAACTCCCCCTCAGCATCAGATGATCCCCCTCATTGCAAGCATTCAGGAAGAGCCTCAAGCCCTGCCTCTTCGGATGAGATGGAGCTGCTCAAATCCCCCTCCCCCTCAGCACCTAGAGACCCTCACGGGTGAGTAGTGCGCTTCACAAATCCCTGATTGATTGAAGATCAGCTGAGCGCAGAGGACTTGAGGGTCGATAAGCGGATAACAGATTAGACAAAATGAGGGACCCCTAGGAGGATAAGATCTTTTGGGTGGTACACAGGGAGCTATTGCAGTTTATAAAAGGCCAGAAGCAGGGAACATTTTTGGAAGAGGGGACAACAGCCTAGCGGCAGCATTTTGTCCAGCTGGAGTCTTCTAATCACTGACTTGTTGACTTCCATGGATGGAGAGAGCTGGAGAAGGACTCAGGCCAGAGACAACAGTGTGGAGTGCGGGGTCAGCAGAACACTGCAGAGGAAACAACTTGGAGCGCTGGTTGTGGAAAGAGAAGCACACAACGGAGACAGCTGGAAAACACAAGCAATCCTATGCTTCGTAAAAACAAGAAAAAAATTGTTCCGAAAAGCAGATACTGGTGGAAGAATAGAAGAAGCCAATCTGAAAGATGGTAAATAAGCTTATGCTCCATGGAAACAATAAACACAAGCTGGACGAGTTAAAAGAAATGAAGCCACCGAATTGAAAGAGTGACAAAACACAAAGCCAATGATAAGCAATAGGAAGAATGCATTCCTAGGTAAGCTGGAGTGGACTCAGTGTATTTCACAAGCTGCATCCTAAAATCGCTCTTATGCCCTCATCAGTAGTTTTCTATTAATACACATTATTTCCTAAAAGCTATACCAGGGCTGCGGTGTGTTTTCTACAAATAAAGTTCTTACATGTACATCACACCATTTGTTTGTAGACCTGCACTATAGCTTTGAAATGTTTGTATTTTTCATGTGATTTTACTCAAAGGTCAAAATTGGACTCCATGTGAAGCATCAATGAAAATTCCTAAAAAGAACATGAGATACGGCTACACATGCTGGAGACATCATTTTAATATGTTACATTCCTGTGATTTCCTTTGGAGGCCATTGACAACACTTTTCTGAAATTGCAATCAGAAACACAGAAAGATAAAGCTTTTCCACACAGAAGGGACTGGTTTATTGCCTGGTTATGACCCATTGAGAGTAGAACGTATTAGCCTCAGGGAGCTGGTTTCTTGGCCATGTCTGTCCTTTGTCAGCCTTCTCATTCATTTCTGTCCTGAAATACACCTACATTTTATTTATTTATTTATTTGAAAAGTTTTATATAGCGCTGGCTAGACCCGGAGATATCAGAGCGCTTTACATAAGATAGGACATTGTTTCAGAACATTGTTACATAGTTACATCAGTTACAGTTACAGTTGCAATTACCAGTATATGTTTAGGAGAAAAACGTGAGCTTACACAATAATATAAGATATTAGCGTGTAGCATATCCAAGACACACGTCGTATGGGGAATGGAAGGTAGTGGGGGAAAGGTAGACAGGGGAGAGGAAAGTAGACTGAGTCAGGTAGATCTGAAGGGGGAAAGTACTCCTGGGGGAACAAAGCAGTCAAGGCAGTCGAGGAGAGAGACAGATAAAACCGTGAAGAACCGTGAAAAACAATGTCCGATGTCCGGCTGGGTAGGTGACGGCCGAGGGGGTGACCCAGAGCCAGACTCCGCTATAGCTGCATAGGACAGCTCCACCGGGCAGCGGCCAAGGGTACTTGGGCTCCGCAGTAAGTACAAACAGTTATAGTTTCAGCCCGTGGGGCTTCGTGATAGTTCAATAGAAGGCAGGAACAGGCAGCATCTCGGGATCGAACGCCGTGAAAGGCGAGTACAGTGCAACAGTCCGCAAACAAATGGTGCCCCTGGTGTTCCATTCGGAGTAAGCCTGTGGGTCTTCACACCAATGTGGGAGTTGTAGCTCATTGTGGTAAAGGACCACTGTGGCGGCCATCTTGGGGCCAGGCAAGAGATTATTCTTGAAGTCCGGAGGCTCCACTCCCTCCTCGTAGCGCACTGGCACAGCTTCCAGGCCGTGGCTGATATCGTCCAGTCCCACGGACAGCATAATGCAACTGTGCCCCACTTTCCCAGAAATCTACCGCCTGTGTTTATTTACATCCGCATAAATGGTAGTTTATTCTTCAATCTGGAACTAAACGATCTTTATCTGGATACTCACTCGGGTGTGCCCTTTAAACCTGGTGGTCGACAGGTTGCAGCCTATTGCCCTCTTCACGAAGGCATCACTCCAAGCTTATGACATACTTGCCTCTTTATGCACTATTTTACCATTTCTACACCCTCCTGCTGTACAATAACCGATTTTGTTTACTGTTGGTAACATACAAGGAAAGCCAGAAAACATCGATTTAATTGCTATGGTTGATAAGAGGACTCACTTTACCACTTCATTTATTGAAAGCCCTGTTTGTATAATTATATATTTCCATTTACAACACGTTATTGACTCATGTTCAAGAGAACAAGTGCTAACTCTCTTTGCCACCACCGTTTAAGCACTAGTACCCATTGACGGTTGAACACATACTCGCATTCATCATTAATCATCATTAATACTTTATTTCGGCCACTTAGGCCATTAAAGTGCATCAATAAAACGAACAATATATACATCTGAATTAAAAAACACTGGATACTAACAAAGGTCTTCATATACAGTAATCAACCCACAAAAGAAAAAGAGCACATAACACACATTACATAGGTGCAGCAGGGATGGAAGTTGTATATACTGAAACATAAGCAATTAAAATACAGCCGGCCAGATAAAAAAGTGTTAAAAAGAAAGCATCCGATATATAAAAATATCCAGATAATAAAATCTTTATGCTAAAATCTTATGCTAAAATAGAGCTGTGGGACATCAATGCAAGGCCTAAAGCCTAAATATAGACCTGCTCACCCTTCACCAGTTCTCTTCAACCCCCAACAATCACTTTAGGTAAGCCCGCCGAATATGCCACATACAATTTAAAAAACGCGATACAGCAAAGACAATTGGGGGTGAGTATCATATTTTAGAACTCTATAAGCCTCTGTGGCGCGCACAAACCCTAAGTTCTTACATAGTTGGATTAACCAACGCTTGCGCGGCAGCCGATAGGCAGGGCAGAGGAGCAGAACATGTATTTCAGACTCCACCTTGTATTTGCACGCAGGGCATTCACCCGTTTGATCTCTCACCCATTTGCTGGAGTATGCTGCAAATGGGAGGGTCCCCAGTCTCAGTTACATATACAATTTCCTTGCCAATGGGGGTTCAACAAAATCGAAAAAGGTTTCCCTGCTATATACATCCTTTATCACTAAAAATTCTGCAGTTAGACGACCACTTGAGGTACTTTCTCGGGTGGACCTTAGCTTGGTTGCTCTGTAGGAATTGACTAGGTACAACCTTGAGAGCTTGGCACACGATGTCTCAGGCGTGCTCCAAAGATCCGGCTTGCCCAACTTGAGGGCGAGGTCCCTTATATGGCGAAGCCATGAGATTTTCTTTATATTACAAATAGATAAAAACTCAGAAAGTTCAGCCCTAAAAACAGACAGCTCTGGAGTCACCCACATCCTCCGCCAAAAAGTTAGGGGTCTTATGGCAATTTCTTCATCAAGCGGCCTCAGTCCGAGATCCATACGAAGGGGAGTTAAAGGGGTGCTCCGGGGTAAGCCTAGTAATTGTCGCATGAAATTATTCTCTACCTTTATCAAATTACCAGTTGGACAATGTCCCCACAACTCCACCCCGTAAAGTGTAGCACCCCTCGCTTGGGCTTTATAGATTTCCACCACAGGGGCAGCTGGTTTAAAAACAGAAGATCTATACAATTTCATTATACCACCGACTGTCTGCGTTAATCTAAGCCTTGCTTTATCTAACTGAGGACCCCATTCAAAGTTCTCAGCCAAGGTAACTCCCAGGTAGTCGAATATCTTAACTCTTTCTAAGGGAATACCATGAAGAGAAGGGTTTGGCCGGGTTGTGTGGGGAGGGTTGAAGACCATATATTTTGTTTTATCTAGGTTGATCTCCAGCCCTCTTAACTTACAAAAATTTTCAAAACCATCTAAAATGCGCTGGATGCCCATAGGCGATTTCGAAAGTAACAAAGTATCGTCTGCGAACATCAGCGCAGGGACCTTCCCTGAGGCTAACTTTGGAGCATCATTGTCCTCAATTAATTTAAGATGGTTGATAAGATCATTAATAAATAAACAAAATAAAGTAGGAGCTAAAACACATCCCTGCCGTACCCCCTTTTGGACTGGGAAACGAGAAGTAAGTTCCCCGTGCCTCCCACAGCGCACTTGTGCAAAATTATCAAAGTGTAACCTCTTGATGGCATTTAGGAGATATGGAGGAATCCCTAGTTCACTCAAAATCCTCCATAATTTTTCTCTGGGTACAAGATCGAAGGCCGACTTCAGATCAACAAATATTAGATAGAGGCTGCCACCCTCTATAGTCACTGTTTTCCAGTAAAGTAGTTGTAATCTAAATATCTGGTCAACAGTTGACATTTTTGATCTGAAGCCGGCCTGATAAGGGCTTAATATTCGCTCTTCTTCTAACCAACCCTGGAGGCGATCCAGGAGCACCCGGCCAAAAGGTTTTTGGGAGATATCAATTAGACTGATCGGCCTATAGTTGGAGGGTATAAGGGGGTAACCTTTTTTAAATATAGGAACAATCTCAGCCCCACGCCAAGTATCGGGGGGGTTCGATCCCTTCAGTACCGCATTAAATAAAGCACACAAGTATGGAACCCATATTACCGGTTCTTTACGAAAGAGATCCCCTGGAAGTTTATCTAGGCCTGGGGCTTTATTGCCATGTAGCTTATTAATGGCGTTCCTCACTTCAGTGCTAGTAATCTCCATCTCCCCCTCTAATTGGGGCTCGGAAGCCATGCTGGTGGTAATAGTATTGGCAAAGCCGGCATCCCGATGGGAGTATAGTGTCCCAAAATGGGTCTACCATGCTTCTGGTGCTATATTAGGCTCAATGGCCGATCTCCCTTCCCTATCGCCCGTGCTCACTATTGCCCAAAAGGTTTTCAAATCCTTATCATCCAGGGCACTCCTTAGCATTTCCCACCTTTCTTGTTCCCAGTTTTTTTTCCCCAGCTGGATAGACCGGTTGTATCTAGCCCTAGCAATTTTAATTTGCGGCCTGTCATTGGCCTTAACTGCTTCCAATAGGCCCCGCTTGGCCTTACGACACTGGTCATTAAACCAGGGGCATCTGTTGTGGCTATTTTCTCTAACACGGATCACCGGGTAAAAAACCTCCCCCAAATTCAGGGAGAGCTCAGAATGTATTTCCCCTACCTTATCTAGATCCATATTGAGACCCTCCTCATAAACTGTCTCCCACATTTTAACTAAAGATGGCAATGCTAGCTGGTAGATTTTCGCTAGCTTTGCAGGGGACTGTTGAATGTGGCCCCAACTAACGTATCTTCTATTATTAGTTGCTACTAGAGCACTATGGCAATTGGCAGATATGGGGGAGATTTTGGCAATACCTAGGTCCCACTGATTGAGGGTTAAGCTCAAAGCATTATGATCACTATCCCGCCTTTGCTCAATATAAAAATCAAGGACTTTTCCCCAGAGTCTTGTTTCCACCAAAATATAGTCGATAAGTGAAGCCTGGCCTACTCTATTAAATGTAGACTGCCCTGGTTGGTCAGATTTCGTCCGACCATTGCATGCTCTTAGTGAAAAAGTGAGGGTAAGTGAATTTAACTGAATGGCCAATGGAGACCAAGCTTTAATGGGTACGGTAAGGGGGTTCGGAATAGACCAATAAAGGTCTTCTTCTGTTGGGACAAAATGTAAAGGATCAGTGAGGGGTTCAAAGTGGCAGTTAAAATCACCCCCCACAATCAGCCATATCGCCGGATCTAGGGTTGGAATAAAATCTCTCAGCAGAGCAATAGTAGATGATTCCTGGCTGTTGTTGACAGGGCGAGAATAGACATTTATTAGGGCGATTTTCACCTTTGTTGGAAAGGAGAGCAGCACGCACTGAATGTCACTTGTAGGGGTTGATAACTGCTCCGCCCTACAGCCAAGGTGGGTGCCTACCCAGATTGATAGGCCTCCAGAGGGTCTCCCCCTCCCCCCCATGGAAGCTAAGATGTTATAAGAGGCATAACCCACCCGATGGAAGTCTTCCCTCGCCCAAGTCTCTTGGAATATACAAATGTCATACTTATCAACAAAATCACCCCAGTCCGTGCAGGGCAGTTTATTTTTGAGACCTGCCACATTCCATGAGAGTATCCTCAACCCATTGGCGTGCCCACTCGCCCCTCTCGTGGCCCCCGGGGCTGCATCATCATGTATAACAGAGTCGCCAGGGTCAGCCACACAGCACTCACCTATTATCCCCCGCACTATACTTTCTCTGCTTTGTTCTCTCAAAGAGGCATCAAATTGTGCATCAGGGACCACGGATGGATTGGTTCTTTCTCCTATCTGGTTAGTCAAGCGGGGGGGACTTAAACTGCCACCTGCCGTGATTCGCTTCAATCCCCACCCATCTGTGTCCTTCAAATCATGTCCCACGGCTTGTGTGAGCCCCACCACCGAAGATCCCTCTCTCAGTCAATCTACCCCCTCCAATGCATCATATCTATTATTCACCATGATGTTAAAGGGTGGGAACCTGTGATGAGCATCCCAACTACCTTCTGAGCAGGGCCCTACACCAGCTTCTGGAATTAAAGGAGGAACACTGCTTCTTGAAAATGACTGTGGTAGTGGATAAAAAAAATTCAGGGGTCGAAGACTCATGGCTATCGTAGAATTATAGCAACTAGTGGGGATTTTGAATAGATTGCTCACCGTGTAGGGGTTTTTAAAATTTATGACAACACACTCACCCGACTCACTTTTTTTCCGATTTCCCACCCACCCTACTCTGCGAACCATTATAATTTCTCCAGCTCTGGCATAATCAAAATGTTTATGTTTTACAAGCCAGAACAGGCATTTGTTCCTCAGCTCAAGATGGGTTTCTTTCATACTGGGTACAATGGGCGGAACGCCTGTCAAAATGGCTACATACGGGGAGCAAGCAGGAGGGAGGTTTATATCTGGGAGGTTTGAGACATTTCCGCCTTCGCTCAATCCTTGAATTGTTTGTCTACTCTCTTTTCTGTTGGTGACTGGGACTGGGGGACTAGATGCTTCTCGGTTTCTTAAACGTGGTGACTTGTTATTAATTCTGTTCTCAGGGCCAATGCTCCTATCTCTCTGTAACCTGGGGGCACTTTGGTTCCCTATTTCATAGTTCAACCTAGGGCCCTTGGATGCATTCCCCCCCGGCCCCAGCGGAGATATTAGATCCTTACTTTCGACCTGACAACATACGTCAGTCCCTCTTATGGGCTGGCCATTAAAATAGTTAAATGAGCGGGCCTCCCCTGGCCCTATTACTTTCTCCAAAATGTCTAGGCGGCCAACAAGGGGGGCCAGTTCTTCTTTAATGATAGCCCTCAGGTTATTCTGCAAATCTACCACTAAATTCAGAGCCCACAGCGGGTATGTCTTATCCACACTAGCTGGATTCAGCCCGCCTGCTCTAAACTCTCGCTCTGCATCCTCCTCTGTGTTGGCAGCAGAATCCTCACAGTATTTCTTTTTTTTTTGATCCAGCCTCCGATGTTAGTTTACGCTTACCGTTCTTGTGGATACTCTGGGGATTTTTACTTTTGCCGCTCACTTTTTTGTGTAATACTGCCTCAATAGGAGGCGGTAAATATACATCTGCCTGGATTTGGACCTGATTTGGCTGAGTGATCTGCAAGGATGGAGAAATAAATAAATCGGGAGTAAGTGATAACCGCCTTTCTGTTAACTCAATTTCAGAGTCCACCACCCCTATTGCCCTCCGGAGCATTTTATCTATAGATGTTGGGGGGGAGTGGGGGAGTGCTTATCGTTTTGGCTCGAGTGAGGGCTGCCCTCCTCCCCATTTTGTTGACTAATGACTTGAGAAGAAAACCCTACAATTATAGACTTAAAAATGTACAGCCTAGTCTAGACACTCTCACTATAACACATCCAGCCCACTTCAAAGATGATAATAAACAAAAGTCACTATAATCTATTAGTCCTTAGAACACCTCAGCTTACAGGCGTTGGCCGGCTGTGACAGTAATGTCCAGGAAGGTAAGCTGGATACTTATGATGGCGGCTGGGGAAATGGACTGATAAAAGTCTTACCGGCTGGTCCCTCTGTAGTGCCAGTCAAAACGACCAAGGGGGGGGCGACCCTGCCCTGCCTCTTCCTGGCGATGACGGGCGCAGGACGGGCCCGCCCTTGGCCCGGGCTTTGCCCGGGCGAGCCCGCGCGCGTCCCGCGCCGCGGTGGTGACTCGCGCTTTTTAGCGCGTTTGGTCAGCGATGCTCCTCCCCTCCAGGGAAGGATCCTGGGACAGGTAGTCCCCAGCAACAGCAAGAGGCAACGAGCAGCACACTCTGGTGTCCCGCGCCGCGGTGGTGACTCACGCTTTTTAGCGCGTTTGGTCAGCGATGCTCCTCCCCTCCAGGGAAGGATCCTGGGACAGGTAGTCCCCAGCAACAGCAAGAGGCAACGAGCAGCACACTCTGGTGTCCCGCGCCGCGGTGGTGACTCGCGCTTTTTAGCGCGTTTGGTCAGTGATGCTCCTCCCCTCCAGGGAAGGATCCTGGGACAGGTAGTCCCCAGCAACAGCAAGAGGCAACGAGCAGCACACTGTGGTGTCCCGCGCCGCGGTGGTGACTCGTGCTTTGTAGCGCGTTTGGTCAGCGATGTTCCTCCCCTCCAGGGAAGGATCCTTGGACAGGTAGTCCCCAGCAACAGCAAGAGGCAACGAGCAGCACACTCTGGTGTCCCGCGCCGCGGTGGTGACTCGCGCTTTTTAGCGCGTTTGGTCAGCGATGCTCCTCCCCTCCAGGGAAGGATCTTGGGACAGGTAGTCCCCAGCAACAGCAAGAGGCAACGAGCAGCACACTCTGGTGCCAGCAAAACAGAGACCATAGTTTCCAGTCTCTCCACTGGTCTTCATTTCCAACGTCTATAGGCAGGATAGCATTTGGACATTGTTGTTTAAGATCCTCTGACAGCCCTTGGGATTTTGTCTCGACTGTAAGATCTTGATCTGGGCATTTAAAAGCGGGGAGTTTGGCTCTAGGCTTCTGCTTAATTTTTTGAACAACCCTCCTGGGACGCTTAACCAGGGGTTCCTTTACATTTTTTACTGATGGAGATGTCTTCCCGCTTTTCCCCAGACTTTCCCTTAGGTGCTTTTTGGATCTTGTGGCCACTTCTCTTGACCTAGTTTCTGTTTGACTGATAGGACTGGTTACCGCGGGAGGTGAGGGAGACGGCAAAGAGACTACAGTCTGGTTATCCTTTCCACATAAAACCTCTCCTACCCACCTCGCATTCAGTTTGTGCAAGTAATTGGCATCAGTTTTTACAGATTGAAAACGTCAAGGTCAAAGTCAGCAAGGAGTATTAACACATAAAGCTGATGCAAAACCTATGTGTGCATGCTAAACTCTTTTTAATCAGTTGGTAAACTGGGAGCAAAGAACTCAAAATGTATGATGCAAGTGGTTTGTATGCTTGGGCCGTGTGATAGTCGGTTTCATCATACGTCTTGTTTGTATTCCCATTTATTATTATTATTCTTTCATTATATTATGTTTTATTATGTTGTATATGCTTTTCTTATATAAAAAAATGTCAATAAAACTTGTTGAAATAAAAACAAAATTGGTTTTGTGCGCTGCGCCGGTGCAGAAGGGGTCTGAGCGCTTCTTTTTGGCGTCTTCATTGCACACGCTAAGGTGCAAAATCTTGGCGTTAATGCATGTTTTCCTAAGAGCTGAGCTAGGAAACACAGGGCAGTTATTGGCTCTTTGTGTTCCAGAGCTCAGTCACTGCAGCAGTCCCTCCTCCTGCAAGGTCTATAGTAGCAAAAATAGAACATCACGCAGCCTGGATCTAGGAGGACTACCCACCAAAGGAAGATAGCTGAAACTACCATTCAAGAACAATGGATCCATTACTTCAGGGGCTCACCAGTTGTCCCTGATCCCCAGCAATAGGAGGACCATATTCAGAACTCAGTGACTGGGATTAGAGGGCAAATACAACTCAACCAAGGGAGTCCCAAGGAGAGCTCTTTGTGCTGGGAGGTGGAAAGGGAAAGGCTAAGCAAACCTCCTCGTACCCTAATAACTCATTCAATATTGCAAAAACGTCTCCATACCAAGAGAAATGCATGAACCGCCACAGAAGAAAGAAAAGCTGAAGAACGACGGAGCCCAGTCTACGGCAGAAGATAATGTGGGAAACATATCAGAAAGATCCCTGAAACATGAGACAGAACAAACATCTTAATCAGGTGCAGGTCACAAACTGGAAGTTGAGATGTAACTACTAGGACACGAATAAGAAATCCAGAAGAAGGAGATGAACTGAGGGAGTCTCTTGGACTCCAGCAGAGACACCTTCAGAATAATGCTTACAGAATCTAAAGCTATTGACGTTTGACTTACTGGGGCAGTTTCTTCTAACACATTATATGAACAATTATAGCCACACTTATGTAAAAGCAGAGAGGACACAAGAGACAACAACAGAAAAGCTCTCACATAGGGCAAGCAAGAAAGGGTCAGAGATTCAAGCCTGGGTGTCATTCATCAAATGGCATCTTAGAAAAACACTAAAGCTCCTGGGACCAGTAACCTGAACGTTCGGTATTGGAGAAAAAGCCGTGGCACAAAAAGGCATCTTCGAAAGATGCTGAGAAACAAATCCAGTTTCCCTATTGCCTTACCAAAGTGAAAGCAAAAAGCTGTGATCCAATGCCAATGATGCAGGACAGGATCCAAAGCGATGGGTTACACTTTATAGTCGAATTAGGTGGACATAGGGGATTTAGGAAGGGCTGTGAGCTCTGTAGCTGCCAGAGGGTTCCCATACTGGTGAAAAAAAAGCAATTTCACTTATTAAGATGATCCTACTTTTAAGCAGACACTGTGGAAAATGTCTGGATGGGACAGCAACTTAACTGCATATTTAAAAAGAATTGTTATAGGAAATGTCACACCAGAATCACACAACTTATGGTTGTGCAAGGTTCCTCCCTGTCTCCACACCTGTTTAATTTGTATCTCCTTCCCCTTATTCAGTCCTTGGGGGAAGGCAAGGGGCGAATCTTCAACTATGCAGATGACCTGCAACTGATTTTCACCATTGATACTACCCCCGCCTCTCTCCTGAATTTTCATACCACTATGTTATACATCCGCAATTGGATGAATAACAACTTTTAAAATTGAAACTTTTAAAATTAAATCCTGATAAAACAGAGCTGATCCTAACTGGTGGCTCTCGAAACCCTTGGACCTCGAATTTCTGTCAAGCAGAGTTGGGAGTGCCCCCACTTCCTTCTTCCTCAGCCAAGAGCCTAGGTGTCACAATCGATAGGGTTCTCTTGATGAAACCCCAGATCGGAACAGTAGTCTCTACTTGCTTTTTCCAACTCCGTAAGATCAGGAAAATCAGTAGATTCCTTACAACGGAAGCGGTTATCCAAGTTATTCTGTCCCCAGTAATCTCACACCTCGACTACACCAACTCCACCTACTTTGGCCTTCCAGGGTACTTAATGAGAAGACTGCAACTAGTGCAAAATCAGGCAGAGAGACTTATTTATCACCAGCCAAGATGGCACCACGTCACTCCCTTTATGAGGAAACTACACTAGCTTCCAGTAACCCAATGCTGTGCATTTAAGGTCGGATGTCTGATATTTAAATCACTCCATGGCACATGCCCGGAATTTATTTCCAATCTCATCCAGAGGTATGTCCCTGTCTGGGCCCTTAGGTCGTCCCACCAGTCCCTGTTAGCCATTCCCACCTTCAAGCGAAAAAGAACAGGTGTATCCCGCTTTGTGGTATTGCACCCCTACTTTTGGAACGCACTCCATTCCAACATTAGATCTTCTTCATGCTACTCTTATTTTAGGAGACAATTAAAAACAAGGCTGTTCTCTCAGGCCTATGAATGAATGATCTTTTGAGCAGCTGATCACCTCTTTCTATAAGTACCATGAAACCGTATTGTGTACGTGCGCTATACAAATTCTTTTAACATGGTTAAGAACTGGGGTAAAGACATAACTTTTAGCTGGGCAGTGATGGTTTAATGCCTCTAAGGACGTTTCTATGACATCTCCTCTGGGAATCCACCCCAAAATGCTGGCGTTGGACATAAAAATCCATGAATAGGCATAGCTCCACACACATCCCTGTGTAGCCAACACAGTGACGCCCAGTCAAGGTGTTCTCTGGAAGCCGCCCACAGCCAGTGCACTCTTATGTTTTCCAGGTGCCCGAAGGCCTCACCTAAAAGATTGAAAGAGAGCTCACTGTAACTTTGCAAGTGTGCTTAACAGGACAGAAATCAATGTGGTGACTCATAAGTTTATTGCACTTAGTCAGAGAAAAGACACTTACTTATAAATGAAAGTGCAAAGGCACCCAGTGATTGCACTAATGACCCACCCTACTCACACGACCTGCTGCAGTCTGGGAGGCCACAGAGAAGGGAGGTCAACAAAATGCAATGGGACTCACTCACACTTCGCACGACCACCGCTATTACCTTTTGAACCAAGGCGACAGGCCCAGTTCAAGAGAGTCGGAAATAGCTTGAACTGCTGCTTGAATTATTATGAATGAAAAAAACTGGTAGGCTGCATGCTAACTTCTACTGCACTGCAATGGAGTGCAAGGCCCCATGCCCAGGCAAACCCCTCCAACCAAAAAGCACTTCCTCCAAGTTCCCAGCCACAACCAACTATGATCCCAAACTGGAAAGTCATGGCAAAATGCCAGATAGTGGAAGAAAACAGAATCAAACGAGTGTGGGAAAGCAGAACGTGGACACTACCATAACCCAGACCTCAAAAGGCCTGCTGATCTGGCAAGAGCACAGCAGCAGGGACAGGACTGATACAACAGGAATGCCCTGTGTGCTGGCTTAGAATGCAGCAGGGGTGCAACTAGACCCAACTTTTGGGGAGAGGGGCTTACACTTTGAACAGTGGAGCTGGAACAATGTTTAGAACCATTACATGTGGTGGCTCCTTTCACTGTTGTAGTACACTGCATACTACGAGTCCTTTCTGAGCAATATGTGGTTAAAGATGCATTTTAAAGCACAACAGACTTCTCACATCAGTGAGAGCAAAACATCCCTTACACTATTGAAGGGCTTTCCTGAAGAAGCTTTAACAGAATGGATGGTAAATGTTACATCTTAATACTCATTGAGCCAACAAACTGTTTAACATTGAACATTTTTCGGAAAATTGATAGCAAAAGGTGCAGTATAAAAATATTTATTAAGTTATTGTTTTGTACATACTCCTTTTCCCAGCACACAATATCTATACATTGTTTGCATGCTAAGATGCTAGTACAGGAGACAGCTCTCTTGATAACAGGAGAAAAATCATTCATGTCGTTGCTTCATTCTGTGTTGAATGTTGAAGCTGTACTCCTTGGTACTACATGAAAAACACTTAGTTCAATCTCCAATCAAGGATTCATGGTTTTGACTGGCTTGGTCACTATTATAGTCTGAAATGCAATCCACGTTTGAAAAGATGTTGGCAATAATAACACGAGAATCATAGAAACTCAGCAGAAAGTGAAAATGTCCATTGGGCCCTCACAGCACACATTGACCTCAATCAGGGGTAACCAGTATTAGAGCCTGCTACAACTGGAATGTCATTGGTCATCCCTGGTCCTTGCTAACCATGGTCTCATGGAAGCAGTAGAAGGATAGGAGAGTAAACATAGGTCTGTAATTCCTGTTTTCTTTCTTTACTTACAGTTTGTTGCCTCCAGCTATCTTCTGCATTGTAAACAAGAGTGTCTTGAAAGGCTAAGAATAGGTCAATGGGTCAACCATGTGATGGGATTGGTGGTCAAATGGTGGGTGATGTCACTTCCACTACCACTAGCATTTTACTGATGTGCAGCACAGAATTGATACCCAAACCAGACCCATACTTAAGAACACTAGTAACAGAAACATTTATAAATATAAATACAGTTGGTTACAGTATTTGGCAACAGTGCATGAAGATTAACTAGTACAACCTAAAGTCTGTGGATTTTTAACATATGGTTTAGAATTCCTGTGTCTGGAAAGGAATCATTTATTAAGGCTTCTTGGGGGCAGAGAAGGAATGCTTAGTGGCAGCGTAATAAAGTACTTCCAGAAAGAATGGTACAGACATCAGATTGACTTCTAAAAGGAGTGACAGGGCTAAATCAGAAGCATTGAAAATAATTTGGATAAATCAGAATAATCATAGTGTTTGAAAAAGACTAATTTGCTAACATACTAGTGTTTACTGAGTTCCTTTAAACAGGAAGCTGATTTGAGCAGTTGGTCTTGCAAATTTATTCCCATGGGCCAAAACGCGTCGACTTCACCGAATAGAGGAGTCCAATGGAATATTACCATCTTTTAAGAAATTCGATACACACAATTTGGATTGATTTCGAGGGTGAACTGTTTACCTCATGTGTGTACTGGACTACCTCATAGTTGGATTGCTTATAAATATGTAGCAACCACTTGGTTCTTAGTATGGGTAGGAAGGAATGCATAACTAAATGTATAATTTTGTCTGTCTTTTTTGATGTTTGTGTAAATGGTCACATTTTCCCCTTGTTTTGTTTGATGTATCTCATTTGTTGATAAAAAAAAGAGAACAATTAAAAGAATTTATAAATTGTTCCAATTGGAATTGGAGGTGGTATGTGTAAAAAAATGCAAGCAAGTTAATATGAAGGGACTATGTACCGAAGAGTAGGATTTAATTTGTATGTGTCCTACTGAAAATTGTGTTGTATCGATTCCTCCGCATCACTCCCTTTGCGTGTAGTTAGATACTTTTTGCCCAGATGTGGGAGGAGGATTAGGGCAAACCCCGTTGCTGTTTAAATACCCCCATTCAGCCATGGCACACAGCTAAGTACAATTGCTCGAGGAAGGCTCATGAGAGGCATGACTATAGCCACTGTGCAGTAGCCTGGTGCTCTACTGCCTCCATGGGGTTCTCTCTGACACGCCTTAGTAAGTCTTGAACTGTATACAATGATTTGTACTCTGCCACTACCTGATTCTTCTCAGTGTCACTTCAAACTATGACAACAACCTTTTTCCCGGGCAATAACAATAATCTGCTTCCCTCTCCTGCCACCCATCATTTCTTCCTTCCCAACCTGTTGGTCAGATGACTAAAATTGGTTAACTATAAAGCAATATTGTTCTTCCCAGTAACATGCTAATGTCTCGGGCCATACCCACTGTATCCAAACCTCTCCTTCCTCATTTCCTCTGCCTTGTGTCCTGCATTCTTTTATCCATCTCCCACTTTTCTATCTCCTACTCCTCACCACTTCCAGGTGACCCTAAAGGTCTTAAACAGCTATACAAATATGGAACATAACTTCCTACGCTGAAAACATGCTATTTAATCTTCAGATCAATGGCCCAAGGATGATTGTAATAATCACATCAAGTGTATGCAAAATTTCTGACTGACTGGGAAATAATGTGCTGAATTTGAACAATAAGTGTAGGTTATTCTTTTGGGTCCCAAAGTACTTATTTTTGTACTCTGTCCGTAAATGCCAAATATATGGCAGTTCTCATCAAATGCTAGAACAGTGTTAAAAACTTGAGTTTTGTTTGGAACTTGGTTTTGAGTCAGATACCTGTGTCAACACTAGAAAACACCACTTTCAACTTGAGAGGAATGTGGTGGAAATGTGATAGAGACTAGTATTGATTAGGGCAATACACTTTATAGAGGTCTCAAATTTATAAGCTATAGCCTGTTCAAAACGCTGTTGTATGATTGATTTTTGCACTGAAGGAGGGGCAAATCCTAACAGATTAAAGCATAGTAGGTCCATCAGTAGACTAGACGGTACACAGTCAAAGTGTTAAAGACAGTTATAGGCCAAATGCAGCAGGGCTCAGAGGGAGCAAGAATACTGGAGCAGAAACATCCAACTGATAGCAGATGGTAAGCGCTCTACAACCAGCACAAGTTCCTCACTGTGGGCAAGGAGTGGAACTAGATAATGAAGATAAAAAAGACCAGGAAGTGATTGCAGTCCGATATGCATAAGGCTGCACAGGGTACAAACTCCAGAACAATCCATGGAACCAGCAGCATGCAGCTACCCACAAGTACTACGCCATGATGAAGTCCATAAGAAGTCAGCAGGGTCCCAGGCATAAGACCAGAAGTATGGGAAACAAACTGCAGCAGGAAGACATTGAAATCGAGATGATGCAAATATGTTGCCAGCTATCAGTGTTGCACAGGCACTCTACAAAAATGTATGCAGTTGGCAATAATGCTGCCCTCGGATCTCCAAATAGGCACAGCGAAATTTGATGATGCAAGTGGAAGAGCAGGTACTGATCTCAGCACAGTACAGCTGCAATTTGGGATCATATTCCTTAGTTGTGTGTAGGGGTGCCACCTCTACATGGCATTACAGCACCACCAAGTCCTGATTCTGAGCAAAAGAATACCTCCAGCAGGATATCAGCAACAACATGGTGGGATAGTGTAGAGGTAGCAAAAGCCAGGTCCGCTCTCTACTTGTATGCCCGAAGAGGAGAAATCTTCAAAAAAACACTGATTCCCTGCAGGTTAAAAGGACTGAGGAGAAGTGTTGGGCTGGCCATTCGTGCCCTCTGTCTGCGAGATGGGTCAAGGTGAAAAGTGTGTGCCCATTTTTTGGTCCTGTGGGCTGTGATGGGACCAAATATCTGGCTCACACACTGGCTTTTTCCAGCCAGCCCATCTGGCAATGCCAGAGTGCCCAATAGACCAATCCAGTACCACAGAGGAACAGCAAGTCCACTCACTGCTATCAACAGTCTACCCTGCAGTGATGTGGCAGCCAACAAACTCCTCCTCTTCCATCACTCTTCCTCCATGCACAATGGCTTATAATCAACATAGCCATACTGCAATCGTAAAATTGCCTCATCAATTTTTTTTAAATGTGACATATATTGAAGACGTATCCATAATGTGTGTGTGTTGAAATAACAAACTCATTCATTGTCATTGTACAAAAGACATGAAGCATGCAGTGCTCCAGAAAGCCAACACTATTTCAAATTCTGTAAATTAGGCTAAAGATATATATAGTAGCACACAAAAGCCACCCTGGGTCAGGGAGAAAGACGAACAAGTGATAGGAGTGTGGGGGGGGTTCCTTTTTATAGGACGAATTCCCTCACTCACCCGAGGGTGACATGCTTCATCATAGGGAACCTCCTCACACATCGAACCTGGTCGCAGTGCGGGCTACGACCCCCTCACTGAGAGGGAGGAGCTCAGGGATGTTTTGATTTTTGAGAAACAAGAGGTATGCTAAAACCTGTGATGAGCCCGGGTGTGGAAGGAGAGTGTAGGCAAAAAGTGTAGGTGAGGATTAAACCTGTCTCCTTGTTGTGTTAATAGGCAGTTTTATTGATACACCAAAGGGTCAGGGTTAAAACCAATTATACCGCCATGCCCAGAAAATTCAACCAAGCATGGTTGTAAGTGATCAAAGGGTCGACATGTTTCAGCCAAGATGCCCTCAGTCGAGGTGCTGTGGCTTTCTTCAGGACCTAATGAATGCAGTGAAATAAGTGTGACACCAAAACAAACTCAGGATGGTGTGAAAAAAATATTACTGCGACTGGCGGGGAGGACGTCAGTCGTGGTTAGCTGGAGTTTTAGCGATGTTCCTATAAATCAGAAATTGCGTTTTTTAGTAATACATACAACATAAAACATAAAGAGACACTACATCTTAGACGTGCCAGACAATACTCTAATATGGTGAAGGTACATTGGCTACATGCATACAATAATAAGAAAAAAGCTTACCCGTTATTTGTCGGCAATTAGTGGAAACTCATCCTCGGCGCACATGAGGAGGGTTCCATAGAACCTAAAGTGATTGAAAGGAGGGGGCACGTGTGTCTGTAAATCACAGTCATAACATCATACACAGAATCGGTCAATTGATATTGTTCTGAAGAGTGTGTCTATAACAATTATACTATGAAGGTACATAGCAAGCTGAAGAAATGACGCGCCAAGGCAGCTGACAGAGCAACAAGCCGACACGTGGCAGAGACAAGTATTCTGGCGCTGAGCTGAGGGTAGCAGAAAAAGGAGAAAGCTCGGAACCCTGTGGCTATCAGGGTCCAAAGGGGGAAGAGACTGCACAGTGTTTAGCGGGGGGACAAGAGCAGAGTGCTCAAGGGTCTTGGCAGGTGGCGTATGGCTCCTGCTACGAAAAACCGGGGGAAGAGAAGGGGGTGGCGGGGATTCCCTTGCCACGATTAAAGGCTCCAGTTCCGGGGCTACATGTCTGGGCAAAGCTTGTCCCAAGGGGTGTGTAGGTGGCGCTGCGCAAGGGGAGGGCACAGTGGCGTGGGGATGGAAACGCTATGGCTTGGTGGAGCGAGGCTGTCAAGTGGCATCAAAGCGTCGAGAGCGCACTAAGAGGGCAGGACAAAGAAAACAACGGCCAGGAAACCACGCGATGGACCAGCCGCAGGGGCGCAGTCCGGTGGGCAAGGTTGCAGGAACCGGAGGGTAACGCTTACCTTAGCTCCATAGGCGGCTGTGCCCTGCTGTGCGTCCGGGAAGAGTGGAGGAGAGGTAGCGTGCTGTGCCGGTACAGAAGTACTCTGGCTGAGTGGCGACTCCGCCTCCGAGGGAGCAGAAACCAAGGGTGGACTAGCGGGCTTAAGATGGCGGCCATCTTGGAAGGGTGTGAAACCCCACTAAAAGGAAAGGCATGAAGCGGCTGGAGCGTGGTGGCCATACTGGAATGGTGAGGAGGACGCACCAACTGAAGGATAGAAGCTCCGTGGGCAGATAAAATAGAATAAGGGAAAATCACGTAAATGTACGGGGCCCGCTGTATGTCGGTGGGAAGTGGCCAACTGGGTGGAAAGGGCAAAGGGTTCCAGGGAAGGGTCTGGCAAGATACCAAACCCAGGGAGGGTGGTGAGAAAACGGGCAATCAGGTCTCCAGGGGGAAGTGTGGCAATCTGGAGAGAATGTTCAGAATAAGACAAAGGAGAGTCGTCAGACAGGCGTATGGTAGACCTGAGCAGGAAGCTGTACTCGAACAGAGGACAAATTAAGGGGGGAGGCTGAACCAGGGAATCTCATCATTCAGGCCCTGGGTATCAGTATGCAGCCTAAAGACCCAATGCTGTTCTCTTCGAAAGAGGAGTTGGGTCATGTCGGTAGTGGGTTGGGTAGGGGTAGGTTTATCAAGGACCACCCACCTGAAGTCATTCGCGTCGTGGCCTGTTTCCAAGAAATGTGTGGTCAGCTTGTAGATCTGCCTGCCACATCTAATGGTGCTCCGGTGCTCCAGCATGCGTGTCCTTACCTTTCTCGTGGTCATACTGACATACCTGAGGCCGCACGGGCAAGTGATCAGGTATATCAAGCCCTCAGAGTTGCAGTTGGTATGCAGTCTCAACTCCCAGGCTCGGTCCGTACCTATATAATGGTAGTTGTTGGAGATGTCTGACCACACATACTACAATTACCACAAGGAAAGTGTCCCTTAACTGGGGGGAGGTTCCAAAGTGTGCTTGGTGCAGGTGGTTGTTTAATGTATGGTCTTGTATGTACCAGCTGGTCCCTAAGGTTGGCGCTGCGTTTAAAGGCGAACATGGGTTTAGTAAGGTGGCCATTCCCTTTGTTCAAAATGTGCCAATTTTTGTTGACGCATTTTTGTAGCAAGCCAGATCTACTGCTAAAGGTGCTGACACAGATCAGTCTATCGGAGTTCTCTTTGGCGGGTTGTCGCTCAAGAAGGGCTTGCCGATGGTTGTTGCGCGCTCTCTTGAGTGATTTCTGAACCAGTGACCGTGGATACTGGCAGTCCATGAGGTTTTCGTCCAAGGTGGATGCATGTTTCTTATATTTATTCGCATCTGAGAAGTTGCATCGAATCCTTAAAAACTGGCCGAATGGAGGGTTCTCCCGGAGTGATTTTGGATGATAACTCGAATAGGAGAGCAACGAGTTTTTTGCCATAGGTTTAGTGTAAAGTTCAGTCCCTAGACCATCTTCAGTGCAATAAATTAATAAATCCAAAAAAGGAAGTTGGATTTTATTAAATTCACACGTGAATTTCAAAAGTTGTTACAGGAGTTGAGCCATAAGTGAAAATCGTTGATCTCTTCACTTGTTCCATGCCATATCACGAGCACATCATCGATGTACAGTTTCCAGAGCCGAATTTTTGAGATGAACGGATTATTGATCGTCAGGATGGTGCTTTGTTCGATCGAGTGGACATATAGATTCGCCAAGCTAGGGGCGAAAGTGCTGCCCATTGAAGTGCCCGAGATCTGTAGAAATAGGGTGTCTTCAAATTGAAAAAAGTTCTCTTGCATGGCCATTGTGGCACAGGTCATGATGAAAGATACAGGGGTAATGGTGTCCAGATCGGCGGTATTCAGTAGAGTCTCAATGGTGTGGAGAGTCTGGTCTTGTGGTATACAAGTGTATAATGACTCTACGTCAAAGAAGACTAAAAAGTCAGTGCTTCTGTCGAACTCCAAACCTTCTAGGGTGCGCAAAACATCATTTGTGTCTTCTAGGAATGTGGGCATATCTTTTACAATAGGTCTAAGGAAGAAGTCCACAAATTGGGAAAGAGGCTCCAACAATGAGCCAATCCCAGAGATGATGGGTCTGCCAGGCGGGGGCCTAGTGGGCTTGTGTATCTTCGGGAGGACGTAAAAATAGGGGGTCACAAGACTAGTATTCAACAGAAAGCCTGCCTCCTTGTCGGTAATCCAACCTTCTTCCTTGGCCTCATTAACCCTTTCGCGTATGGAATTAGAGAGTCTTTTGGTGGGATCCATTCTGAGTGGTAGGTATGTTTTGGAGTCTGACAATTGTCTCAGGCATTCATCCCGGTAGGTGGACGTATCCATCACCACTATGCCCCCGCCTTTGTCTGCAGGCTTGATGACGATGGACTCATCCTTTGTCAGCCTTTCTAAAGCTTCGAGTTCCAATCTTGAAAGATTCTTGAAGACAGGATTTCTGGTGGCTAGGCCACTGTTCAAGTCCTGACGTACAGCTTTCTCGAAGGTGATGACTTCAGGAGGAATCATATGAGGTGCAGGCATAAAAGTGGATTTGGTGCTCAGGTTGGTATTGCGCTCACCGTCCTCAATGGTTGTTTCCGTGTTGGCAGAGAAGAAGAATTTCAGTCTGATTTTTCAGAAAAATTGAGCCAATTCTTGATTAATAAGGAAAGGATCTCCTTCATAAGAAGGGACAATCCCGAGCCCCTTGTTGAGAAGTTTGGTCTCCATTGGATCCAGTGGTCGCTGGCTCAAATTCACGATGAGGGTAGGGGTCCGATCGACTGAATTGTCATGGGTACCCCTATTCAGCTCTGTTGCTACTTCATTGTTTTCAGCGGTGGTGTGGCCAGTGTAGGTACGGGTTAGGACGTTGTTTCCCTGCTCGTCCCTGGTTGCGTTGTCGTCTTGTTCGTACTCTGTGTTGTCCGTGATGGTGGCACTTCTGCCCAATGTACTTGGGCTTGAGATCTTCGTCTGCCTCTTGGGCGTCCACAACCTTGTTCTAAAAAAGGATGGCTAAAGAATTGTTGTGGTGGTGGGGCAAACGGTGCATTGGGGTATTGATGAGGCGGCACAGGATATGACCATGGTCCTGGAGGCCACCATATTGGCTGTTGGTTTGGATTGGGGAACATCTGTCTCCTGCCTCTTCCTCTTCTCCTGTTGGGATTTTGTCTTCCATATTCAGAGTCACTGGAGCCTGAATCCTGGTTGGAAGCGGACTGTCCTGATTCCGACGATGAGTATCCGGATCTGGACCCACGTCCCGGGTGGTTGTATTCAGGTGGTTTAAAGTCATCAGCCGAATAGGGGTACATCTTCTCCATGGAGAAGCGGGCTAAGTCCTTTTGGAATTTCTTTATTTTGGAAGCAAGGAGACTTTCCTTGAGTTCCTTGTTCGTCTTATTGGTCTCTTCAAGATTCTTTTTGTAGAGGTTGAGAGAGTTGGTGGTTTTGATCTGTCCTTCGAGAGTTTGGATCTCAATAAGGATTGTGTCAGCAATACTTTTCGCAGTGGTAATAATAAGAATAAGCCAGTCCCTAGTGCAGCGCCGCGCTATTAGGGACCAGTCCTTCCTAAAGGGTTTGTCCTCAAGGTCTTGGGGCATTGGTGACTATCAACCCATTAGGGGCGCAGTTCCCTCTGAGATATTCTGTCATGATTGCCCCATGTGTCACGGTTCGAGTGTGTGATTTTTTGAGGAACAAGAGTTTATGCCAGTCATCTGACTGTGTGATGGTTTGTGATATCGGTGTGTCTAGGAGGCTAGGTGCATTCAGAATGTCTTGCACTAGAGAGTCATCAAACGCTAGACCAGTGAAGTCTGCCATGATTGAATGAGACAGCGGGGGGGTTTAGGAAAAGAACAGAAATCAACTGTGTGGATCTGTGTATGCGCCCACCTTGGTGAGTTATCTGAAGTGAAAGGCCTACAGCCTAAGCTGTACAAATATGTAACCACAAAGAAGGACGGAGGAGGTTTAACGACCAGCAGGGGGCGGCTCCCCAGCAAGTAACTAGTAACACACAAAAGCCACCCTGGGTCAGGGAGAAAGAGGAACAAGTGATAGGAGTGTGGGTACTTTTTATAGGACGAATTCCCTCACTCACCCGAGGGTGACATGCTTCATCATAGGGAACCTCCTCACACTGCGAACCTGGTCGCAGTGCGGGCTACGACCCCCTCACTGAGAGGGAGGAGCTCAGGTATGTTTTGATTTTTGAGAAACAAGAGGTATGCTAAAACCTGTGATGAGCCCGGGTGTGGAAGGCGAGTGTAGGCAAAAAGTGTAGGTGATGTTTAAAACTGGCTCCTTGGTGTGTTAATAGGCAGTTTTATTGCGTCTAAGATGGAGTGTCTCTTTGTGTTTTATGTTGTATGTATTACTAAAAAATGCAATTTCTGATTTATAGGAACACAGCTGAAACTCCAGCTAACCACGACTGACGTCCTCCCCGGGAGTCGCAGTAATATTTTGTTCACACCATCCTGAGTTTGTTTTGGTGTCACACTTATTTCACTGCATTCATTAGGTCCTGAAGAAAGCCACAGCACCTCGACTGAGGGCATCTTGGCTGAAACATGTCGACCCTTTGATCACTTACAACCATGCTAGGTTTAATTTTCTGGACATGGCGGTATAATTGGTTTTAACCCTGACCCTTGGGTGTATCAATTAAACTGCCTATTAACACACCAAGGAGCCAGTTTTAATCCTCACCTACACTTTTTGCCTACACTCTCCTTCCACACCCGGGCTCATCACAGGTTTTAGCATACCTCTTGTTTCTCAAAAATCAAAACATCCCTGAGCTCCTCCCTCTCAGTGAAGGGGTCGTAGGCCGCACTGCGACCAGGTTCGCAGTGCGAGGAGGTTCCCTATGATGAAGCATGTCACCCTCGGTTGAGTGAGGGAATTCGTCCTATAAAAAGGAACCCCCCTCCCCCACACTCCTATCACTTGTTCCTCTTTCTCCCTGACCCAGGGTGGCTTTTGTGTGTTACTAGTTACTTGTTGGGGAGCCGCCCCCTGCTGGTCGTTAAACCTCCTCCGGCCTTCTTTGTGGTTACATATTTGTACAGCTTAGGCTGTAGGCCTTTCACTTCAGATAACTCACCGAGGTGGGAGCATACACAGATCCACCTAGTTGATTTCTGTTCTTTTCCTAAACCCCCCGGCTGTCTCATTCCATCATGGCAGACTTCACTGGTCTAGCGTTTGATGACTCTCTAGTGCAAGACATTCTGAATGCACCTAGCCTCCTAGAAACACCGATATCACAAACCATCACACAGTCAGATGACTGGCATAAACTCTTGAACCTCAAAAAATCACACACTCGAACCGTGACACATGGGGCAATCATGACAGAATATCTCAGAGGGAACTGTGCCCCTAATGGGTTGATAGTAACCAATGCCCCAAGACTTTTCCTTGAGGATAAACCCTTTAGGAAGGACTGGTCCCTAATAGCGTGGCGCTGCACTAGGGACTAGCTTATTCTTATTATTACCACTGCGAAAAGGATTGCTGACGCAATCCTTATTGAGATCCAAACTCTCGAAGGACAGATCAAAACCACCATCTCTCTCAACCTCTACAAAAAGAATCTTGAAGAGACCAATAAGACGAACAAGGAACTCAAGGAAAGTCTCCTTGCTTCCAAAATAAAGAAATTCCAAAAGGACTTAGCCCTCTTCTGCATGGAGAAGATGTACCCCTATTCGGCTGATGACTTTAAACCACCTGAATACAACCAACCGGGACGTGGGTCCAGATCCGGATACTCATCGTCGGAATCAGGACAGTCCGCTTCCAACCAGGATTCAGGCTCCAGTGACTCTGAATATGGAAGACAAAATCCCAACAGGAGAAGAGGAAGAGGCAGGAGACAGATGTACCCCAATCCAAACCAACAGCCACTATGGTGGCCTCCAGAACCATGGCCATATCCCGTGCCACCTCATCAATACCCCAATTCACCGTTTGCCCCACCACCACAACAATTCTTTAGCCATCCTTTTTTAGAACAAGGTTGTGGATGCCCAAGAGGCAGACGAAGATCTCAAGCCCAAGTACATTGGGCAGAAGCGCCACCATCACGGACAACACAAAGTACGAACAAGACGACAACGCAACCAGGGACGAGCAGGGAAACAACGTCCTAACCCGTACCTACACTGGCCACACCACCCCTGAAAACAATGAAGTAGTAACAGAGCTGAATAGCGGTACCCATGACAATTCAGTCGATCGGACCCCTACCCTCATCGTGAATTTGAGCCAGCGACCACTGGATCCCATGGAGACCAAACTTCTCAACTAGGGGCTCGGGTTTGTCCCTACTTATGATGGAGATCCTTTCCTTATTATTCAAGAATTGGCTCCATTTTTCTGAAAAATCAGACTGAAATTCTTCTTCTCTGCCAACACGGAAAGAACCATTGAGGACGGTGAGCGCAATACCAACCTGAGCACCAAATCCACTTTTATGCCTGCACCTCATATGATTCCTCCTGAAGTCATCACCTTCGAGAAAGCTGTACATCAGGACTTGAACAGTGGCCTAGCCACCAGAAATCCTGTCTTCAAGAATCTTTCAAGATTGGAACTCGAAGCTTTAGAAAGGCTGACAAAGGATGAGTCCATCGTCATCAAGCCTGCGTCCACCTACCGGGATGAATGCCTGAGACAATTGTCAGACTCCAAAACATACCTACCACTCAGAATGGATCCCACCAAAAGACTCTCTAATTCCATACGCGAAAGGGTTAATGAGGCCAAGGAAGAAGGTTGGATTACCGACAAGGAGGCAGGCTTTCTGTTGAATACTAGTCTTGTGACCCCCTATTTTTACGTCCTCCCGAAGATACACAAGCCCACTAGGCCCCCGCCTGGCAGACCCATCATCTCTGGGATTGGCTCATTGTTGGAGCCTCTTTCCCAATTTGTGGACTTCTTCCTTAGACCTATTGTAAAAGATATGCCCACATTCCTACAAGACAAGAATGATGTTTTGCGCACCCTAGAAGGTTTGGAGTTCGACAGAAGCACTGACTTTTTAGTCTCCTTTGACGTAGAGTCATTATACACTTGTATACCACAAGACCAGACTCTCCACACAATTGAGACTCTACTGAAATCCGCAGATGTGGACACCATTACCCCTGTATCTTTCATCATGACCTGTGCCACAATGGCCATGCAAGAGAACTTTTTTCAATTTGAAGACACCCTATTTCTACAGATCTCGGGCACTTCAATGGGCAGCACTTTCGCCCCTATCTTGGCAAATCTATATGTCCACTCGAACGAACAAAGCACCATCCTGACGATCAATAATCCGTTCATCTCAAAAATTCGGCTCTGGAAACGGTACACCGATGATGTGCTCGTGATATGGCGTGGAACAAGTGAAGAGATCAACGATTTTCACGTTTGGCTCAACTCTTGTAACAACTTTCTGAAATTCACGTGTGAATTTAATAAAATCCAACTTCCTTTTTTGGATTTATTAATTTATAGCACTGAAGATGGTCTAGGGACTGAACTTTACACTAAACCTATGGCAAAAAACTTGTTGCTCTCCTATACGAGTTATCATTCCAAATCACTCCGGGAGAACCTGCCATTCGGCCAGTTTTTAAGGATTCGACGCAACTGCTCAGATGCGGATAAATATAAGAAACATGCATCCACCTTGGCCGAAAACCTCATGGACCGCCAGTATCCACGGTCACTGGTTCAGAAATCACTTAAGAGAGCGCGAAACAACCATCGGCAAGCCCTTCTTGAGCGACAACCTGCCAAAGAGAATTCCGATAGACTGATCTGTGTCAGCACCTTTAGCAGTAGATCTGGCTTGCTACAAAAATGCGTCAACAAAAATTGGCACATTTTGAGCAAAGGGAATGGCTACCTTACTAAACCCATGTTCGCCTTTAAACGCAGCGCCAACCTTAGGGACCAGCTGGTACATACAAGACCACGCATTAAATAACCATCTGCACCAAGCACACTTTGGAACCTCCCCCCAGTTAAGGGACACTTTCCTTGTGGTAATTGTAGTATATGTGGTCAGACATCTCCAACAACCACCATTGATATAGGTACGGACCGAGCCTGCGAGTTGAGACTGCATACCAACTGCAACTCTGAGGGCTTGATATACCTGCTCATTTGCCCGTGCGGCCTCAGGTATGTCGGTATGACCACGAGAAAGGTAAGGACAGGCATGCTGGAGCACCGGAGCACCATTAGATGTGGCAGGCAGTTCAACAAGCTGACCACACATTTCTTGGAAACAGGCCACGACGCGAATGACTTCAGGTGGGTGGTCCTTGATAAACCTACCCCCACCCGACCCACTACCGACATGACCCAACTCCTCTTTCGAAGAGAACAGCGCTGGGTCTGTAGGCTGCATACTGATACCCAGGGCCTAAATGATGAGATTCCCTGGTTCAGCTTCCCCCTTTAATTCGTCCTCTGTTCGAGTACAGCTTCCTGCTCAGGTCTACCATCCGCCTGTCTGATGACTCTCCTGGGTCTTATTCTGAACATTCTCTCCAGATTGCCACACTTCCCCCTGGAGACCTGATTGCCCATTTTCTCACCACCCTCCCTGGGTTTGGTATCTTGCCAGACCCTTCCCTGGAACCCTTTTGCCCTTTCCACCCAGTTGGCCACTTCCCACCGACATACAGCGGGCCCCGTACATTTACGGGATGTTCCCTTATTCTATTTTATCTGCCCACGGATCTTCTATCCGTCAGTTGGTGCGTCCTCCTCACCATTCCAGTATGGCCACCACCCTCCAGCCGCTTCATGCCTTTCCTTCTAGTGGGGTTTCACACCCTTCCAAGATGGCCGCCGTCTTAAGCCCGTTAGTCCACCCTTGGTTTTTGCTCCCCCGGAGGCGGAGTTGCCGCTCAGCCAGAGTACTTCTGTACCGGCACAGCGCGCTACCTCTCCTCCACTCTTCCTGGATGCACAGCAGGGCACAGCCGCCTATGGAGCTTAGGTAAGCGTTACTCTCCGATTCCTGCAACCTCGCCCACCGGACCGCGCCCCTGCGGCTGGTCCATCGCGTGGTTTCCTGGCCGTTGTTTTCTTTGTCCTGCCCTCTTAGTGCGCTCTCGACGCTTTGGTGCCACTTGACAGCCTCGCTCCACCAAGCCATAGCGTTTCAATCCCCACGCCACCGTGCCCTCCCTTGGCGCAGTGCCACCTACACACCCCTTGGGACCAGCTTTGCCCAGACGTGTAGCCCCGGAGCCTTTAATCGCGGCGAGGCAATCCCCGCCACCCCCTTCTCATCCCCCGGTTTATCATAGCAGGAGATATACGCCACCTGCCAAGACCCTTGAGCACTCTGCTCTTGTCCCCTTGCTAAACACTGTGCAGTCTCTTCCCCCTTTGGACCCTGATAGCCACAGGGTTCCGAGCTTTCTCCTTTTTCTGCTACCATCAGCTCAGCGCCAGTATACTTGTCTCTGCCACGTGTCGGCTTATTGCTCTGTCAGCTGCCTTGCCGCGTCATTTCTTCAGCTTGCTATGTACCTTCATAGTATAATTGTTATAGACACACACTTCAGAACAATATCAATTGACCGATTCTGTGTATGATGTTATGACTGTGATTTACAGACACACATGCCCCCTCCATTCAATCACTTTAGGTTCTATGGAACCCTCCTCGAGTGTGCCGAGGATGAGTTTCCACTAAATCCCGACAAATAATGGGTAAGCGTTTTTCTTATTATTGTATGCACGTAGCCAATGTACCTTCACCATATTAGAGTATTGTCTGGCACGTCTAAGATGGAGTGTCTCTTTGTATTTTATGTTGTATGAATTACTAAAAAACGCAATTTCTGATTTATAGGAACACCGCTGAAACTCCAGCTAACCACAACTGACTTCCTCCCGCCAGTTGCAGTAATATTTTTTTCACACCATCCTGAGTTTGTTTTGGTGTCACACTTATTTCACTACATTCATTAGGTCCTGAAGAAAGCCACAGCACCTCGACTGAGGGCATCTTGGCTGAAACATGTCGACCCTTTGATCACTTACAACCATGCTAGGTTGAATTTTCTGGGCATGGCGGTATAATTGGTTTTAACCCTGACCCTTGGGTGTATCAATAAAACTGCCTATTAACACACCAAGGAGCCAGTTTTAATCCTCACCTACACTTTTTGCCTACACTCTCCTTCCACACCCGGGCTCATCACAGGTTTTAGCATACCTCTTGTTTCTCAAAAATCAAAACATCCCTGAGCTCCTCACATCTCAGTGAGGGGGTCGTAGCCCGCACTGCGACCAGGTTCGCAGCGCGAGGAGGTTCCCTATGATGAAGCATGTCACCCTCGGGTGAGTGATGGAATTCGTCCTATAAAAATGACACCCCCCCCCCACACTCCTATCACTTGTTCCTCTTTCTCCCTGACTCAGGGTGGCTTTTGTGTGTTACTAGTTACTTGTTGGGGAGCCGCCCCCTGCTGGTCGTTAAACCTCCTCCGGCCTTCTTTGTGGTTACATAAAGATATATATATTCATGCAATACCAACACGATATCAATGTTAAAGAGTGCAACTAAACACACACAAAGCGAATGGTCAATGAAATAAGCACATTCATAAAAAAACACAATGGGGCCTACTCACAAAAATAAATGTGGTCATAAATGGACGTTTATGATCAAATTTACCTTACTTATGCCTCCCAAGATTTCTCAAAGGAATTCCTGGCAGCCATGGTCCCTTTTATGGGTGCGAAGAGTGTGGAGATCTCATCACCTATAAATCACTCTCACAGGTGGAATTTAGAGTGTTCCTGAACTTTCCAAGGTGTGGCTAGCCTTGGGTGTTTATGAATGGCCAAAAACTGTTTGTTAGCATTCTCAAACTTCTGATATTTCAATACAAATTCTGTAAAGGCTTATTTTACTCCATTCAAGGGCTGATGTGCCGGGTAGGAAGGAAAATGGCTCACCTGCAAAATTGGTGGCAGTGCAGGGAATGGGGTTGCTCCACTGGGAAAACTATTTTCCACATGGAGAAACAAATGCATTTGCACAGGAGATTCCATTACCCATGTGTAGACTTATCTACAGTGAAATCTTCATACTTAGAGAATAGGATCCCATATGGAAATCGGGAATTGAGATTTATTCTGTAGTATATTGAACTACGAATCAAATCGTCATTGGAAAAAAGCAAGACTAATAATCCTGTTTGAAGTTGAAGAAATTATTTGAACAAAAATAAATCGTTTTGAAGTAACTGTATCAGGATATGGAATGACATTGCATCTTACATTGAAACATCCTATCATTTGGACTGCGCTCTTCATTCGAACACAGAAATACACAAACAACTGGGTATAAAGGAAATAAACTATAGTGCAATATCTTAAATAAGTTAAAGGCTTTTGTTTTGTAAGAAAAAAGTCCCGGCATCCTGGATGCACTCTTAAATTGTTTGGTTGTCATTTAAAACATTTATACATTTGTCTTGATCTATTGTGAGCAAGATTTCCGACCACTGAATATGCTCTGGGTACTTCCTTAGTGTTTAGATTGAACATACTGGGAACACGTTTAAAATAAAGTCTGCATTAGGTACACACATTTTGTGACAGACAAAATCGCAAAAACTAAATGCATCTAGAGTCTCACTGATATCGTTCAACATTCTCCTAAAATGAAATAATAAACTGGAGCCATCGTATCGCACATCTTTTTTGTAGCATGGTAGAGCAGATACAAAACTACAATTTAAACGCCAATAAAAAATAAACCAAGTTCCAGGCATTAAAAAAAAAAATCTGGAAACATTCATGCACCAAAGAACTACGAGATAACCGTGACAGGTCTTCATTTCTGTAACATTATACAACCATTTCAAATCACCGTTTCGGTCGGTTTTACAACCGTATTAAAAACAAAAGACGCACCGAATCACTTAAACACCACATGAAAACCACAAAGCTGCTTGTCTGGACATGTTACTACCATCGCTTCTGCATCCTTATCTTTGTCCATGATGCCCAGAGACCGCGGCTATTTACTAGCCGAGTTTAGTAAGTTATTATCGTTCTTAACTTCTCTTCAACTGCATAACATGCTTCCAATATCTAAAATAGCTGGAAATAGATGCTGTGCACTGCCTCAGAAGCACCTGGCACTCTTTAGGAAGTCGTCACTGTACAATTTAAAATTCCCATGCCTGTTACATGACACTGCTGTGCCCTTTGGCTGACCACTTGATCATGCAGTGACTGACCTCAGCATCCTGCTGCTAGTTAAACTAGGTCAAAATGCAACCTCAGCAAGAAAGAAGAACCTTGAACAACGGCAAAAATGCAGCAGGAAAATGTACTGAAGATTTGCAGACAACATTCGCAGGACGTTCTGATCCTAGACACAATTTTGGGTTCTGCGGAACCTATAAACAATGTATACGTGAACGTTTGAAAGAAGTCATTCTTCATTTTACCAAACAACTAAATAAGCTGGAAACCAGATACCGGCTGCATTAGACCTAAAATAGACACCAAAACACAGATTGTTTGCTGGGGGTATGATGCAGCTACATGTGTAGCTGTATCACCAAACGGAAACAGAAGAAGAGCCCGAGTGTGGAAGAGAATGCACTCTATTGTACCAACTCATAAAGACGCACAAAGGCCCACATGGCAAGCTGAGAACCTCGAATGGAAGGCAGGTTTTTCTCCATGGGACACACTACACTGACCCACATCAAGAACAAAGCTGAGGGTGACTTTGACTTCCAAAGTCTGCTCTGCCACTTGATATTTTTAAGAATGTTCAATCGTGTTACACTGCTGATGGAGGACGTGTACACCACACAGATGTCATAATGACAACACATGAAAAGGAGGCTGTGTACACCTCACAGATGTCATAATGACAACACATGAAAAGGGGGTACCAGCAAGGAGGCTGTGTACACCTCACAGATGTCATAATGACAACACATGAAAAGGGGGTACCAGCAAGGAGGATGTGTACACCACATAGATGTCATAATGACAGCACATGAAAAAGAGGATGTGTACACCACACAGATGTCATAATGACAACACATAAAAAGGAGGATGTTTACACCACACAGATGCCATAATGACAACACATGAAAAGGAGGATGTGTACACCACACAGATGTCACAATGACAACACGTGAAAAGGAGGATGTTTACACCACACAGATGTCATAATGACAACACATAAAAAGGAGGATGTTTACACCACACAGATGCCATAATGACAACACATGAAAAGGAGGATGTGTACACCACACAGATGTCATAATGACAACACATGAAAAGGAGGATGTGTACACCACACAGATGTCATAATGACAGCACATGAAAAAGAGGATGTGTACACCACAGACAACACATGAAAAGGAGGATGTGTACACCACACAGATGTCATAATGACAGCACATGAAAAAGAGGGTACCAGCAAGGAGGACGTGTACACCGCACAGATGTTGTAATGACAACACATGAAAAGGAGGGTGTGTTCACCACACAGATGTCATAATGACAGCACATGACAATGAGAGTACCAGCAAGGAGGATGTGTACACCACACAGATGTCATAATGACAACACATGAAAAGGAGGGTAACAGCAAGGAGGATGGTAACACCACACAGATGTCATAATGACAGCACACGACAATAAGAGTACCAGCAAGGACGATGTGTACACCACACAGATGTCATAATGACAACACATGAAAAGGAGGGTAACAGCAAGGAGGATGGTAACACCACACAGATGTCGTAATGACAGCACATGAAATGGAGGATGTGTACATGTGTACAGGGAAGAGGCGTGGTGCAGCGGCCAGGGTAGCTGACTGCGGAACACGGGGGCTCACAGTTCGATACTCTGCGCCGGCGGCAGGTTAGCCCAGCACCTTGTGACTCTGGGCAATAGCTCGCGTAATCTTCCCGACGGCCCCCAGCGCTGGGACACCGCGCCTGAGGTAGCTGCACGCTTTACAAATGTTGGTATTATTTATTATTACATCACACAGATGTTGTAATGACAACACATGAAAAGGAGGATATGTACACCACACAAGTGTCGTAATGACAGCACATGACAATGAGAGTACCAGCAAGGAGGAAGCGTTCACCACACAGATGTCATAATGACAACACATGAAAAGGAGGATGTGTACACCACACAGATGTCATAATGACAACACATGAAAGGAGGATGTGTACACCACACAGATGTCATAATGACAACACATGAAAAGGAGGATGTGTACACCACACAGATGTCATAATGACAACATATGAAAAGGAGGATGTGTACACCACACAGATGTCATAATGACAGCACATGAAAAAGAGGATGTGTACACCACAGACAACACATGAAAAGGAGGATGTGTACACCACACAGATGTCATAATGACAGCACATGAAAAAGAGGGTACCAGCAAGGAGGACGTGTACACCGCACAGATGTTGTAATGACAACACATGAAAAGGAGGGTGTGTTCACCACACAGATGTCATAATGACAGCACATGACAATGAGAGTACCAGCAAGGAGGATGTGTACATCACACAGATGTCATAATGACAACACATGAAAAGGAGGGTAACAGCAAGGAGGATGGTAACACCACACAGATGTCGTAATGACAACACGTGAAAAGGAGGATGTGTACACCACACAGATGTCATAATGACAGCACACGACAATAAGAGTACCAGCAAGGACGATGTGTACACCACACAGATGTCATAATGACAACACATGAAAAGGAGGGTAACAGCAAGGAGGATGGTAACACCACACAGATGTCGCAATGACAGCACATGAAATGGAGGATGTGTACATGTGTACAGGGAAGAGGCGTGGTGCAGCGGCCAGGGCAGCTGACTCCGGAACACAGTGGCTCACAGTTCGATACTCGGTGCCGGCGGCAGGTTAGCCCAGCACCTTGTGACTCTGGGCAATAGCTCGCGTAATCTTCCCGATGGCCCCCAGCGCCGGGACACCGCGCCTGAGGTAGCTGCACGCTTTACAAATGCTGGTATTATTTATTATTACACCACACAGATGTTGTAATGACAACACATGAAAAGGAGGATATGTACACCACACAAGTGTCATAATGACAGCACATGACAATGAGAGTACCAGCAAGGAGGAAGCGTACACCACACAGATGTCATAATGACAACACATGAAAAGGAGGATGTGTACACCACACAGATGTCATAATGACAACACATGAAAAGGAGGATGTGTACACCACACAGATGTCATAATGACAACACATGAAAGGAGGATGTGTACACCACACAGATGTCATAATGACAACACATGAAAAGGAGGATGTGTACACCACACAGATGTCATAATGACAACACATGAAAGGAGGATGTGTACACCACACAGATGTCATAATGACAACACATGAAAAGGAGGATGTGTACACCACATAGATGTCGCAATGACTAAAGGATTACAAAAAATAGCAAAGCCAAAAGGCTGAGAGCAAACGCCAGACCTATTGGCCTTACCAGTGCTTGTTCAAATGTGTGCTTATGTTCCTCTTATTTTTCCTGTGAAGCTTGCATCAGCGAGATAGAACTGTCGTCGCTGTACGAGAGTAATGGCACAGGGGCTGCTGCTTGGAAACTTTTGAGGGAAAAAAATTGTGTTAAGGAGGTGATTTACTGTACTGAGGATGAGGTGAAGGATCCGCCGTGCAAAAGTTGGTGTGCAGCAAATCCTATGACAATATGCGATAACAGTGACATACCTTTGTAAGTGCCAGCGGGGACAGTGCCAATTAACTTTCCCCTCGCGCTCATCGTTCAAAATAAAACGACATACACTATTTGTGTCCCTGACGTGTTCTTGCCGAATAAACTGCCCCGGTGAATACGGTAACCTAAATTGTTAGGCTGAGGAGAGGAATGGATGGCGCGCGCGACGGTGCGCTGCACCACAGCAGGGGCCGCGAGGTGCCATCGGTAATCTCTCCCTCCATCTCTCCAGCAAGGCGATAAACATTGGTCGCGGCGGAAAGAGAAGCCCTCCTTCCCTCTCATAACACAGACATATAAATCCCGCCAGTCGATGTTTCCTGACACCAGTGCCCTTGGTGACATCGGGAGAGAGTGGAAAAGCGAGTAAGGACCAGACGCGCATCCATTAGGAGCCACATTTGGAAACGGCGCGTTCTTTTTCGTGTTCGCGTTCCAGCGGTCCCTTACAGGAACAACTCCAGCTGCCTCTCCCCTGCTCGGTGATGTGCAAATAAATAATGAGACAAGTCAGCCTTGCCGGCATAGAGTGCCTTGGATTCTGCAGTGACACATTAAAATCAAAATAAGATGCGCGGGTACAGAAAGTGCAGTATGATTTTTGTACCCTCGTTTGCATGTCATCACAACACTGTGCAGCGGTGGCCATGTTCATCCATTAGCGTCAGAATATCTCCGCCACATTATTATATGTTCTCCTCCTTTGATAGTAAAAACAATCTCACTTTCTGCTTTGTCCCGATCTCTGTGACAGCTGTTACTGCAATTTATGTTGTGATGGGGAATATATTTGTTTATATTTTAGACTTCTTGTTTTTATTTATCAGTGTACTTTTTACTTCCTATAGATACATCGTGGCGAGAAGCGTTTTATTTTACATTTAAGGTAGATGTCTGGATCATGCGCGTGCGCAGATAAGTATGATGGAATTCAGCTGTGTTAGCCTTCTAATCAGGTTTGCTTTTATTAATGTGCGCAATAATCAATTGTGCAATTACATACCACGAAGCAGTTGTTAGCACATTGCTTAGCCCTATACTAATCCGTAATAAGATAATATTTCTAAAATATTAAGATTCAATGATATCTACTTTTTACTATTGAAAAGATGTTCCTTCGCTGAGACTGTCATACAGGAAATAAAGTGAAACTTATATGGCCTGAGAGAGCAATGTGAACAGTGGCCAGCTGCTAATAATCTGGTTTCCGTATGCAGATTCAATAATGATACATGGTTCACCGTCGTAAAAGCAAGCACTATTTGATGCAAACATTTACTTGAACCTCTAAGAATCTTTATTGTAAGAATTAGAAAGCTCTCACTTCATCCAAACGGATTAGTTTGGTCCTTTCTACCTCTAAACAAACAGTGGCAAAGCTAAGTGGTCTCGATATTTTTAAGAAAGCAATGGTATTCACATTTTTGTGCAGTTCATAAGGTGCAATTGCCACTTCCCCGATGCATGCAAAAAGAACAATTGATGGACAGAATGTTGAACAATGTCAAACATTCACCCCAATAGAGGGATCTGGGCCTAAATCCATAGTTTTTTGCTCCCCAAACCATTCCAGTTTAAACCCAGTCATATGCAAATCAGTCTTGACCCTGCTCCCCAGAGGAACAGTCCAGCCTGAACTGCTATGCCAGGTCTTCCCTGGACTGGAAACAAACATCCTGGGACCGGTTTCGGGGTTTCACCCCTCATCATAAAGGAGTTCGCCAGGCCAAACAGCAAGACTACAGACATCCCATCTTCCCAAGACCTCTGCAACAAACTCAGCACCTTCTTCTACCACAGATCAGGCAGATCTACAACAGCTTCGACATCCAAGACCCTGCCACAACGCCCGTCACCACCGTACACAACCACGCAGCACCCCAACAGATCCTGCTCAACTGGACTCCGCTCACCAAGAACAACACACTCAAGGCCATGAAGAGCATTCACTCCGGAGCCTCATCGGACCCTTGCCCATATCACATCTTCCATAGAGCAGCCACCTCCATTGCCCAAGCTTCGCTGCACCATCAACTGCTCCATTGAGACTGCCACCTTCCCCGTCAACAGGAAACACGCCGAGATCGACCCCCTGCTAAAGAAGCCATCCGCCGACCCGACAGACCTCAAGAACTTCAGACCCATCTCCTTCCTCCCCTTCTCAGCCAAGGTCACCAAGAAGGCCATCAACACCCAACTCTCAGAGTTCATCGAAGAGAACCACGTCCTGGACATCTCCCAATCTGACTTCCGAAGCAACCACAGCACCAAGACCGCACTCCTCGCAGCCACCGACGACATCTGCTCCATCCTCGACCAAGGCGAAACCGCAGCCCTCATCCTATTGGACCTCTCAGGCACCTTTGACACCGTCTCCCATCGCACCCTAATCACAAAACTCCATGACGTCGGCATCCATGACCAGGCCCTGGACTGGATCTACTCCTTCCTTGCCAGACGAACACAGCAAGCCAGACTTCCTCCGTTCCTCTCAGAACCTACAGAGATCAGCTGCGGAGTGCCCCAGGGCTCCTCCCCCTTCAACGTCTACATGTCCCCCCTCGCGGCCATCATCAGAAACCACGGACTCAACATTGTTTCCTACACCTTTGACACCCAGCTGATCCTCTCCCTCACCAACGAACCCGTAGCCGCCAGAATCAACTTTCACAGCGGGATGATGTCTCAAGCTCAACTCAGACAAGACCAAAGTACTCATCCTGGGACCCGCCCTCTCAGCCTGGGACGACTCCTTGTGGCTTGAAGCACTGGGAACCCCCCACCCCAACGGACCACGCACGTAACCTCGGCATCATACTGGACTCATCGCTCACAATGAATCCCCAGATCAACGCCGTAACCTCATAGTGCTTCCACACACTCCACCTGCTTCGAAAGACATTCAGATCGATCCCCACACAATCCAGAAAGACGGTCACCCACTCACTTATCACCAGCAGACTCAACTACAGCAACGCACACTTCACCGGCGCCACCCAGAAACTGCTCAGGAAACTACAGAATGCTCAAAACGCAGCAGCGACATCACCGAACACTGCTCCTCAACATCCCCCGCCACAGCCATATCACCGAACACCTTCAACAACTTCACTGGCTCCCAGTCAACAAGAGAATCACTTGCAAGCTCCTCACACATGCCTACAAAGCTCTCCACGACATAGGAGCAGCATATCAGAACCACTGCCCCTCATTCCACGTACCCACGAGACAACTTCGCTCCACCCAACTTGCCCTGGTCACCGTCCCACGGATCCACAAGACCAGAACCGAAGGAAGATCCTTCTCCTACCTCACCGCCAAGACCTGGAGCACCCTGCCCCTCCACCTCAGACAATCCCAGTCACTGACCCAATTCAGGAAAGATCTCAAGACCTGGGTCTACGACTGAACCTCCACACCCAGACGGACCAGCAACCCCCCCCTCCCTCAGTGCCTTGAAACCCTCACGGGTGAGTAGCCGCGCTATACAAACCCCTGATTGATCAGCCAGGCTAGCTTGATTCCAGTGGCATGGAGAGCACGGGACCCACGTCTGTTTGGGGTGACAAATGCAAAAAGAACAATTGATGGACAGAATGTTGAACAATGTCAAACATCCACCTTAGTACAGAGACCTGGGTCTAAATCCATCATTCTTTTGCTCCCCATGCCATTCCAGTTTAAACCCAGCCATATGCAAATCAGTCTTGACCCTGCTCCTCATGGGAACAGTCCAGCCCGAACTGCCAGGCCAGGTCTTCCTTGGACTTGAAACAAGCATCCTGGGACCGGTTTCGGGGTTTCACCCCTCATCAGCCAGGCTAGCTTGATTCCTGGGGCATGGAGAGCACGGCACCCACGTCTGGGCATACCCATGGCCACTTAGGGTGAACATAGCAAGCACAACAAGATGATGGACGGAGTGCTGAAACTTTTCAACCACTCACCCCCAGTCAACAGTTCTGGGTTTAATCCATCATTCTTTTGCTCACTATGCCACCCCAGTTTGGACTCAGCCATATGCAAATCAGTCTTGACCCTGTAGTAGGTTGGGTATGGTAGATAGATAAGTTATGGTAGGTAAGGTATTATGAATATGGCAGGTAAGTATGGAGCAGTGGGGTAACGAATCTTGAGGGGGGCCCCCCTAAAAGGTGCATGGAGGGGTCCCCTCTCCGGATTTCATCAGCTCTTGGGCCAGAATACTGTGCTGAGGGGGCTCCCTGCAAGTAAGGACAAGATGGGACATTGTGAGTTTTGATTTATGCCTAATAGGTGGAAATTCACTGATTTCCAACACTTAATGCCATACGGCTCTTTGATGATCATTGAGTGGAATATTTTGGTTTGGTGCGGCTGCATTGGATATTAGATACAATGTTGCAGCGCAACGTGTCTCGCTGTAATGCGTGGGCCTTGGTGATACAGGGTCACAAGTTAACCATGTGTGAAAGTATCGACACTTAAAACGCTGTATGTAATACAGTGTTGCAGCGTAACACGTCCTGCCGCAATGCTCTTGTGATACATTTTTACAAATTAATCATTGGTGAAAGTATCAGCACCAAAAACACTGTTTGATACACTCTCTGCAGCAATGCCTGGGTCTTTTTGATACAGTGTTACTAGTTAACCATTGATGAATGTAGCAAACAGAAACCGCATTGGATATGAGATACAATGTTGCAGCGTAACGCGTCTTGCCGACGATGGATTGGGTGTATGTTAATTATGGATTATGCGCACATTTTTTGTCGGTTTATCTTTGCAGCAATACGATGGTAGGAACTGACGGTTCGGGTGGAAGTTTAAACATGACAAAGATGGAGGCACAATGAGTGTTTGCAAGATACAATGTTACTAACTAACCGTTGGCGAAAGTATCGACTATACAAATATGAAATATTACAATGCAAGGTACTGACGGCTCGGATAGGAGTGTATACATGGCAAAAATGTAGGCAGAATGGGTATCTGTAAGAATGGATATTTTTAAGAGCTATGTTTGACTTGGTGTCTAGTGCGCTTTTTGGTAATTTCCTTTTCTTGGTCATTTTCTTTAAAACATTTTAATATATTCATTTTCTAGTGCATACATGTAGGAATCATGTTGTTTTATCAGGTGTCACTTACGTGGGTGGCCTGACCTGAAATATAAAGTATCAGGTGTATGAAATATGACGGGTACCCAGCACTATATGGTGAATCGCACACTTACGAGAATCGTCTCATGGCAAACTGGACATGCATAACATGAAAGATATGTAGTACTAAATATTATCTAAACAGTGTAGCAATGTAGGATGGATATATAGTTTTTCCTTATATGTATTTCTAATGACTTGTAACAATTTGGGGTATGGACTTGGCTTTTCTTTTTCTTATTGTATTTGTGTACATTTTGTAATGCCTGTACATCTTCTAAACGGTAATGCACCGTTACTATGCGGGCATTACTACGATGTGCTTTTTCTCCGCATTTTTTAGTGCGCGTTAACCATTACTACGCATGCTGCTACATAGCATGCTTTTACTTAGCAAATGCTTTTACTACGCATTACTTTACAACGAGCTGTGGGAGTTACGATGAGACGGGACGTGCAAAGAGGAGAGCGAGGTAAGAGGGACTGTGTATTTTTTAAGGGTTGGTGTTTGATGAGTAGTTTTTTAAGTTTTAGGGTAGTGCAGGGGGTAGTGTTTGAGGGTTTAGGGTAGTGTTGTAGTGTTTGTGTAGTGACGGGTAGTGTTTTAGAGTTTAGCGTAGTGTCGGGTGGTCATGTAGGGTAGTGTTTAAGTGTAGGGGACGGACTGGGGGTAGGGGTAGGGTCGTGCAGGGGGTAGTGTTTTAGGGTTTAGGGTAGTGTTGTAGTGTGTGTGTAGTGTAGGGTAGTGTTTTAGGGTTTAGGGTAGTGTCAGGGGGTCGTGTAGGGTAGTGTTTCAGTGTAGGGGACGGACTGGGGGTAGGTGTAGGCTCGGAATGGGGGTAGTGTTTTAGGATTTAGGGTAGTGTTGTAGTGTTTGTGTAGTGTAGGGTAGTGTTTTAGGGTTTAGGGTAGTGTCAGGGGGTCGTGTAGGGTAGTGTTTAAGTGAAGGGGACGGACTGGAAGTAGGGGTAGGGTCGTGATGGGGTTAGTGTTTTAGGGTTTAGGGTAGTGTTGTAGTGTTTGTGTAGTGTAGGGTAGTGTTTTAGGGTTTAGGGTAGTTTGAGGGTGACGTGTAGGGAAGTGTTTGAGTGTAGGGGCAGGACTCTGGCACAGGGTAGTGTCGTGCCAAAGGTAGTTTTGAAGGGATTAGAGTAGTGTTGACAAGTTTATGGTGTGTAGGGTAGTGTATTTGCAATTAGTATTTTGCGTAGTGTTGGGGAGTTTATTTATTTTTTAAATGTATTAAAAAAAAATTATTACCTTTCAAAGTGTTTGGGTGTAAATTAAAAGAAAAAAAGCGAAGAAAAACTATGCGGTGTATTAAATTACATACACGAGTATTAATTTTCCAAATATATTTTAATTTACTCCCCCCCAAAACCCTATTTCACTGCAATCCCGTCCCAGGGTTTAGGTAACTTTAAAAAAATAATATAAAAAATGCTTCATCGTTGCGTAGTAGTGGTATGCGAAGTAATTAACATCGCATTAAAAGCAGATTCTTATATTTTAAATGGTTTTGCGTAGTAATGGTTTGCGCATTAAAAATATGCGGAGTAATGGTAGTTGCGATGTAAAAAGATCGCACTAAAAGCATGCGTAGTAATAGCATGCTAAGTAGCGTCATATATTCCCTCTAAACTGTTGTATATTGGAAAAACTGATCCTAGATCTGGGAATCCCTGCTTTTCTCCCTTCTATTTATGTGAGATATATTCTTCCATGTTTCATAATCATTATGCTGCAATATGATAAAATGTTGGCTACATCTGTAATTTGCACTATGACGAGGCACATTGACAGGCATCATACTCGTGTTGTATTCTCTGATATATATGACACTGGCTTTTAACATGGTTTTAATCAAAAAACGGTTTCTTATAAAAAATATATATGTTGGTTTATTGTAGAAATCACTTTTTGGTAATTGAGTATTGTTAGAAATGGGGGTCTCTAGTTGGCAGAGGGAGGCACCTTTGTCCAAATAGGGACCCTTGCTTCAGGGTAAGGGGGATACACTTCTAAAATAACCCCTGCACACCCCCTTGGTAGCTTGGCACGAGCAGACAGGCTTATCTCAGAGGCAGTGTGTAAAGCATTTGTGAACACTTACAGTAATACAGTGAAAACACTACAAATGGACACCACACCAGTTTAGAAAAATAAGTAATCTTTATCTAAACCAAAACAAGATCAAATGAAAAAAATCCACAATACAGTAATAAAAATATGACTTTCAGATGGTAGAAATAGTTCAGTTCAAAGCAAATTGCAGATGCGACACTTTTCTCACAAAGTACCTGGGATGCGTCACGCAAACAAACAAAACAGGCCGCAGGGAAGGTGATGCGTTGGTTCCTTACACTCAGGGAAGGTAATGCTTCAGTTCCTTGCTTCGGGGGAGGTGATGCGTCGGTTCCCTACTGCAGAGCAGGGGAGGTGATGCGTCCGTTCCTTACCGGAGAGGAGGTGATGCGTCGGTTTCTTATGTTATGTTATGTTATTTGCATTTATTGCGCGCACGGCTACTCAAGAGTGTCCCGGCGCGATACCTTGTATGGGGGCTGAGGGTCAACGGAAAAATTACACAAAAAGCAGAGTTTTCAGTCGTTTCCTGAAAAGTTTTGGATCCTGGACGCTGCGAAGGTCTAGGGGAAGTGAGTTCCAGGCTACCGCTGCCTTGTAGGCCAGGGAGCTACCACCCATTCTCGTAAGGCAGAAGCGAGGAATAACTGCCAAGAGCTGTGCCGCAGAGCGCAGTTGTCTTGGGGGCACATAGAACTTGAACCGTTTCCTAAGATATGCCGGGCTAAGTTGGTACAGAGCTGCATGCGCCAGAGTAAGAGCTTTAAACTTAACCCTTTCTGCCACGGGAAGCCAGTGAAGATCATTCAGATGTTGCTTTATGCTAGATCTTCCTGGAATGTTAAGTAAAGACCTTGCTGCTGTGTTCTGTACTACTTGCAGTTTCCTCAGCTGGTACCCAGGTAGGCCAATGTACAGAGCATTCGCGTAATCGATGCATGAAAGGATCAGGGCGCGGGTAACCATTTCTTTGGCGGCCCTAGGCAGGAGAGGGAGAAATTTCCTAAGTGATCTTAGGGTGCCGAAGCATTGCCCCGCTAGCTTCTTGATCTGAGTGGTGAACCGGAGATCTTCATTGAACCAGATCCCTAGGTTTTTGACAGACTGACCTTCGGAGTTGGGTAGTGGATATTCAGCCGGCCAGAGTGATTCCTTAAACTGCGAGGGAAAAGTCCCATACAAGAGGATTTCTAACTTGTCCTCATTGCACTTGAGCTGTGCAGCAAGGAGCCATTGAAAAAACGGCCGTAAGCCAGGCTCTAGCCCTAGCAGGGGATGAATCATTTTTACTCCATGTAAATAGGAGCTGGGTGTCATCAGCATATGCGATGATCTTAGCACCCAGCTCCTCCGCCAAATAGATCAGCGGGGTGACATACATATTAAAAAGGAGGGGACTCAAGGTAGAACCCTGCGGCACTCCAGTGGACACAATTTGTGGAGCAGAAGAGGACGGGGGCAGCCAAACCTGCTGCGATCTGTCTTCCAGAAATGATTTAAACCAGTTCCAGGCAGATCCAGTGATACCAATATCTGAGAGACGGGCCAATAGCAAGGAGTGAGGTACAATGTCAAAGGCCGCAGAGAGGTCTAATAAAATCAGAGTCGCTCTGCCACCAGCGTCCAAACACTCTCTAATTGCTTCAGAGATTTCAACAAGGGCCGTCTCTGTACTATAATTGGCTCTGAACCCCGATTGGGCTGGATGGAGCAAGCCAAAACCGTCCACAAAGCTGGTAAGCTGTTTGTTAACCGCCTTCTCACAGACTTTCGCCACGGCCGGGAGAAGAGAGATAGGGCGGTAGCTAGCTGGAATTGAAGGATCCAGAGAAGGCTTTTTCAGCAGAGGCAAAAGTTTGGCCTGCTTCCAATCTAGAGGAACAGTAGCGGTCTGCAAGGACATATTAATCAGTGTATTGACCTCTGGATTAACTGCCTCAGCAACTGAGGCTAACAACCTGGCCAGACAAGGATCTGACGGGGAGCCAGATTTGAGTGATTTCAGAATTACCAGGGAGTCTTGCAGGGCAATAGGTAAAAAGGCCGTCAGCGAAGGTGATATGTGGGAGCTCGATGTAGGAACGTTGAGGGCAGAATTCCCTTCTAGGGCGGTGGTACTAATCCTAAAATTTGCCTGGATCGCCTGGATCTTGTCAATGAAGAAACTAGACAGTTTCTCACACCAGGCGGTCGAGGTAGGAAGAGTAATAGACTCAGCACTAGGGGCCATGAAGCTCTTCACAATAGAGAAAATTTCTTTAGCATTGTTTTTAGAATGAGCGATCCGCTCTGCATAGTACAGGCTCTTAGCTTGCCGTATGGCTGCATAGTACACTTTCTGCGCTTTCCTTAATGTCGCTTTTGCTAGTGGACAATATGTTAGTCTCCAACATCGTTCTAATTTTTTGCAGTTACGTTTCTGCATTTTGAGCTCATCAGAAAACCATGGTTTCGAGGGGGAGTCTCTGGCTCGCCTAGGAGGTGGGGGGGGAGAAAGGTGCTCAACCGCCTGTGCAATCCAACTAGTAAAACTCTCCAAGGCTCCTCTCAGATCCTTGGCCAAGGCTGGTCGAGTCTCTGCCAGGGCCAGACTAAAAGTGGCCGGGTCAATTTTCTGAGACTGTCTGCCTTGGCAAGGCCGGTTCAATGATTCTTACTGCGTGGGGAGGTGATGCGTCGGTTTCTTACTGAGTCCCTCAACGATACAACAAACTTGGCTCCTCGATGCGATGCGACGATCCGGAATGATGCGTGAACTCTTACAGCCGCACAGCAGGCCTTGCGTCGAAATCAGTGCGATGATCTCGGACTTCGGAGATCCGGGCACTCGATGCGGCGTGCGGCGATTTCTCGAGCCGGGGCAGGCGCTACTACGATTTCTTCAGCGATGCGTCAGAAACAGGTGGAGATGTGTCTCTCTTCTCGAAGTTGCGTTGATTTTCCAGCTCCCAGCGGAACACAGTCTCTAGAGGTCCAAAACAACAGCAGGCACCTCTTTGCAGGTCAGAACTCCCAGCAAGGAAGTTCAAGGGAGCTGGTGGTGAAGTCGTTGTGTCTCTGAGACTTCAGAACAGGAGGCAAGCTCAGTTTCAAGGGCTTGGAGATCTTCTTTCAAGCAGGGGACACAGAAAACAGCAAAGTCCTTTTCTCCTTTCCTTGGCAGCAAGTAGCCACTGCAGGCCAACCCAGACAGCAAACAGCACAGGGGCAGTATTCCTTCTCAGCTTCTCCAGCTCTTCGCCTTGGCAAAGGTTCCGCTTGATTCCCAGAAATGATCTAAAGTTCTGGGGTCTGGGCCGCAATATTTATACCACAAAATCCTTTGTTCTCTGGTGGCAGAGAAGCCCTGTGCTCAGTCAAAACCGGTCTGTCTGGAGACAGCATTCTCCTTGGCAGACCAGGCCCATTCAGGTGAAAGGAAATCTCCTCCCCATACTCTAAATGCTGCCCAAGTCTATTCAGCCCAGCCCTGACTCATCAGGCTCTCTGGTGGCACTGCTCCTCCGCAGCCCCTGTCATCCAAAAACCAGACATGTAATACACAAACCTAGCAGAGGAACACTGGATGGCTAAGCAACAAAATACCTACTTTCTAAAGGTGGTATTTTCAAACACAGAATGTAAAAATCACCCTCACTAAAAGATGCATTTTAACATTCTGAGTTCAGGCATACTAAACTTTATTTTCCTACCTTGCTCCCAGGGGTAGGTATGTTTATAAGATGTTATAAGAAAACTACCCATTCTGTCCTATGGAAACAGGTAGCCTTGCAATAGTGAAAAACAAAATTGGCAGTAATTAACTATCAGGACATGCCACACACATCAGGGCATGTCCTACCTTTCACATGCACTGCACCCTGCCCACGGGGGTACCTTGGGCCTACCTTAGGGGTGTCTGACATGTAAGAAAAGGGAAGGTTGGGGCCTGGTAAGTGGGTGCACTTGCCAGGTTGACATGGCAGTATCAGACTGCACAAAGGCTCTGCCATGGCAGGCCAGAGTTACATTTACAGGCTGCTTATGTAGGTGGCACAATCAGTGCTGCAAGGCCACTAGCAGCATTTGGTTTACAGGCCCTGGGCACACACAATGCACTGTACTAGGGACTGACTAGTAAATCAAATCAGCCAATCATGGAAACACCAATTCATAATAACAATTTACAAAGGCGGCACTTGCAATTTGGCACTGAACAGTAGTCGCAAAGTGCCCAAAGCATCTAGACCAGCAAAACGGAGTCCAACACACAGCAAAAACACAGGAGGCAAAGGCAAAAAATGCAGGGGAGACCCACGCCAATGGTGCCAGGTCTAACAAGTATTGTTTGGCTTTATTATTACTTTTGACTCCTTTTTCTTTATTTTTCATATTATACACTTTATCATGATTTATGTGTGTCTTGCTTTGTCATACTACATCCCTGAAGAAGTTTTCGGTGGTGAACAAAACGCATTGGCTTTGTCTTTGGCTGTAACATCTAGATTTACAAAATCATGTGACGGTCTTGAGATCAAAATAAAGAAGAAATTGAACAGTCTACATTCTGATTGGACCTTTTGCTTTTTTTACTTTCTGTTGGTGCACCGTTATATGTGTTTTCCTATATTGTAGGAAGATATGGTAGGTAGGTATGATAAGTATGGCAGATTAGGTATGGTAAATACCATTGATATGGTTGGAATGCATGGTTTACTATGTATGATATGGTAGGTGAGATAAAGTATGACAACATTTTTGTTTGATATTTAACATTTCGTGTGATTAACTCATTTTCCATATTTCTTACTTACAGATCAATGCATTGTTATTGAGAAGCACAAATACATGCTGCTTTAATAAAGCACATTTTTTATATATGAGTGTTGTATATGTATTTTATTTATATACATAGATTTATATAGTGCAGATAATTATAAATGCAGTTAAAGGTAAGGTGACTAGACGTCCCGTATTTCCTCATCCAGTTCTGGTTTTGAGAGGACTGTCCCAGCGTCCCAACACATTTATGAATTTTAAATAAATGTCCTGGTTTTTGGGACTGCGGTCAGGTCATTCTTCATAACAAAATTGAAAGGTAGGCTCTCCTTTCACAGGCCCTTCAGAAATTTGAAATAATGTAAGTAATTTATCTCTTTCTGCCAGGCAGCACAGGAGAAGGTTAGTTCCCTGCTCTCAGCAGAGAGACAGAGTTTGGAGAAGAACAGGGTGGCGCAGGGTGGATGTTCTGCCATAGGTAACGTAGCTTTGTAAGTGTGTGTGTGTATATATATATATATAAATATATATATATGTCAATATATATATACATGCACACACACATTTACAAGCCTAGCACACATATATATATATAGATACTAATATATAATTATATATCTATATAGATATAGATATGTATAGATATATAGACACACATTTACAAGCCTAGCATATATATATATAGGCACACATTTATAAGTCTATGCAAAAAACTGGACAGGTCAGAGATAGAAGTAAGACTAAAGGCTTTAGTCCTACTTTTGTGTCTCACTTGTCCCGGTTTTTGCATCTCAAAATCTGGTCACCCTAGTTAAAGGTCTTACATCAAAATACAATAATCTGGGGAGAAGTCTGCAGTGGCATAAAGAAGAGAGAGAAGGGTGGAGATGAAAGGTGGGGAAGGTGACATGTGGGAAGAGACAGCGGGGAAAAGGAAGGATGGGAAGGAGGAAGTGAGCTTAGGTCCGGGCTAGGAGTAGAAGTGGAGCTGGGATAAGGGGTTTAAGAAAAGCATGATATAGAAGGGGTGTTATTGAGGTGGGGCAGAGTAGATGCAGGATGTGATAGGATGAAGGGTAGAGCAGGAGCAGAGATGGCGAGAGGTGGAGATAAGGAAGAGGGAAGAGCAGAAGTATAATTTAAGAGACAGCGAAGAGTGGAAATATTGGTTAGTAAAGCATGAACACACTATGATTTACTGAGAATCGGATTACTTTGGCAACTTTGATAACTGAGTTAAGTATAGTCTAAAAGGAAGAGTCTTAAAAACAAGCATTGGCAAAGTCTAATAAGTCTCGCCAATGCAAGATCTTTTGGCTTTGTCAATGTTTTTTTAGACAGCATTGACCACATCATCGTGCTTTTTTAAAGTCATGTTGCACAACAGCCCATGCTGCTGTGCAATATGTTAAAAAAAAGCAGGTGGGGAAACACGAGGGAGGCACAGGGAAGCAGAGTGGGTGGGAGCAGCAACAAAGAGAGAAGTGAAAAACAACCCAATGGAGGTGTGGGGAAGGTGGGAGGGAGCACCGGCCAGAGGGGCAGCAACATGGATAAGGGATCAGTGGGAGGGGAAATAAGAAATAGTACCTCAATTTAGCATGAGCAGCAGACAGGCTCTAATTAAGTTCCATCAACAGATGTGACCCTTGGCCTCCACAGGCCGTTTTGAAGGCAGCAAAGAAGATTGACACTGAAGCCAACAAATGGTAAGTATGGGTGGGCTCCAAGCCCATTATTGTAAACAATAACGTCTCACAAGCGAGAGCACATGCGCCACATGTGCTGTAGCAGGTTCGACCAAATAAAAATGACAGAAATATAGAAGAGTTGGTGCAGTTCAGATTTCTGTAGGCAGAGTGTTACAGAACAATGAGGCAGCTTATTGAGAATGATTGATGAAGGGCGTATGGAGTTCAAAATAAGGGGATTGCTACAAGGAAGTTCTTCTTTTGTGTGAGTGTGCTGGAGTCTGGAAAGATCTTTAGGAGGTTGGTCAAGTAAGACAGGCTTTGGAATGGATTGATTTGAAGGGTAGGAATTCCAGCTTTTAATTGATTCTGGCCTTGATAGGAAGCGAGAATCCCACAATTAGGTTTGGGGAGATGTGTTGGAATTTCATGGCTAAGGATAGTTGTGTGACTTTCGCATACAAGATCGCTTTAAATGTCGTGAGGGCAGATTGGACCGTCCATGCCAATACCCCATTGTCAAAGTCAAGCCAATAAAGAATTAAGACATGCACTGTAGTTTTCATGGTTTGAGAATTGGTTTGAACTTTTTTAACATCTGAATATAGAGGTTCACACTCTTGGCAATTTTATTAAGGTGATGTAATGTAATGACATGAGATTTTATAGAGCAAGATAAATACCCTAAACAAAGGACATCCTGGTGCTAAGAAGCCTCTAAAGCAATCTCTCAGAAAAGATAGGTTTTCAGTCTTTGGTCCGTACAGAGATGTTTTTTGAACTTGCAGGGTGTGTTGGGAAGGCCAACAAAAATACAACTAGTATAGTTAACATTGCACCTATAGGCCAATTCACAGGTTAAAGGTACTAAGAATATAGGTACTACTCATGAACATGCTTCTTATATTTCAACATTTATTTTCTCCTTCTGCCCTTGTGTTCCTTCAGCAGCAACAGAAGGCTAATAATTTGATTCTTTGACAGTAGTTCAAGTACCTGGGTGCCAATAGGAGTCAGAAGTCCTCAGGTTTTCTTTTCTCCAGCAGTCAAATAAAGGGGCATATTCACAAACCCCTATTGCCACAACAACGTCACTTTCAGTGACGTTGTTGTGGCGATAGGGGCTTCGCCTTATTCACAAGGCAGCATTAAACCACTTAACGCTGCCTTGTGAATAAGGCCCCCTTCACGCTGTGTTTAGCGTGAAAGGGGTGGGCAGTGGGTGTTGTGGTGGGCGTTCCACCACAACACCCATTGATTTTGACGCTATCGCCTATTCACAAGGGCAGCGTGAATAGGAGGTAGCGCCAAAATTAAGACCAGGAAAATCCTGGTCTTAAGATGGCGAAATGAGGAGAAATGCTTAATTTCTCCTCGTTTTTGCTTTTCCATGTGTGCTGCCTTGTGCAGCACACATGGAAAAAGCAAAATGCCATGGTTTGTTCATGTACAGGAAGGTGTCCCTTCCTGTACATTAACAAACCATTTTTAAAATGCCGTTTTGTAACCTACATGTGTGCTGCATGAAGCAGCACACATGTAAGTTACAAACTGGCATTTTAGGTTTGCTTATGTGCAGGAAAGGACACCTTCCTGTACATAAACAAACCTCCCTGCTTTCAGACACCCTTGCACTCTGGTGCAAGGGTGCCTGCGTTGGCGCTAAGTTGTAAAACTTAGCGCCATCGCAGGGGGAAAAGCAAGGCTGCACCATTTCCTTGTGAATATGGTTCAGCCTTGCTTTTCCGAAGTGGCGGAGAGAGGCGTTAAGCGAAGAAGGCTAACGCCTCTCTCCGCCACTTCCTTGAGAATATCCCCCTAAGTCTTGTGGAGGTGATGATAAGGCACATGTCTTATTCTTTGCACCAGCCAGATATTAGGCAATTCCCTATGGCTAATAGTGACAACTTTCCCATCAAAATCCAACCTCCTTGTCCAGCATATCCTTTCACAGTTTACTGCAAACAATCTCAGAGTCCCTCATCCAAGAAAGCTATAGTCTTCTTCCCTCTGTAGTAGCTTTGTCCTTCTTTATACCTCCAAAATTCTCTTTTCTTCCTATTGGGAATACAGGGAAATGTTTTGTGCACAACTCAGTTAATTTCCTTACTTAGGTTAATGCTTTTGGAACAAAACAGCACACCCCGGATCTACTTCAACACTCTCCTTATTTTTAACTTTGTTTAATGACATTTTAATGTATATATGTGTGTGTGTGTAGGTATGAATGTATAACGTATATATGTATGTATATATATATATATATACAAAATATATACATATATGTGTATATATACATATATATATATATTCACACACACACACATATATCCTTTTTTCTAAACACTAAGAAAAATAAAAAAAAGTGCATTGTTTTTTCAAATTGTAAAATCTATATCAGGTTTCATACCCACCGCTTTAGTAACAATGATGCCACCCTTTCTTTGCTTCTGTTGTCAGCAAGACTCACAACATTTACAATGTTTACAACATAAAAATATAATGGGAAATCAGTCCTAGATCTACCGCAGGTCAAGAGATGCTTCACTTGACCTAGGACCGTGTTTGTCCCACTGAGTATATGATACTTGCACTATAATATGTTATAATTCTTAATGTTAATATACCCAAATGATCCCCAGGTTATTTAGGACATACGATTTACTCCTTAGCCATAAATATCATTGAAGCATTTCAGCCTCCAAACTACAGGACTTCTCCTAAAGTGAGACCTTTATCAAGAGTTGGATTTGGTATTCGTGGGTATCCAAGTAAACCTTTGTGCAGGACTTAGGCTTTCTTTAAGGTGTGGTATAAGGCTCTTCATCCCACAAGGGCTGCAAACATGAAGGTCTCCATCATCCTGGTGGATGACTGCCCATCATATTTAGAAATCTCTGTGTGCCTTTTAGAGATCACTGTTGCCTTCAAATGAGCTACTGCCATGGCAGCTCCTTGGAGGTAGCATAGCATTGACCAGCATCCTCCATATTTATTGCAGCTGCTCAGAAAACTCTTTGGTTTTCAAAAACAAACGCTAGAAACAGAGGTTTGTTTCTGAAAATCAAAAAAACAAATGGGCATGACAAGAAGGTAATTTTCTCTGAAGGTGTTCGAGTCATAAAAAAAAAATTCTGTCTGGACCACTAGGCTTTTCCTGGTGGCACTGAACAGGAAAAGAGTACAATATCATGTCCACCTTACACATGAAAGATGGTCTGCAGTACTCAGATCGATTTCTACTAGCAGAGCCCGTGGAGCTTCTGCCATCCGAAACTTGATGAATCATCTGACTGTAATCGAGTGGTTAAGCGGACAGTTTGGTGGACAGAGGTCTCCACCCAGCCACCCGAACTCTATATATGGCTGTTAGCTATTGTTTAGTTGCCTGTTTTCCTTGACCAACTCAAATCTTTCTAGTACGTACGAGGGGTTCTCTTTCATCAGTTCTGATGTTTTTACTAATTATTTCTTCTCTTACCTGATGTGATACTTTGGCTTTCAGACCAAGGGGCAGAAGGGTCTCTTGCTGATTTTACTTGACAAAGTTCACATAGGGTTAGGAATCAAATTTGATTAGAGAAAATTCTTTTTGGGAGAAATTCGTGCCTTTTTAAAACTGCAGGAAAATCACAGTGAGAGATCGATACTTTCCGAATTGCCATGTAATGGACCAAATTACACGATTTTACGAAGGGTTGCCTTTGCCAACATTTATATGGCTCCATCTTTGAACAAGATTCACAGTGCAGGTGTTGGATAAAGGTCACAGGTTGTTTTAAAACATTTGTCCAGTCTGGTTCACTACATCATCATCTACAGCATGAAATAAATATTGAAAATGAAATATCACCGACAGGCATTGATATTGCTTTGGGACATACCTTCTGGGCGAAAATCAAATAAACACAAAAGACAAATTAATGTTCTGTCTCCTGTGTTTTAACATGTATGGACACAATGCTTAAGAAAACCGTAGTTAATACATTTCATGGCTATGTAGACCATAAGATAAACGAAGACCATTTGAAACCTAGGCTTCATTCTCCTCATGGAGTGAAAATGGTTTTCAGCAAGGTGGCCTCCATTTGTTTTAGAGAAGGGAATAAAGGTATCTCTTCATTCAATGGTCTAATTGGGATGTTTCAAGCATCAAGTAAATCATGCAATAAATAGGAATTCTCCAAAACCTCCTAAAACAATGGTTCTTAATTTGGGATCCGCGGACCGCTGGGACTCTGTGACTGGTTTCGCAAAGAATATTAGCAGATTATTCAAATATAAATACAGAAAAAAGCAAATTGTAAAGTTAAACATTTTAAAATACGTACATGTGAGGAACTTGAAATTGAAGGCTAAAAATTAAATTAGTATCTGAGCTTGATTTGTAGGAGGACAAATGTTTTGCACAATGATGGCTTCCATGAAAGCACTGGTATGCAGCAAAAAAAAAAGAGCAAACACTAGGAGTAAAAAATACAAAGTGATATGCCAGAGTCTAGAATATTTCTTAATTAAAACAAATTTTGAAAAGCCCCAACTTTACCATCAAAACTAAAATTTCAAGATATATCGTAAAAGGTCCACAGATAATATCCATAAATTGGACAGATTGGCCAAATATTACAACAAAAGTTATTAAAGAGTAATCCATGAGAAGATCACAAACGAGTAACCCTTGAGATGATCCCAATCTACTACATTTATGGACCTGTCAGTTGGTTTCCCACAAAATTTCCCCAATTTTCACCTGAGCTATAAAACAAAAAATAAATAAATATGTAAAACTCTGCATGCATGTAAAACTTTGCATGTTCAAGCACCTTAAAAACTGTCTCGCTGCATTTTGGCCCATCCCAGCGCATAGAAACATTTTGGATGAGCTTTCTGTTATTAGATCATGCTGGTCCTGTGGGAAAGTAAAACCTTGAAATGTACTCTTTGAGTTTCACTCTCAGTGACATCAATTAAAACAGCTGCGCTCTCGCAAATAAGGTGCTACAAAATTCTCCTGAAGTGGGCAGATTTCTAGACAATCGTCATTACCCCAGAATGCTCCCATAGAGACTGTGCCGGAAAAAAACCGACAGAAATCAGCAAACGAAAGCGATCCACTATGCAATGGTGGATCTTCAACATGCAGACCAGTAAAATGTGCTTGGAATTTCAGTGTTATATACCATCTAGCTTGTAAGTTAGAATAGAATTGTCGAACCTGAAATTCACTCTGAGATTGGTGAATGGTTTGCTAAACCTGCGAAGGTCAATGCAGTAATACTTTCTCCAAAGATTCGATAGACTAGTAAGGAAGGTGTCCTCTCAGTGCTTAATTTGTGCTGGTGCTTTCTGGTGCTTAGCACCGGCACTTATTTATTAGGGCCGGGTCTACCTGCGTGCCAGTGCCAACTCACATCAAGGACTGCACGTGTGTCCAGTCACACAATATGATCGACTATTTACACTCTGTCTCTCCGTTGAAGAGTGCTTAGCCGATAACAAATCCATGCTGCCCTTCAGTCAGTGTTGCCCGTTGGACGGGACACTGATTGGGCTGGATTCGGTGTTGTGGGGCTGCCGCGGCAGCAGGCTTTACGTAACCTTTTTAAAATTCCAAGCCCGCCCGGCCGCCCCGCCCTTTCATCAATCATGAGCACATTGCGCATGTGTCAACGCACTGGCAAAGGCAGTCTGTTCGGCATGACGCCAGGCGGCACTGTAATTTGAAACAGCATGTCATTGTGAACTGTGCAGCAGAGCAGCATCAGGCCTCTTAATAAAGGCTGCAACCAGTCCAGTCCGTAATTGCAGTAAGTAGTAACCAACCAACGCTGCTTTTTATTGTTTGAGTGTGCGGTCACCGCAGCGTAGTGGTTGTGGTTGGTAAACCGGGTATTAAGCCAAGTACGATACGCGGTGACTGTGAGTCAGTGACTCTGATCCGAGCAATCATGGCCCTGGAGCCGGGCACCGTGTGCAGTGAAATCCCACCAGGCCGGGGCGGGTTGGTTTTGTTACTGGGGCCTATTTTTTTTTACCAAAATCGGCCCACAGTAACAAAATTAGAAGTCCGCTTTCCTGTGCTACCTTTGGGTCTTAGAGTGTCCTCTCCGGCGGCCTTGTCAGTCACTGCCTCTGGGCCTTGTCCTATCTGCTCCTTGATATGCGTCTTTTGCGGCTAGAGTTAGACGTGCTGCAGCTCCTGGTGATGGTCTGCCCTATGTTGAGTACATTGCTGACACACACCTCTGTGTTTTCTTAAGTGGTGCATGCTTTCTTTTCTCTAGTGAGCTTCTGGCTCGCCCAGTGGTCGAAGTGGGAGGATCGCCAGGGCAGGGCCCCTTCGTCTTTAATTGAATTGAATCCGTTCCCCTACTTGTTTATTTTACAAATGCATCCTAGGATGGCAGAAATGGCTAAGGCCTATAGATAAGGCTTGGCTGTTCGTGGCCGTTCAGGGATGGGCCCAGAGAACTGCCTGCCCAGAGAAGACAAGGACAGTGTCCACTTCTCCTGCTCTGCCTCTGGCAGCTGCCCCCCTCTTCTCTCTTGCTCTCCTTCTTTCTCTTATTCCCCCTCTTTCTGTCTCGCTCCTTCTCACTTGCTGAAAACCGTGACTTCAAGACATGGTGCTTACCCTCTTGTTCCTCTCTGTTCCTTTATTTGTTCCCCTGTGAAATGAATCCAAACAAAAACACTTTTGCTGAAAATGTCTTTTTCTGACATTTTTCTATGTTTCTATGTTTTTCTATGTGCAGCCTCTGGACGGAGAGAAATAAAAGGTTCAAAATATGAAGAAAAAAAATGTGGCCAGATTGATTTTATTCACACCCAAACATATTAGCACCACTTTACAGAATTTGCCAGGGGAACACTACTTTAGTTTTCGCGTCTTTTTTTAATAGCATTGTTTTTACACGGGTCGGGAAGTGCACCATTCCTGGAGGTACTGCAATACCTGATTGTTGGCCTAAGCTTAAACCAGCTAGATAAGAAAACGCCTGTGTGTGTATGGTGTGTGTATGAGGGTAGGTCCAGGATTGTGTGTGAGGATAGATGCACATGTGTGAATGAGGGTAGGTCCATGTGTGTTAGTATTTGAGAGTGAGTCCATGTGTGTGTATCAGGAAAGGTCCAAGCATAAACGTCCACATGTGTGCGAGGAAGGCCCAAATACGGCACTGGTGAAACTTATCTACCACAACAACCAATCATGTTACATGATATTATAGCAATAAAAAAGAAAAGTATCAGCTGGGAGCGGCAGGGGGATGAAGTTGTTACTGAATACACAAGAATCTGCTTGCAAGGAGAAGTTTGATAGCAATCTCATAAGTTCTGCAATGAAAAAGTAGTATGTGGATAAAAGGCACAACGAATAATGTGCTTGACCAAAATAGGCCTATGCCTCAGAACGCAAGGGAGCCTCATCCATCTTGAAGGTCTGAGGCCCTCTGAGAAGAGTAAAGAGACCTGCACTCCAGGACCAGCGTAGCACACGCTGGTTTGTGGGTCAGAGGCTGGGTGTGTCTCATATTCACTGGAGTTCAGCGGAATGTGAAGAGGGTCCCTGGAGAGGTACATGGATAAAACCGTTAGGTCAGAAGGAGAATTATGCATTGCATTTAAATAGGGCTCCATTAACAAGTGTAAAACTGACAAAATAATGAAGTGATACTATCATAAAATGTGCCACATTATGCTGCATGATTTGCCTTTTCTTCCCGCATAATTTACTCAACCCTGCCGCATAATTTGGCCCGCCCCTGATGCGCAATTCCAGTGGCCCTGCCTATTGGCATTGCAAAATGCAACAGGCAGGCCATATGGTCAAGGAGTTTTTCCCATTGCCGATTCTTTTATTGCCTACTGAAGCTGGAATCCATCATGGGCATATTCAAAGTTTCTTGCTTCTCTGGAGGGAATCCTATCAGGTTCACTCTATCCAATCCAGTTAGGAGCTGAGTTCTTCAGGTGATTCAGGGCCCTGTGCTCTATAGAGGTCAGTGTAAAAGCCTAAAAAGGCTGTTTATGCTGTTTTGTGCAGTTCATGGCCTATCATAGGTATGTGTCATTTGTGTGATGCTCATTTCGGGTTTAAACAGCCATGCAAGTAGTTTGCCTGCTTTATCTCCCTAATAGTCTTTGTGGATTAGGTTTTCAGTATATATGAGGCAGCACAGAGTTGTCAGGAGCACTGCATGATCCTGCCCGCCAACTGTAAATATTGCTGGCTGAGAGGGTCATGTATTGGCGCCTGTTCTAGGTCATTTAGTGTTTTATCTGGTGTTGTCAGTACCCTAGCCATCGTTTTCCTGGCACCACACCGAACTAATGTTGAGTACCATAGCCACCACTAAGAAGGCTTCCCATTCGATTAGCATGCTAGTAGCTGACCTCTCGTTTTCCTAGGAGTGTTGGATGATGTCTCTCAGTGTTTCCTTGAATATTTGGTCCTCAAAAATGGTGCCTTGCAATTTCCAAGTCAGAAAAGACTTCATATCTATCGAGAGGGGATTTTGGTCTGATAGAGTTTTGGCTAGGTATTATGTGTTTGATACAAGTGTCTGGAGGGAGTTGGAGCCAATAGAGGAAGTGGGTGGAGCCAGTGGAGGAAGTGGGTGGAGCCAGTGGAGGAAGTGGGTGTGGCCTCCAATAAACATTTGAGCACCTGGACTTCATATTTTACAAATTAAGCACTGTGTCCTCTGCTGCATGTGATAACTAACACAGCAAACCAATGAAAGGCCGACCCCCGGCAGTGATTGGCCAATGGATGTTAAATACATCCGCAGAAATAACACAAGTGGAGGAACTTTCAGGAAACTCAGCTAAACTGAACTGATGTGTGTTTCTCATAGAATGCATGTTTAGGCCCATATTTCTGCCTTCAATGTTTTCGTCTGTTTTACTTATTTTGTTGACATATTTTCCTTTTTTTGTTGATTTTAAATCATGTGAGCACTATGAAGTATACATGAGACAACAATAATTCCAGGACTACTATATGTTCCTTTAACTCGTCCTTATATATCAGTTCTTTTTAAGTGAAATTGTAACTGAAATAGATATTTTATTGATAAAAATGTGTTAATATGTAACGTTTTTCATGTATCAGTTTTTACAAACCAGTTTAATGAAAGAACTTGCCACTAGATAACAATATTATTACGAACTGCCAGACTTTCAACTTAAACGTGTTGCAATCTGATCCCCCCCACACTTTTGGGGAATCACCTGTTATGTTCAGTATAACAATGTTACAAATTCCTCATCAAGTCTCAATTTCCGAAAACCAAATGCATTGATACAAAGCGGGTTGCACTGCAATCTGTTTCAAAAGGATGAACAGTAACAAGTACTAACTATGGTGTGCTCACTTTGAGATCTTGGCATGATGTCTTTTTTAATATCAGAGTTTTGTTGGAATATTTTAATTATAATTCTCCAGCAGGAAAGTATCTAGAAATATTGGACAAGCTCCTAATACACAGTTCAGCTTAGACATTGAGGAGGATGTTCACAAACTGCATTTTGAAGTACGTTTTGTAGTACTACAAAACATACTACAAAATGGTATTAACAAAAGTAGGTGCCGAGTTTACTCTTTCTCCTCTCCTATATTTATATGTGTGGACAACTCCACTCCAACTGCGGAGTCTCCGTACATGTAAGTATACATTTTGGTAGTAAATGGTCGAGGTACCCAGTGGAGTGGCTGGAAAATGGGCAATACTTACATAAAGGGGATTAGGGAGGACTAAGGAGGGGTTTAGAGAGGGTCAGGGAGAGGATAGAGGGACGTCAGCCCAGGGCCAGCTTTAGAGCTAGTGATGCCCGGTGCAATAATCTTTTTTAGTGTCCCCCATGACCTCCTCCTCAGATTCCCCCACTACCACCTGGCCAAATTGCCTCTCATCTCTCCATAGCCCCTCTCTCACATACATTTCATTTGTTTTAAAGTGCTGTTAAAGGGTGGCTTTATTTATCCACTCAGCTAGCCACATAAAATATAGATCTGTTCTTTGCAGCACTCATATTAACCTTCTGCGCTACTTTATGGCGAGTCAGAACTGCCACTAGACAAAACTCCAATCTCTCTCTCTAGCAGGGCCATTAATCACAAGCGTCATCATTTTTATTGCTGCCTGAAAACTGGACACACAAGGAATTCTGCAGCAGGTGCTTTTGAATCGTAAGTTATTGCTAAACACAGCACCCCTACTGAAGTCAGTGCCCCCCCTCCAGGTCAGCGCCTAGTGCGGCCTCACCAGTTGCACTGCCCTGAAGCCGGCCCTGCATCAACCCATCCACGAAAGAGTAAACCTATAACTATTCACAAATTGCTCTTCTATTGTTACTACAGCCAAAAAGGGACCCAAAATTTGTAGTAAAGTACTCCAGCTCAGAAATGCAGCAAGTCTAGAACCAAACATGGCCAACCACTGGTTTTGCAACATCCTCCCATCTAAAATAATGGAGTTAGGGACTTAAGAATAAAACCCCAATTAAAAAATAATGCTAAACAAAAGTAAATTATTTACCATAGGCTTTTTTGTGTTAAATTCTGTTTATTGATTTTCACAAATTATTAACATGGTTGCAGTGCAGTTTAGGGTCTACCCTATTAAAGTAAATACAAGTCAAGGTGCAGACATAGACATACAAGGCTAACATTGAGTACAATATACCCGTCCTGCGGGGGGGCAGAAAGCATACATATTAAGGTTACAAACCCTGCGGTGTCCCAGCTGCCCCGGGTGTACCCTCCTCGGTCCCATTCGATGTAGGAGTGAACCGCGGCGGTGTTGAAGTGCCACCAATGTCCCGCGACTCCCGCAGGTAAGAATGGAATGGTTGCCATATGTCGAAGGGCCTAGCAGTAGGTGGTTGTAACTGTGCATAAGTTTTACTGTTGGTGTTGCAATAGGTCATACTACCCAGCCATGAGTGTACTGTAGGCGTGCGTTTACTACCCCATTTAATGGCCACTTCGCGTTTGGCGATAAGCAGTGCGATGGAAACAAACCGTTGTTTGGATATGGGGAGGTCATGCGTGTACCCAAGCAACGCCATTAATGGTGTGGGTGTGATCACCATTTCTATCATTCTTGAAATTTCCCTAAATACTGCTGTCCAGTAACCCCCTATTTTAGCGCATGTCCACGTAGTATGTGCAAAGTCCGCATCTGGGGAGCGACATTTGGGGCAAGAATGGATCGAGATGGGTCGATACGATGTAGTGCGCTGGGTGTCTTATACGCCCTCCAAAGGAATTTCAAGTGCAACAATTTGTGACGGTGTTGGGAGAGACCCAGCGAATTTGTGTGCAACACCTACCCCACTGTATATCAAAAATAGGATGGCCAAGGTCCCGCTCCCAAGCCGCACGCACCCCAGAGTCTCGGGACGGCAGCAAGGCCACCACAGCCTTATACATTCTGGCCATAAGATGTGTCCCTTCCCCTTCTTTGATGATGCCTGTCAGGATTGGGAACTCAGGGGGTTCTAACCGGTAGCTGTAAAAGTCGGTTCTCAGGGCTCTCTGAAGTCTCTGCAAAACAAAGTGGTCCATGAATGTAGCCTCTCGAATGCGGGGGTCTTCCGTGCGTGAGAAGACATGCCCTTTAGGGAATAGATCTCCAAATGTTGCCAAGTGGAATTTGGCTATCTTGTGCGTTACAAGCTTTTCCTGCAGAATGGGGATCCAGTCATTTCCCGCTAGCGGTATTTCAGGTGAGTACAGTATACGTGATCCAGTTATATTTAATAATTTGTGCCATGCCCAACTATTTGTAGAGAGTGTTTGAATGACCCGCACAGCTTGCGGGAACTCGACTGGCAGCAGGGTCTCAAGTGATGTCGGGAGCGCCAAATCGGGCTCCAGCCTGAAATAGGGAATCCTAATATCCGCATGGTACCAGTGCCGAGCGAAGCTCGCCTGCACCACCAGATAGTAGATATGAAAATTTGGTACCCCAAACCCTCCTCTCTCATATGGCAGCGTTAGTGTGTCTCAGCTAATGCGAGGTTGCTTACCGCCCCACACAAATCGTATCAGCAGTGTTCGAAGGGTTGTGAAGAAGCTATTATATAATGGAATTGGGATATTGTGGAAAAGATATAGAAATTGTGGAGGACAACCATTTTAACATTGGCTATTCTACCCGCCATCGACAGGGGGAGCGACAACCAACGCTCTATGTTGCGTCCCAACTTTTCCATTACTGGACCATAGTTCAACTGTAGGATACGATCCTTCTCTCTATGTATGTGGATCCCGAGGTATTTAATGGACTCCTCACACCACTTCAGTGGATAATCCGCAAGCTTGCCACAGGGTGCCTCTGTCAGCTGGAACACCTCTTATTTACCATAGTTAAAAATATAAATACATGCATTTTAATGTTTAAAATATGTTTAGATACATAGTACATATTTTTAGTCTAATTGTCAAATATTATAATAACCTTTATTACATATGAAAATTAACGTAAAGATAAACTGTATTAAAATATAATTAAATTACTTTACAAAAGTTCTATTCATCATTTTTAATCATTATGAATGCATAATAAAAAATATTTTTATTTTAGGTGGTAATTTATTTTTTAATTAAAATTTCAGAAAAGTAAATGTAATTTAATTTATTATGAGTACAATGACAATTTAATTCAAAATTGAGTTAATAGTGCTGCAGATTGTTTTATTTAGTTCTGTATTTAAAATAATATAGAAAATGAATTTACAATAATATTTGTCAAAAATAATTTTTACATTTTTTTAGTCTGATACATATTTTTAATTTTCCCTACACTTTACGATCGGGAGACTCAGCAATTAGGCTTGAGGCCCCGCATGGTAACCACATGGTAAAGTGTAGGGTATTAAAAAAGTTAATCAATCTAAGAAAATGTATTGAAAATAATTTTATGATAAATATTAATGTGCATGTAATTTATAAATAAATAAAGTAAATAAAAAATGCTACAGCACTTTTAGCCTAATTTTGAATTAAATCTCAATTCATGTAGAAATAGTCAAACAAAATTACATTATTTTTGTAAGGTTTAAATAAAAAAAATCCCACCTTAAGTTAAGAAAAAATAATTTTTATTATTAATGATTAATAATTATTAAAAGGGATGTGAAAATGTATTAAACATAATTTACATATATATTTCATAATATGTGTTTTTGAAATTTATTTTTTTCATAACAAAATTTTATTGTTTTCAGAAGTAGTGGCACACGCATAGCATGCACATTGCAGTCCCACACAGGGGACTCCCAGGAGCCATTTACCATATTCCCAGTATCCACTCGCTCCCTTCCCACCACTTTAGGTAATGCCCACCGTTCAAGCCATAATACGCCTACCAATTCCCCCATATCCTGCAATGGTTTTTGGGGCATCCACGTGCTATATAGATTGGTTCTTCTAATTTTGCACATCAGTCCATACATGCCCTCCTTTCCCTCAGTGGAGGAGTGTTGGGAAGGTGGATTATTAGTAAGGGTCAGTATGCAACCACCACTAGCAATAAGGCCACCAACACAATATAAGGCCCCAAAAAGGCCTCATTAAAATATTCCCTTGTTCAACTCTTGGTAGCTGGCAACGAGCAGGCAGGCTTAACATAGGAGACAGGTGTGTAAAGCATATAAAAACTCCAATACATTAAATAAGTAAGTCACAACACACAATAAAAATCCAACACCAATTTATAAAAATAGGAAATATTGTTATATTTAAAATGGCACCAAAACGTATAAAAATCTAATGTAGGAAACTGGAGACATGAATTGTTATAGAATAAACTCTTTCTAGTGCTTGAAAACCAATAGTGTCAAATTGGGACATCTGGTCGCACATGACCGGTACAAAGTCAAAGTTTGAGGCCGACAGCAATGGAGTCCTGGTTGCATACACTAAGGGGGAGGCCTTGGTCAAAATTTTACCTTCACTCTTAGAAACATTTCTGGAGGATGTTCTCTCGACGTCGATCGGGCCTCTCCAGCAGGCCGGATTTGCAGTGGCTTCCTGCAGAGTCCTCGATCAACTCCTGGAAGTCTTGAGCTCCGGAGCTTTCAGTGGGAAGAACCTGATACAAGGCCAATTCATGGTGCGAGGTGGTCGGTTTGACTCTCTATGTTGGGTCGGTCACCTTATGGAGCTTTTTCCAAAAGTTGCTCCAAACTTCTCCAAACTTCGGAACTTCTTCCTGAAGTTCTCTTGAGGGTTCAAAGTGTCCCAAACACAAATCCAAGGTTCCAGAGTCTCTGAGTTGCTCCTCTGAAGTTGGAACTACAGTCCCCACAATGCACCAGGCCAAATCCATTAAAGCCCAGCTGAAGGTGGTCAGCTGTTTTCTTCTTGCTGGAGATGATGCAGGTGGAGCTCTTTTAACCTGTTGCTATCAGGGAGACCACACCTCTTTTTGAAGCAAGACAAAGTCCTTGGGGCTGTAGTTCCTTAGTGTGCAGCAGGTGCAGTCATTTAGAGTGCAGTCTTCTTGGTGCAGGCCAGGGTTCCAGCAGGGAAGCCCTTCTTCTTCTTGTAGTTTCAGGCAGAAGATTTGAGATGCTATGCAGCTCCCACAAAAATTATCAAATGTTCTGGGGCGATAAGTATGGGGGCACTCCTGTCAAATGGGGTGTGGGGTGCCCCCAAAAAGCATGTCATCTTCCTCCAAAGTGTGGCATATTCTCCCACAAAGCACTGTACATTTAAAATTCAAGATGTAGAATGTCTCTCTTAGGGAGTAAGATCTGGCTAAGCCAATCCATTGGTGTGGCTCATTTCCCTTAATACTCCCCTTTTAAACCTCCATCAGATTCCATTCCTGGACCTCCCATCTGGCTTTGGGCCTGGCTGGCATTCCTTACTGTCCTGCTCTCTTTGAACATCAGTTTGTTTACCCAGTCCCCATCCTGGCCTGTTCTCTGCAGCTGTAAATCTCCCGCCACCCACCAGATAACCTCTGTCTCTATGCAGGCCACTTATCACCTCATCAAAGCAGTTTGGCTTGGCCTGGCAAGGCTGGCCAATCAGGAGAGGCTGCTAGAAGGCTGGATGTTGGCTCATAGAAAAGAAAGTTCTATAACTTCTTTTCTGTGCATTCAACAGTGGCAGCTTGTTGGATTTATCATTACCAATCCTTTAAGTCCTTGAAATGTTATTTTAGCTCACTCCTGTCAATAGTTATACTTTATTAAAGTATTTCCATGTTAGCATACGGAGCTCAAATACTACATTGGGGAAAATGAAATTGGCAGTTTTTCCCCTCACCAGGGCATGTAAAACACCTTTTAAAATGTACCTGCTTATTTTTACATGGCACTCTACTCTGGGGACACCTAGGGCAGACCTTAGGGGTGACATATGTAAAGAAAAGGTAGTTTCATACTTTGGACGGACCTTTAAATCCAAAGTCGTATTTGCACATAATTTCAGTTTAAAAGCAGCCTGCAAAGATTAAGATTAAAATACTTGTAGAGCTCATGGCTGCCTCGGCAATGAGGCATCCCAGCGCTAAAGCAGGACGAAGTGGGGAGGAGTTAAAGTTGAGAGAAAAGCCAGGTCTTCACAAGCCGTCTGAAGACCTGGTGGTCAGAGTTGCTGCGGATGTGTAGAGGAAGAGAGTTCCATAAGGCGGGGGCCAGTCGCCTGAAGGAGCGACCGCCAGATCTGGTCCTTCGTATGCGTGGAATTCGTGCGAGGATCCGGTTTGGCGAGTGCAACGCAGGGCAGGGCTCACTTTTAAAATGACAACAGACAACACAGCAATGCACTCTTAAGTGCATGAAATCTGCTGGGCCTCTAAATCTACATGCTCTACCATATACTAGGGGCTGAAAGGTAGTATGTCAGTGCCAATTGTAATCACACCTAATTACCGCATACCTTTTTTAATCAGAGCACCAGCACTGTGCCTGTTTAGCAGGACCAAGGGCATAGTCAGTCAGTTACCACCAGTATTAGTCAAACAATAGATGTGATCAGGGAAAAAAGGATGACTTTCCCACAAAGAGCACCTGGTGCTTTCCCGTGTTTCACAATGGCATTCATTTTTAATGCAAAAAAGTTATTAAAATATTTTTTAAGTAAATTAAAAATATGTACCATTATTATATTTTTTTTTACTAGTAACTTACATTTGTAAGCTAGGCTCTAACCCCCTTTTAAGGGGTGAAGGCGTGCAAGTTACATTTTTGAGTAAGTTTATACTCAGATTTTGTGAATAGGCAAAAGTAATAAAGTTACTCAAAATTTAAGAGTACATTTACTCACAAGCGTAAGTTATCTTTGTGAATAGCCCTGTATGGGCCTAATTCATAAATTATTTCCTTTGAGTTGCTCCTGGAGTACTCCTTACTAGGTATTACTAAGTATTACAGGAGTAAGTCATGTCTACTTACATCAAAATCTTTGTGAAACAAATTCTACATGTTCTTAAAAACTTCCTAAAGGGAAAGGTAAAGTTTTCATTTATGTACATATGTGTGAGTTCAAATCTACTTTGGAATAGGGGTGTACATAAAGAAAGGCATAAGCAATGCACACATTTAAACTAAGAAAGCTCAGCTTCCTTGCTCACCTCTGTAACATTCATGACTTTGATTGCAGCCAATTGTCCAGTCTTCACATGACGACCCTGTAAAATGAACAATATGTAAGCAAAGGCATTGCACTGGAACTAATGAAGTAACATATGAAATGGACAAATGTTCTCAATACTACAATAGCCCATGACGGCCAATGCCATTCTAATCTAGAATCTGTATTATTTATGCTTATAGCCAGTACTAAGATTTGACAAGCTGGTTATATAGAATGTGCCTCAGACTCAGTCCTGTAACGTTTATGTGATTCGCTAAGCTTCGCATATCCTAAGAAGATAAAGGTTTTGTGAATCTCCACTACAGTCATTCAAAGAATGATTGAACTCGATATTAAGGCACAAGCAGAATTTACAGATTTGCAAATGCTGAAATTATCAATTGTGTTGTTAAAAATCACAAGAATTAAAGATATGACAAACATTCAATGCTGTTAAAATCATTGGCATTAGCATATATTGTGAGCTTTTCTTGACCAAACATTTTTTACCCCAGTTAACGTCCCTGAGGTAGCTAAAAGGATGGAAAACACAAGTTCCCCCTTACATTGCTGGGTTTGCATTACATATAGGGTACATTGTTCCTGTTTGTGCCATGACATACCTTTAAATGTGCGAGCTAGGTGCAGACTGGGTTTTTGCGCCTTACCACAATGAATGACCTGTCCCATCTCAGTCGCAAATTTTAACCTGGTCTGGGAGCAGCACATTAGTTAAAGACAGAGTAGCTGTTTGAAGCTGCTGGTCTGCCTTTCGCTATGTAGGCGACAATCTAGCCTGACTTTGAAAAGGGGCAGAGATTCCCAGAACATGGAAAAGTGAGTGACTGTACCCACCTGGACAAAGGAGCCTGAGGAGTCCCTGGGGCCCACTTTCCCTTCTTTCAAGGGGCTTCCTTGGTGGAATGCCCTGACATGCATCACCTCTATGTGGTGTACAGCCAGTGTGCCTGCTGACAGCATCATTGCCTCTGCGCCTACATCTGTAATACGGAGTGGATGCAGAAGCAAAGTGCTTTCTCATTTACACAGGGACACTACTTCCGGCATGTCTGGTGGTAGAACAGCAGATTACCCACCCTCTATTATGGGAAGTGCAGTGAGCAGTTAATACACTCTCTATTATGGCAGCTGGCTTCAATGTCTTGCTGCATCAAGTCCAGTAGCACTTCAACACTTCCAGAGTTCAGACACTTTTAGGTTTCTCACAGGTACCATTCAGTCACCATTCTAGATTTCACACAGATGGGGGTCAGACCTCATTCTGGGGGCCACAGGGAAGACGGGGGCTAATGGGCCCCAACATTGGTGGTTGAAGTCATTTGCCCCTGTGTCCTGGGTCTGTCCTACTATAGCTCTTCACACAGGGCCAAGTACACTCTTTTCCCATCCCCAAGGGTGAGCAGTCTAAGGCTACAAAGACAAATAGTGTGTAGGTCAAGAGCTCGAAACTAAGCAATCAACCAACAAACCCAGTATTGTACTGTCCAATGCATATCTTTTTAATGAAAAGAAAGTACTTTAATCTTGCAGCATAATGCACAACTACATAGCACAATTAGGGGAATCAGACATTGGCTTGTATTCCTGTTTGTTATATTTCCTAAAGTGCTACATCCTTCAGCACCTTACCACCTCTTGCAGAAATCCCCAGTGCCTATAATCCCTGGCGTGTAACTCTAGACAAAGCTCTGTTTAGGCGCAGGTGTAATTTACTCAAATCCTCTCTGGTGCTTCAATGCACCAAACAGTTCAGTCAGCTTTCACTTCTTTCAGGTTACTTGTAAAAAGTATTAAATTCACTCTGCAGACCTTGGTCAGTTTTCAAGTCCTGTGGATACCTGCATTTAGGTGCTGCAGTCAGGGTCATGGCTGCAATATCACTTGCAACTTGATGACTTTGAAATTTAAAGAGCCATGGCACCCACGGCAGCTCTTATCTTCTGAAGTTGCAGCCTCCCTAATCCAGGTGCACACAGGACGCTGGTATGGCGGTGCTGACCCTGGCGACAGTCTCTCCTCCTGCAAGGCCATGCACATGCAGACACCAGCCCTGGTTACACAGCACTCCATTCCTTGGTCACGAAGAACTTGGAATTGGAACATTTTTCGGACATGGGATGTGGATCTACTGTCTCAACTACGGAACCGGTTTGTGTGAGAAGTTGGCCTGGTATATGCTGTCCACTAATTATAGTGGGCACCTTGCACCAGTCCAAACAACCCCTTATTGGAGATAGGTTAAAGACAACCTTTATTGAAAGCTATCCTAGTGGTAGATATGGAGAGCAGCCTTCAGGCTAAGTCTTGAAGGAATGTAAAGCAGCTTGTTTTACCAGTCTATAACCTCTTGAGTGACCAAATGAAAGAGGACCACACCAGGTATATATTCAAAATATATGTATTTATTGCTAAACACACCCCTCTAGTCTCTTTATGAGGCTAGAGTTCGAAATACATAAGTTATAAGTTAGTTATCAACAGCAATAGCACAAATACACGTTTGAGCCCTAGGGGCGTACCAAACCATATACCAATAAAGTGGTATAAGAACCACGACTGAGCTAGACACAAGGCCTAGAGCCTGTAGAAGTGCTTGGACCACAAGGAACCACCCAAGGTAGTGACACAGGGGACCCACGGGGGACGCGTGCAGTGTGAGAACACAGCCGCGAATCGCCGTTGACTTCTATGGGGAAAGTCGTGGTTGGAATTTTAAAGAAAAGGGACACTTAGAGGAGGACTTGGAGCAAACCCCTTTAGAACTGGGTTGTTCTAGAATCTATACCCATGGGAGCACCGGAGTACTCGAGTTACCTCACCCAGGGAATCCGGGTGCATAGGTGTCTTTCGGGGTCGGGTTTCGTCGTCGTTTTCAATGGCGATCTGCTGCAAAGTGCTGCTGGCGGCCAAGTCGAAAGTGTTCGGGTGGATCCAAAGGTGGATCGAAGATCTGAAGAACCTGAAAGCAGAGGGGACAGAGTCTGGGTCACTAGCCAGTGACCAGGAAGGCGATGAGCGGATGCCCACCGATGTCGAGTGCTTCAGGTAGGTTGATGGTCATCTTGACTCTTCAGCCACGAGGTCCAGTAGGCGTCGACGACAACTAGGAGCTGGATTCGAGCTACTCCACAATGTTTGTCGATTGCAGGGGTATCGGCGACCGAATTGGACCCAACAAGCCTTGGCAACGGCAAGTCTCATGGAAATAGAAGAAGGATGGTGGTGCAGACCAGCAAGGTCTGAGGGACTCACCCAGTGAAGGTAAGTCAGGGCACGCCTGGAGCAACCAGGGAAGCCCAAGCAGAAGAAGATTGGCCTTCGGAAGGGCCTACTAGCCAACGGACTAGCGACCGCGAAGGAGCCTCAAGTGGACGCACTTAGAGCTAGCTCACGGGACACTCGTGGAGTGGAGGCCAGTGATCTTCGGTACAGTCGGTGCTGGAGGTGGGGGCTACTCGGAGCCCAAAGCACAACTTCGTGGAAGACCAGGAAGAGGATGTACTTGCAAATGCGCTCAGTGTCCAGGGGTCACGGTTCCACGTTACCCACGACAGTTATGGGCCTCAGCTTTGCTGGAAACTCAGGGCAGCCTCGGGGAAGTCTGGAAATCCACTTTTGGTGATGCAAAGACTTCGGCATCCGGTGGGAGCTTCAGCGATGCAGACCGGACAATTGCTTTGTTGGTGCCTGCCAAGCAGGGGAGTCACTCCTTGACCCCAAGGGAGATTCTTCAGTCCTCTAATCTTAAAGTAGAGCGTCGAAGGTCCAGGATTCTGTGTCAGAGTTTCGTCCAGGTAAATCTAAAGTCCTAAGGACTGGGGTCCCATACTTATACTAAGTTAGGGGGTTGGACATACTCTGGGGACCCACCTATGGGAGGGTCAGGGAAGAGGGGTGGTTACACCCATTCCCTTTGTCCAGTTTTACGCCAGAGCAGGGGCTGGAAGCCCCTGAACCAGTTTGAACTGGGGTATGCACAGGGATACCAAGTGTGCCCCCAGTGCAGGACTTCAAAGCACCAGAGAGTGCTCCCGCCCAGCCCCAATACACATTATCCTGTCTGGGGAGGTGGTTACACCTCCCTGGGACAGGAAACCTATTGTCCAGGCCTCCCCTGCCGGAGTTTCAGTCAGCAGCAGGAGGCCAGACCCGTGTCTGTGGCAGCGGCATCCATTTTGTGATGCCAGGGCTTGGAAAGCAGGCCGGTGTGTACATGTCTCTTCCTCTAGAAGGGTGGAATGCTACCCCCGCCGCCAGAACTGGCGGGGGGGGTAGTATTCCAAGATGTTTGACACCAAACACGATATGTTTCCGTGCATTCATCCCAAAGTTAGCATTTAACGCGAGGTTATAATGCGCTTAAGAGTATATGGTCAGGCTGCACTACAAACAGCATCAGAGAAGGGTCTCCGAACGCTGCAGAGGGGCTCTGCTCATGCAGGGGCACCCTCTCACATAGGAACCAAGCACTCTGCCTTCAGGATTGACAAGGCCTGCCATAGGAGTGACTTATAGGTTTATATGTGTGTATGTATGTAGTGATATAGGTAACCTATATCACTGTAAGGGGTGCATGCACCACCTTACCCAGGCTGCAGTAGCAGACCTGTGGTGTCCTTTTGGTTGGCCTTCCAGGGGTGGCACAATACATGCTTCAGCCCCTGGCAGGCCTCTGAGGTACCTATGCCCTGGGTACATAGTATACCATATACTAGGGACTTACAAGGGCACTCCAGATTCCAATCAGAGATGTGCCTAAGGCACATGGAAACCATTTTAGAGAGGAAGCAGCTAGGTTGGGGTTCTGATTAGCAGGGCCCCAGCCAGACTAAAGTCGAAAAACAGTGAAGCATCAGCAAAAAGTGGGGGTACCCATGTGAGGCAGATCCTACTCTCCTACACAACCCCCCCCCCCCAAACGTAGGGACATTAAACTAACCTTGTCCAGTTAAGTCTTCATGTTCTAAGTGGAAGTACCTAGAGAGTCCATCTGCATTGGCATGGTTATTCCCAGGTCTATGTTCCACTGTGAAGTCCATCCCCTGTAGGGAAATGGACCACCTAAGCAGTTTGGGGTTTTCACCCTTCATTTGTTTTAGCCATAAGAGGGGCTTATGGTCTGTTTGAACAAGGAAGTGAGTACCAAACAAGTATGTCCTCAACTTCTTCAGAGCCCAGACCACAGCAAAGGCCTCCCTCTCAATGGCTGACCAACGTTTCTCTCTAGGGGTCAGCCTTCTGCTAATAAAAGCTACTGGCTGATCCTGACCTTCATCATTCAATTGTGACAGTACAGCCCCTACCCCCAATTCAGATGCATCTGTTTGGACAATGAACTTCTTGGAGTAATCAGGACTCTGTAGAATGGGAGCAGTGCACATGGCCTGCTTTAGGTCATCAAATGCCTTTTGACAGCTAACTGTCCACTGAACCTTTTGGGCATTTTCTTGGAAGTTAAGTCATTCAGGGGTGTCACTATTGATCCATACCCCTTGACAAATCTCCTATAGTACCCAGTCAGGCCTAAAAAGGCTCTCACCTGAGTCTGGGTAGTTGGAGCAGTCCAGTCCATGATGGTCTGGATCTTGCTCTGCAAGGGTTGAACCTGGCCTCCACCCACAAGGTGGCCCAGGTACACAACCTGACTCTGCCCTATCTGGCACTTTGTGGCCTTGATAGTCAGGCCTGCTTTCTGCAGGGCCTGCAAAACATTTCTGAGGTGGACCAGGTGATCCTCCCAGGTGGAGCTAAAGCCAGCAATATCATCTAGATATGCTGCACTATAGGCTTCCAGACCTGTAAGGACTGTATTCACCAACCTCTGAAAGGTGGCAGGTGCATTCTTCAGACCAAAGGGCATCACCACAAATTGATAATGCCCACTAGGGGTTGAGAATGCTGTCTTTGGCTTTGCATCATCAGCTAGTCTGATCTGCCAGTAGCCAGCTGTCAGGTCAAATGTGCTTAGATACTTGGCTGAGGCCAAAGTTTCTATTAGCTCATCTGCCCTAGGTATTGGATGGGCATCAGTCCTAGTGACTGCATTGAGACCCCTGTAGTCCACACACAACCTCATCTCTCTTTTCCCACCATTGGTGTGAGGTTTTGGCACAAGGACCACTGGACTAGCCCAAGGGCTATCTGAGGGTTCAATAACCCCCAAATCCAACATCTTCTGGACCTCTGTCCTGATACAGTCCCTGACATGGTCAGGTTGCCTATAAATCTTATTTTTAATAGGCAGACTGTCCCCAGTGTCCACTTCATGAGTGCACCAGGTGGTCTGACTGGGTGTCAGTGAGAATATGTGCCTGAACTGATTGAGCACCTGTCTGCAATCAGTTTGCTGCTGGGCAGTGAGGCTGCCTGCCAAGGCTACACCATCCACTGACCCATCATCAGGGTTCTGTGAGAGCAAGTCAGGGAGTGGGTCACTCTCTTCCTCCTGTCCCTCATCGGTAGACATGAGCAAGCCCATGTCTGCCCTGTCCACATATGGTTTTAATCTGTTGACATGGAGAACCCTGTGGGGACTCCTGGGTGTTCCTAGGTCTACTAAGTAGGTAACCTCACCCTTCTGTTCAACAATGGTATGGGGTCCACTCCATTTGTCTTGGAGAACTGCTGGGGCCACTGGCTCCAACACCCACACCTTCTGTCCTGGCTGGTAAACAGTCAGTACAGCCTTTGGTCATGCCAGGCTTTTTGAAGTTCCTGGCTAGCCTCAAGGTTTTTAGTTGCCTTTTTCATGTACTCAGCCATCCTGGAGCGGAGACCAAGTACATAATCCACTATGTCTTGCTTTGGGGGCTTGAGAGGTAACTCCCATCCTTCCTTCACCAAGCACAATGGACCCCTGACAGGGTGACCAAACAAAAGTTCAAAAGGGCTGTAGCCAACCCCTTTTGAGGCACCTCCCTGTATGCAAATAAAAGGCAGGGCAAGAGTATGTCCCATCTTCGCCTAAGCTTCTCTGGGAGCCCTTTAATCATGCCCTTTAAGGTTTTGTTGAATCTCTCAACTAAACCATTGCATTGTGGGTGATAGGGTGTGGTGAACTTGTAAGTCACTCCACACTCCTTCCACATTGCTTTCAAGTATCCAGACATAAAGTTAGCACCCCTGTCTGATACAACCTCCTTAGGGAAGCCCACTCTTTAGAAAATTCCCAGGAGGGCTCTTGCCACCACAGGTGCTGTAGTGGTCCTAAGGGGAATAGCCTCTGGGTACCTGGTGGCATGATCCACTACCACCAGGATAAACCTGTGCCCAGATGCTGTTTGGGGATCCATGGGACCAACAATGTCAATCCCCACCCTTTCAAAGGGAACCCCCACCACAGGTAGTGGTATAAGGGGGCCTTTGTGGTGCCACCTGCCTTGCCACTGGCCTGGCAGGTTACACAGGAGCGACAAAACTCCTTGGTGTCTTCAGACATGTGGGGCCAGTGAAAGTGAGGGACAATTCTGTCCCAAGTCTTGTTCTGGCCCAGGTGACCTGCTAAGGGAATGTCATGGGCTAGGGTCAATAGGAAGCCCTGAACTTCAGAGGTATTACCAACCTCCTGGTGGCACCAGGCTTGGGGTCTCTACACTCTGAGTACAAGAGTCCATCATCCCAATACACTGTATGGGGACCACTAGCTTTCCCAGCAGCCTCAGCAGCAGCTTGCTGTCTGAGGGGTTCAAGAGAGGGGCAGCTCTGCTGCTCCTGGCTCAGATCTGCCCTTGAAGGGCCCCCTGTCCCCAAGAACTCAACCTGGTCAGGTTCAAGCTCCTCTGGGACAGTTCCATCCTCAGGACTGAGATCATCCCCCTCAAGAGACTGATCTTCCTTCTGAGCCAAGGGGGAAGGCACTGCCTTTACCCTACTACTCCTCTTCTTGGAGGGCACTTGGTCCATTATTCCAGAATCCAAGGCCTGTTCAGTGTTAGACATTTTGGCTTGTGACCTGGTCACAGCAAACACATCTGCAGGGATGCCCAGCATTTCTGCATGGGTCCTGAGCTCCACTTCTGCCCAAGCTGAAGTTTCTAGATCATTGCCAAGCAAGCATTCAACTGGTAGGTCTGCACTTACCACAACCTTCTTAAGGCCAGTTACCCCTCCCCAGGAGAAGTTAACAACTGCCAGAGTTTGGTCTGTTCTGACATTGCTAGCATTGGTCACTTGGTACATTTCACCAAGTATAATCTGCCCAGGATCCACAAGGTCTTGTGTCACCATGGTGACACTTGCCCCTGTGTCCCTAAATGCCAAAGCTTTTCCATTGATTAAGGGCTGTTGCCTGTACTTGCCCAGATTACTGGGACTCACAGAGGAGGTCACATCCATGCCTCCATCACAGACTAGGACAGCCTGAGTGAGTTCTCTGACTAGGTCAGAGCTCATCTCCTTACCCAGGGTCAACCCTACTAAACCCTCGGCTTGTGTAGTCCCACCACCAACTGTAACTGCACTAGGGGGAGCAGGTGCCTTAGGGGCATTGGTGGGGGCTGGAGTAGAGTCTTTGGACTTGGTGCAATCACTGGTCCAGTGGTTCTTTTGCTTACAGACCTTGCACCATGGTTTCTTTTGGCCTTTCCCTTTGTTAGACTGTGAATCCCCACCTGAAGAAGATTTTTGGGGGCCTTGTGAAGACTTCTGGTCTTTACCCTTCTCCCCACCCTTATCAGAGTTCTTAGAATCTTGCTTCTTTGGGTCACCACCTTGGTTCTGTACCTTCTGCCTCACCCTGGTTCTGACCCATTTGTCTGCCTTCTTTCCCAATTCTTGGGGAGAGGTCAGATCAGAGTCCACCAGGTACTGATGCAACAGCTGATTTTAACAGTTATTAAGAATCTGCTCCCTCATGATAAGATTGTACAATCCTGTGAAGTCACATATCTTACTGCCCATCAACCAACCTTCCAGAGCCTTAGCAGAACAATCCACATAGTCTACCCAGTCTTGAGTCTGTGCTTTTTGAGTATCTCTGAACTTTAACCTGTATTGCTCAGTTGTTAGGCCAAACCCATCAATCAGAGCACTCTTCAAGACTTTGTAATTGTCAGCATCCTCTTCTCTTACAGTGAGGAGCTTGTCTCTACCTTTGTCTGCAAAGGAGAGCCACAAGATTGCTGCCCACTGCTCCTGAGGGACCCTCTGTACTTTACAGGCCTTCTCCAGTGCAGTTATCCATTTGTGGATGTCATCCCCACTCTGGTAGGGAGGGACAATCTTGCTCAGGTTTCTATGGTCATAAGACCTTTCCCTATCTCTGGGGAAATTGCTGCCACCATGGGACTCTAGTCCCAACTTTTTCTCTCTCTATAGAGATCTAGGGACTCCCTGTCTATAGCCAATTGCTGTTTTCTGAGTTCAAGCTGGGCTTGCTCATACTGAATCAGTCTCTTCCCTCCTCTCATGAGAGGATTCCCTTCCATGAGAGGAGACAGAGGTCCCTACTGAGGTGTCAGAGTGGTTAGACTCCTGAGAAGGAGATCTAGTCCTTCTGGGCACAACTCTTCCTGGGGGGGCAAAGGGGAGGTCATTCTGATCCTCCTCCACCTCCACAGGAGGAATTGGGGTTTCCAGGTCAAGGTCATTTTCACCTTCCTGGCCAGTTTCAGAGGGGGGGCCCTGGGTTTCTTCCCCCCTGACCCCTTCCTCATTTTCTGCCCCACCCTCTCTGCCTACCCCTTCAGACCCTAGGGGCCTGCTGAGATCATCAGCTAGTAGCACCTCTCTGAGGTGTTGGGTGCTGGCACTTTTGCCTACCTTCAGCTTCCTAGCATTGCACAATGCTCTCAATTCCAAGAATGGGAGATTATCATACTTGGAGGGAAGAAGCCCACTGGCTTCTGGCAAGGACTCACTGGGTCCTGGCTTTGAAGACATTACTAGTGAGGTGTGGTGTATGCACTACCTACTCTAGTGTGGCCTACTAAACTCTCTTGAGTTGTAGAAAGGGTGTGCTATCCCTTAACACACAACTCTAAGTTCAGTAGAACTTACTGTATACTAAGCTTGATTTATATGTACCTAAGGTACCCTTAGTGGTTTTCAGTTGATCAATTCAATTGAGATTATCTGGTAAAACAATAGCAAGCTGGAATCCCACACGCTGCACACCAATGTGAGAAGTTGGCCTGGTATATGCTGTCCACTAATTATAGTGGGCACCTTGCACCAGTCCAAACAACCCCTTATTGGAGATAGGTTAAAGACAACCTTTATTGAAAGCTATCCTAGTGGTAGCTATGGAGAGCAGCCTTCAGGCTAAGTCTTGAAGGAATGTAAAGCAGCTTGTTTTAACAGTCTATAACCTCTTGAGTGACCAAATGAAAGAGGACCACACCAGGTATATATTCAAAATATATGTATTTATTGCTAAACACACCCCTCTAGTCTCTTTATGAGGCTAGAGTTCGAAGTACATAAGTTATAAGTTAGTTATCAACAGTAATAGCACAAATACACGTTTGAGCCCTAGGGGCGTACCAAACCATATACCAATAAAGTGGTATAAGAACCACGACTGAGCTAGACACAAGGCCTAGAGCCTGTAGAAGTGCTTGGACCACAAGGAACCACCCAAGGTAGTGACACAGGGGACCCACGGGGGACGCGTGCAGTGTGAGAACACAGCCGCGAATCGCCGTTGACTTCTATGGGGAAAGTCGCAGTTGGAATTTTAAAGAAAAGGGACACTTAGAGGAGGACTTGGAGCAAACCCCTTTAGAACTGGGTTGTACTAGAGTCTATACCCACGGGAGCACCGGAGTACTCAAGTTACCTCACCCAGGGAAGCCGGGTGCATAGGTGTCTTTCGGGGTCGGGTTTCGTCGTCGTTTTCAATGGCGATCTGCTGCAAAGTGCTGCTGGCGGCCAAGTCGAAAGTGTTCGGGTGGATCCAAAGGTGGATCGAAGATCTGAAGAACCTGAAAGCAGAGGGGACAGAGTCTGGGTCACTAGCCAGTGACCAGGAAGGCGATGAGCGGATGCCCACCGATGTCGAGTGCTTCAGGTAGGTTGACGGTCATCTTGACTCTTCAGCCACGAGGTCCAGGAGGTGTCAACGATGACCAGGAGCTGGATTCTAGCTGTCCCACAACGTCTATCGATTGCAGGGGTGTCGGCGACCGGATTGGACCCAACAAGCATTGGCAACGGCAAGTCTTGTGGCAATAGAAGAAGGACAGTGGTGCAGACCAGCAAGGTCTGAGGGACTCACCCAGCAAAGGTAAGTCAGGGCACGCCTGGAGCAACCAGGGAAGCCCAAGCAGAAGAAGATTGGCCTTCGGGAGGGCCTACTAGCCAACGGACTAGCGACCACGAAGGAGCCTCAAGTGGACGCACTTAGAGCTGGCTCACGGGACACTCGTGGAGTGGAGGCCAGTGATCTTCAGTGCAGTTGGTGCTAGAGACGGGGCTACTCGGAGCCCAAAACACAACTTTGTGGAACACCAGGAAGAGGATGCACTTGCAAATGCGCTCGGTGTCCAGGGGTCATGGTTCCACATTACCCACGACAGCTACGGGCCTCAGCTTTGCTGGGGACTCAGGGCAGCCTCAAGGAAGTCTGGAAATCCACCTCTGGTGATGCAAAGACTTCAGAGTCCGGCGGGAGCTTCAGCGATGCAGACTGGACAATTGCTTCATTGGTGCCTGCCAAGCAGGGGAGTCACTCCTTGACCCCAAGGTAGATTCTTCAGTCCTCTAATCTTAAAGTAGAGCGTCGAAGGTCCAGGATTCTGTGTCAGAGTTTTGTCCAGGTAAATCTAAAGTCCTAAGGACTGGGGTCCCATACTTATACTAAGTTAGGGGGTTGGACATACTCTGGGGACCCACCTATGGGAGGGTCAGGGAAGAGGGGTGGTTACACCCATTCCCTTTGTCCAGTTTCGCGCCAGAGCAGGGGCTGGAAGCCCCTGCACCAGTTTGAACTGGGGTATGCACAGGGACACCAAGTGTGCCCCCAGTGCAGGACTTCAAAGCACCAGAGAGTGCTCCCGCCCAGCCCCAATACACATTATCCTGTCTGGGAGGTGGTTACACCTCCCTGGGACAGGAAACCTATTGTCCAGGCCTCTCCTGCCGGAGTTTGTCAGCAGCAGGAGGCCAGTCTGTGGCAGCGGCATCCATTTTGTGATGCCAGGGCTTGGAAAGCAGGCCGGTGTGTACATGTCTCTTCCTCTAGAAGGGTGGAATGCTACCCCCGCCGCCAGAACTGGCGGGGGGGGGTAGTATTCCAAGATGTTTGACACCAAACACGATATGTTTCCGTGCAGCCATCCCAAAGTTAGCATTTAACGCGAGGTTATAATGCGCTTAAGAGTATATGGTCAGGCTGCACTACAAACAGCATCAGAGAAGGGTCTCCGAACGCTGCAGAGGGGCTCTGCTCATGCAGGGGCACCCTCTCACATAGGAACCAAGCACTCTGCCTTCAGGATTGACAAGGCCTGCCATAGGAGTGTCTAATAGGTTTATATGTGTGTATGTATGTAGTGATATAGGTAACCTATATCACTGTAAGGGGTGCATGCACCACCTTACCCAGGCTGCAGTAGCAGACCTGTGGTGTCCTTTTGGTTGGCCTTCCAGTGGTGGCACAATACATGCTTCAGCCCCTGGCAGGCCTCTGAGGTACCTATGCCCTGGGTACATAGTATACCATATACTAGGGACTTACAAGGGCACTCCAGATTCCAATCAGAGATGTGCCTAAGGCACATGGAAACCATTTTAGAGAGGAAACAGCTAGGCTGGGGTTCTGATTAGAAGGGCCCCAGCCAGACTAAAGTCGAAAAACAGTGAAGCATCAGCAAAAAGTGGGGGTACCCATGTGAAGCAGATCCTACTCTCCTACAGTTTGGGTTGGTTTTCTTTCAAATGCCATTTTCTGACTGTTCCTCAGGCACTTCCTTTGTGCAAGGTTTGGTTCTCACAGGAGGTGGCAATGACACTGGCTCTAATCAGGAGTGTCCAAAACAAGGCCTCAATGAAGTGTGAACTCTATACACCTTCCGATCAGAAGTCTTTGTAAAGCTGTTTTCAGAGAGAGACAAATGGGTAGATTCTGGGTAGGAACGTTTTCATTATAAATAAAAGAAACTGCAGTTATATCCCTCACGCTTACCATCTACCAAATGGAAATTCTCACGAAAACCTAATTAGGGGTGTGTGATAAATAACACAGGGGCAATTCCTCATGAACAAAGACGTAGTTTATTCCTAGGAGGCAGGGCAGACACCGAACTGGCACGGCCAGGCAAACCGACAACTGCCAACTATTGTTACATATAACATAGAGCATGAGGGCATGGAACACAAACAATGTCACATACCACGAGCCTGGCAGCCAGAGGTAAGCTGCCCCTGAGAATCATAAAACATAACACACCTCCTTTCCTTACACAGAAATGGTTAAACTTAACATTAAATAACCTAATTAAGTTTAACATGCAACATCATACAACAAAATAATGCAATTCACCCCATGTCACAACAACAAGAAGTATAAAAACAATATGATTAAAAGAAAATGAAAAAGAGAAAAAAAACTATAAACAAAAACAAAGCAGAAAGGTGAAACACAAAATACAGACAACGATGAGGAGCCAACTAGAGTACAACACACATGATGCTGTACACCATATGATACCCCACTCCTTTCCTTGATAATCTAATCACATATATAATGCTTCAAATATTCCAGCTTGTTGCGTTCCCTAACCAGTCTTCCCTTTTCAGTGCCATCCCTTGAAAAAGACCTCACAGGAACAGTGGGACGATCCATCTCCCTAGTTTTGTCATTGGTCGCCCGCCCTCCACCCGTCAGCCTGGGATTCTGCAACAACTTCCCTTGTTTTTTGTACAAAGCCACCCTCCTAAGATTTTAGGTTTGTCCATTTTGTAACATAACCCAACTTCCTCCTACCGACCTCACCTGGAAAGGACCCCTGAATTTGTTGAAGCTTTTATTAACACCCCCAGGTTTGATTTTCACCAAATCAGCAGGTTGAACATTCCTATTCCCAGCCATATTGCTGTTATTGGGTTCGCAAGACGAAATATTTGTGTTATTTGTTTGCAAACAGGTAGGAACCATTTTGGTGCCAGCTTGCCTCCCTCTCATCAATTCAAATGGGCATTTATCCATACCTTGATGCACAGTAGTGCGGTACACCCATGACATTTCCTTGATTTCACGTTGCACCGGCATGTTAGAAGCTAACGCCAATTGCATAGTGCCTATCACCAACCTATACACCCTCTCACATAGGCCATTACCCTGTGGATTGAAAAACGATGTACACATGTGCCTCAAACCGATCCTGTCAAAATAGTCCTCTGTATCTTTTAACGTAAGTTGAGTGCCATTATCCGTAAGAAGCATGGCTGGGATACCTTTCCTTCTGAACACCTCACTTAACACACTGATGGTGGATTCTGTAGTAATGTTTCTCATGAACACCACCTCCACCCACCTTGACACAGCATCCACCAAAACCGCTGCAAACTTTTCACTTTCATGCAAGTAATTGAACGGACCGATAAAGTCCATACACTCTTTCTACCAAACCCCTTCTGCACAAATGACGTGCTGAGATGAAACCGGTCTATCCAGACCATGAATGAATAGTTTATTGTGTCAATTGATAAAAATTGTTACAAAAAAAAAAAAAAAGAATTCAGATAAAGTCTACCCTAGACTTACTTACTTCGTTACAATTGGTACATACCTAGCGAGTTTTTGGTATATTGTATGTACTAAAGCAAATGAAAAATGATTTGTACAAACAACACTTAAAAACAAATAAAATCAGTGAAGAACTGGTATTGAACCAATAAATCTATTCAATACTGAAGGATCCTTCCCCTTGTGTGCAAACTTTACAAGTATTGGAAAGAGGATTGGAGTCTCCGAGTTATAAAATGCATTCATAACAATCTTAAAAATATTCAAACCATATATTAAGTAAAAATTCAATGTTATTGTAAATGCATGAGTCCGACAATGGCATGTGTAAATCGAGTGCTAAGTATAATTTGGGTGATTCCATTTCAATAAAGTGCAAAATGTATAATCCTAAACGAAGCATAGGTTCTTCGTACCAAGTAGTTTCATTTCAAAAAGGTGCAATGTACGCGGCTTTACTTAAGAGTTCTTTAGCCTTATGTGCAAACTTTGCAAACCTTGCCAATTCCATTGGAGTCTCTAGATTAAAAAGAAGTTTCATAGCTTCAGTGCAGGTCCGCACCCCGTGTTTTAAAAACAAAGGTTTCAATAAAGTGCGTCGTGCGTGTAACAAGCAATGACATATACAAATCAGATGGGCCAAGGATTCCTCGTCTTTATGGCAAAGTCTACAAGTTGTTATTGCCGCTAGGCCTTTCCAGCGCCTGTTGATATCTTTGATCGGCAAAACCATAAGTCTCACCATAAAGATTTGCTTTAAAATCGACTTATTTAACGCAGAGTCAAGGTATAGCTGCCGTAGGCGGTCTTCATAGGAACTTGCAAGTATCCCAATATTGCTACTGGAAGAATTCAGTTCCTTCATGTCCTCTTCCTTTGATAATAATCTAACTTGTTTTTTCAATATAGACTTTAGGATGCCAGGCTGATGAATAAGATCCTGAAGTTTGGTTGTGTCGAGGTGCAGTACAGTACAGGCAGTCTGCAGGCCTTCACTCCACGGATTATTTTCTTTCATAAATATTATCTTTAAAATTGACTTCATCGTGTGCGGGGGGGTTGCGCAAACCCCTCGATGGAGCCGCACCATTGAGGCCCAATGCTCATAGCTCTGTTTATTCAGCCCAAATTCCAATCGCACCAGAGAATTTCGGGCGTGAGCGGGAATCTGAAAGATACGCTTAAATGCACGACAGTTGACATGTTCCATGATATTAATGAAAGCCGCCGGGAATGCTATCTGACCGTATGCGATTGACGGAAGCAGTTTGGCGTTTATAACCTTTCTGATTGGTTTGGTCGAAGGGCTGCTTAACTTGGAGTACAGTTTGCACAGAGCAAATGTCACTGCTTTGGCTTTTGTTTCAACGGAAGCGATATGTGCTGTGGGCTTCCTGTTGCTCATCAGCCACACCCCCAGGTAGTTGTATTTAGTCGCTGTTACTATTTTTAGATTGCCCAGTCTCCATGGTTGTCTGAGTTTGTTGGTATATTTTCCAAATATCACTACCTTTGTCTTTCCTGCATTCGCTCGTAATTCGTTATTGTTATTGTAAATGTTTAATGCATCCAGTAATCTTTGCATTCCTACTTTTGTATGGTCCAGTAACACCATATCATCTGCATACTGCTTTAGACAGAGTCTAATTGGGCCGATTTTAGGGGGTAAAAGGTTAGCGTTAGATATACCTTTCCGAGGTCTGCCGTATATAGATTAAAAAGCAGAGGAGCCAATACGCAACCTTGCTTTAACCCTCTGTCTGTTGGTATTTTTTTAGTGGCTGAGTTCATCGCAGTTTTTACCCGTACCCAAGTTCCTGTGTAGAGACTGATTATGGCTTTCAACAAATTTGTCGGTATCCCCCAGTCTTGCAATTTCCACCACAACAGGCTCCGATTGACTCCATCAAAGGCCGCAGAATAATCCACGAAACATGCGAAGAGAGGAGGCGAGTTTTTCTGCACGGACTGTTCTATTAAGTAGGCAAGACTACAATATTGTCCGTTGTAGATGCTCCTGGCCTAAAGCCGGATTGGTACGCGGGTAGAATTTCATTTTCATTAGCCCAGTCCTGCAGGTCTTGCAGGAGAAGGCTGGCGTATCCTTTAGCTTCAATGTCCAAAAGGGCAATAAGCCTGTAATTAGAAGGGTCCCCAGTGTCTCCCTTTTTGTGGATAGGTTGCAGCAAGGAGCCCTTCCAAGTCTCCGGGACTATTGAGTTTGTCAGACAATGCTGGTAAAGTGGCGTGAGTATGGTTCCCCAGAATTCGTAGTCTTCTTTGAAAAGATGGCCTGGTAAGCCATTAGGGCAGGGTGCCCCATCTTTTCTGATATTTTTTAAGATTGCCATCACACGATTCCCTGGCGCCAGTACTTCAGATGTTTCCTCAATGGTTGGCAATTTCCCTGCTGCAGCTAGTCCAGGTGTATCTACGGGAGAAGTGTCATGATAGTAAAGGGCCTTTGCGTGCCCGATGATGGTGGATTAGGGGCTCCACAGTATAATTTGGTTGCATAGTTTATCCATGTTTCACTGGCGACCGCATTGCGTCGATCATGTCCATGCCCTGAAAGCCTGTTAATATACGACCAGAATTCCGCCTGTTTGCTTGGGGCCAGAAAATTGAAGACATACAGCCATTCAGAATCTTGCTGTTTCCTTTTATGATCCCATACATTTTTTCTGTGTGTTTTCCTTGCTAACAGTAGGTTTTGATGTGGTTCGTTTTTTCCCTCTCGCTTGTGGTTGCATAAGGCTGTTCTAAGTAACCTCTTGCTTTGCGCTGCTTTTTTGCACCGAGGTTGGAGTTGACAGCAAGGCCTTTCTCTAGATGTTGTGCCTTCCTTGTTTACCTATTAGGAGATGATATACCTTAGTCGACAGTTTAATCCAATTCTCAGCGATATTGCCACTTAAAAATTCTTCGGCTGTTTTCGGCCAGTCGCTTTTCCACCTACTTAGGACTGATGTATCTATTTTATTCCACTTTAGTCTCCTCGGTAAAACATGGATTTCTTCCCCATTAGTATGGCCCACAAGAACAGTGGGCTGGTGCCAAATCGCTTGTAGGGTAATAGCTATGGCCAGAGGGAGATGATCGCTGCTCTGGATGAAAGTCTTTTGGAATTCCGACACCTGTCCATACAAAAGATTGCACACAAAGATGTAATCGATCGTTAATTTGATCTTCCCCAGCGGATCTTTGATCATAGCTGCTGCCGGCCGCTGACTCCTTTGTATTGATTTTAATCTATGCGTGTTTAAAAATGAGTTCATTACCATTCCTGCCCTGTCCGTGGGCAGTGCTTCATCTTGTGCCATTCCAAGATTTTGGGTGTTGAAATCCCCAGCCATTATGATCCCACAGTTTGGCTGGGTGCTTAATAATTCTTCCAGCTTATCCACTAGTGCCCTCATATCGCTATGTCTGGGAGACCTTTTGCTGTTAAAGTAGATGTTCTAGAGTACAATCTTTATTGGACTTCCATTCACTTTCATGCCTTGCAATAAAGCCGCTAGGGACATATCCGTTTTAAGTAGGGTTTTATTTTTATCTTACTACTGATACGCGTATATATCGATAAACCCCCCGAGGGTCTTCCGAATATATTGTATTTTTTTGCTGGCTGCTGAAATTCCGTGAACCCAGGTATCACCTGTGGGGCAAGCAGCCAAGTTTCTTGAAGGCATAGCAGGTCCCCAGACTGTAGAAATTCAAATGCTTCCTTGTTATTTAGTGTGGTTTTTAGCCCATAAAAGTTCCAAGAGATTACTTTCATGGGACTGCTCGATTCATTGTTAGGATGGCCATTTCCTTTTGTGCTAGGAACACGTTCGCCTTATTTGTCTCGAGTTAGGCGAGAAGTGTATTTTTAAGTTGGAAAATGTTGTAGTATGAGCAACGTAGAATATCCCTTTTAAGGTAGACTTCCGTGGGATCTGTACTGGTCTACGGTGAAGTCCACTTTTTAGCATGAATGGGTATTTCTCCTCTTTAGGGATATGAACATTAATACCCCAGTTTGCATATCGGTCTCTCTCTTTCATGATTCTTTGTGGAATGGAACCATTATTCCATTTTAATATGGTTGATTCTCTTGATGTGTTATTGCCCAGCGTTTTAAATTGAACTTGGATAAGATCTTCCGTCACGATAGAGGAGAGCTCTGGGATGTGTTTTAGGATTTGTAAGATGTTGGACATATTTAAAATGTCTGAAGTTCCCCGTGAAATATATTCTGGTGTAAAGATTATGATGGTATTCTCCGCATTCCTATGCTCTTGGGGCATTTGACTAGTGGCAGAGGAATGTGTTGCCCGGCTTTGTGCAGATATTGCCATTGCTTCCGAGTCGTTGTTAACATCATGAGAACCCCAAGACTCATTGTTGTTCAATGGTGTAGTTGCTATCGTTCCTCCCTCTGGAGCCTCATACCAAGTTTCCCGCTGTCTTTCCTGGTGCTGCTCCTCGGGGTGGCTATCTGTGGTAATTATTTGCGAGGTCATTTTTAATTCTTGCTGTGGTGGTTCGGCTGTAATTTTAGCCGTTCTTTCCTCGGTGGTCGGGGTTATGATTGACTTGGATGTGATTTTAGCGGGTCTTTCCTCGATGGTCGGGGTTATGTTTAATTTGGGTTCAAGTTTATTTTTTGTCTGGCTTTCCTTTTGGAAGATTGGAAAAAAATTCTGTGGTTCCTGGTTCCTTTGTGTTAGAGCCTTTTTGGCATTTATTTTTTGACGCTGAGTGTCATAGGGTTCTCTCGGACCCGACAATAATTCTTTTGCTCTATTTTGTTGTTTTGTGTTTTTTGCATGTTTTTTCAGACGTTTCTTTGCCCTTCTGGAGAGGGTTTTGCAGGGTTCTGAGGTATACTCCAAGTTGATAACCCCGTCAGCATTGCTGTGCGGGGTCTTGCCTATTACGGTTTCCTCTTGAGTAGCTATGTTTTGGCTAGGCAATGGTGCCGACTGCAAAGATAGTTGGGCTGTATCAGTGCACAAGGCTTGTTTGCTATCTTGTGTATTCATAGGCGTCAAGGTAGTTTCTACTGGACAGGTATTACCCACGAGATGATTTGCCTCCCTCGTTTCTGTTACAGTGTGAGCCGTCGCATTGGAGGAGCTAGCTACACCCACAGAGTTATTCATTCCTTTTTGTTTGCCATCTTTTGAAAAACTTTCGGTTGTTTTTTGACACGACTGGGCTATAATGTCCTGTTGTCTTTGCTTTAGTTCTGTAACAATAGATGTTAGAACTTCCGGTAATGAACTGAGCTTCTCCACAATTGGAAGACACAAACAACTGGCAGTCGGTTGCATCCTCATTGAATCCAGTTTTTCGGTTAAGGCGTCCATTTTGGCTTCAATATTAATCATTGCAAAAGAAACAATTGATGGACGGAATGCTGGACAATGCAAACATTCACCCCCAGTCACAAGGATCTGGGTTAAATCCATCATTCTTTTGCTCACCACACCACCCCAGTTTGGACCCAGCCATATGCAAATCAGTCTTGACCCTGTTCCTTGTGGGAACAGTCCAGCCCGAACTGCCAAGCCAGGTCCTCCCTGGATCGGAAACAAGCATCCTGGGACCGTTTTCAGGGCATCACCCTTCTTCAGCCAGGCTAGCTTGAATCCAGTGGTGTAGTGAGCACGGGACCCACGTCTGGGCATACCCTTCCCACTTAGGGCGACAATTGCAAAAGAAACAATTGATGGACGGAATGCTGGACAATGCAAACATTCACCCCCAGTCACAAGGATCTGGGTTAAATCCATCATTCTTTTGCTCACCACACCACCCCAGTTTGGATTATTAATCATGGCTATTGCGAGCGCCTGCATTGTGTCCATTTGTATTTCCAATTTCTGTGTTTGCCAAGTAAGCGCATTAACGGCCGTTGTTAATGTGGAATTTATTGAGGATAACAGGGAATTTTGGTTCTGGCATCCTTTGTAAGGTGTACATTTTGTTTCGGCCGTAGTATGAAGCACATTCTGTTCACCCGGGGAGTTGTTCTCTCTCCGTTCCTCTTCCATCAAGGGCGAACTTTGGTTGAAAGTGAAACTTTTAATTACTGATAAGCTTTGTAGCTGGTCCGGGGACGGAGACAGATCATGCCGATAAGTTCCACCCTCCGCCTGTTGGCTCGTTATAGTCTCCGCGTGCATGAGTTGATTGACTCTATTTGATTGTTCCAGTGTTGATGAAATTTCCAGAACTTCCAGTTTCCCCTGGCATGTTTCGTCTATCCTTTTGCCCTTGGAGTCCAAGTGCTCTGATGCTGATGAAATTTCCAAAACTTCTAGATGTTCTTGCCGTAGTGTAACTTTACCCTGGGATAGAGGGAGGTCAGATGTTTCCTGCCCCCTCTTCTGCCTTTCCTCCTGCAGTTCTGGATGCTCAGTCTCTCTTGCTATTTCAACCGCTTCCAGGTCTCCCTGTCCTGTCCCATCCTTTACCATTTCTCCGCTATTCCCTTGGCAAGGGTGTGACCCGCTTTCCTGTGTTCCGATCTCCCGGCTCGGGGTCTGGGTCTGACTCAGTCCCTTGTTGACATGTGGCGTTGAGTGTATTAATACGCTACTGTAGGTCTCACTCGTACCCAATGTTTTTTGACCAGGCGTTATTGACAGGAAATATTTGCAGATTGTCTTACTGTTTAAATTGAGATTTAAATTTGATTTTAAATGTGATGATTGCGCCATAGGGGTAGACTCCAGCCGCACTTGGCTCCTTGTTGATGGCTTGGTCCTAGTGCCTGTGCCAGTTCCTGTGCTGGTTGACTTGCCCATCCTGATGTTAGTTTTGCCTTTTGTCATTTGCCACCCTTTCCGTAGGCGAGTTGGATTGTAGCTATACCCGAGGTGGCTTTTCACCGATCTATCCTCTAATTTGTAGGGGAGTAAATATTTTAGTTTGTAGGGGAATTTGTAGCTCTGTGCACTGTGTGACGATCTGAGCCTCCTTTTTCCCCTGTTATGTAGATTAATGTCAAGAATCATTAATGTTGGGCAAGTTGTTTGAATAAAATAAGCCTTCTGCCCCTCAGATTTGCACCGCCTTGTGCTGTTTTGCTCAGATGTAATCAAGGTAGTGCAGGTAAGGAAAGACGGCGGGGCCTTGGCTTTTTGGGTGAAAATCAAATAGTGCCTAGTTGAAAAGACAGTTAGTTCACTTTAATTCTCTTTAACAGAGTTTGATAATCGTTCTTGATTGCTTCAGTGTTATTGATGGAAAGTGGCAACAGGTGATAGTACTAGCTGGTGGCTAGTGGCGTCTAATCCCCGCCAATGGCCTCCAATGGCCTCTATCAGTAGCCCAGTGTCCGACCCGATGTCTGGTAATGAGGGCGGTGGAATTAAAAATGGAATTGCAGGAGGGTATTTCCCCTGATTGCGGGGGAGGGGAGGCGAGGATGATGGAGAAGGGTTCAGGAGCAGGGCACACTGGGGTGCCATAGCCGCACCCAACCTAGTTGGGCCGCTTCCACGGCACACCCGGGCACAACACTCTGCGATCTCCGGTAGCGGAGACCACGCTCCCTTCCCTACTCTCGCCCCACCCGACTCCTGACGAGTCTGCTCACACCTTACCGCAGGCTGCCTGGCGGCGGCGTAGTAACAGAGGCTGTGGTCTGCCGTGGTCCGTTGACCTCAAGCGAAAACCGTGGACCGCAGACCTCGGACCTCGATTCTCGGGTTCGATCCGTGGTCCGTAGTCCAGAGTCCTCAGGCATCCTCAGGCGGCTGCGGCTGCCGTCCGCTCACTTGCTTGCTCCTCCTCCTCACCTTCTGGCGCGGCTCCGCCTGGGTCTGGTGGTTTTCAGCAAGGCTCCGGCCGGCCGGGCACCAAGCGACACTCCTGGCTCTCCAGCTCTCCAGCTCCTGCTCTTGCTTCTGCTTGGACCGCAGAGGGCGCCACACGGGAGCTAGAGGAGCGCTGAAGGGATGCCTGCTCCTCTCTGCTCCGTTGCCCTGGGCCCTGCAAGTCCGCCCTCTGTGCACTATGCACCAGCCACGCATCAACCATGCTCCTGCACAAGAGGAGCAGTGGAGCAGCGGCGGTATTGGCAGCACCGGGAGGCTGGCGGGCGAGCAGGCTATAGGAGGGCGAAAGGGCCGCGGGGGGTTACGGAAGCGGGTACAGGCTGTATTTATGGCTGTACCTGCCGGCTGCCGGCCCTCAGATGCAGTCGCGGTCGTTGTTTACCGGCCTCGGGAGCCGCGGCGGCAGCAGCCTCTCCTCTCCTCTGAGATTCACGCGTCGGCATGTCAGCAGTAAAACCAGGGCTGGCTCAATCACACACAAGCCAGACCAACTCGCAACCTTTTTTCAGACTCCTTACAACTGCTGCAATTCTCCACCCAATCCTTCACATGACTATCCATCCCAGGCAACCAAAATCTTTCTTTTAGTCTCCTTCCCGTCAAAGTTTGACCTAGATGTTCCTCATGTGCTAAACCAACCACTCTATTTCTTACAGATTCAGGTGGTAGAAACCTCTCACCCCGCAACACAACAAAGTCGCCCTGCATAGATAGCTCATTCTGCAACTGAACAAATGGTCTAAGACCTGCTGACACTGTGCTTTCCCTTGAAACCCCTTCCCTGACCATTCTCATGACACCAGCAAGGATATTATCTTTGCGCATTCCTTCCACCCAATACTCTCTGGTGATGGCCTTGCCCAAATACTCAGTGAGATCGTCAAGACAAGTAAGTAAGTAAGTAATTAAATTAAATGATGGGGCTTTGGTGTCAGGTAGCCTAGACAGGCCTAGACAGGCAATCTGCCACACTGTTACGCCATCCAGGTACATGTTCCACCTTTCACATGAAATCCTGTATCCTAACCACCAGACGTGCAAGTCTACCAGAACCGGTTTTTGTGCCATCAGGAACCAAAACTTGTAAGAGGTTTATGGTCGGTTCGTAAAGTAAAGACAATACCCCATAAAAACACTTTAAAATGTTTAGTGGCCCAAGCAGACGCTAATGCATCATGTTCAATAACTGAGTAATTTCTCTCAGTCTCAGTCAATAAACGTGAAGTAAAGGCTACAGTTCTTTCTTGTCCAGCATGTTTCTGTGCTAAAACTGCACCAAGACCCACAGAGCTGGCATCCACTGTCAAAATAGTGGGTAAGCCCGGGGTAAAAGGTGCTAAAATAGCGGCGTGTGCAATGTTCTCTTTGATCAAATTAAAAGTCTTATGGTGCTCTCCACCCCATGTAAACTTCTTGCCTTCCCTCAGTAACTCTCTTAAGGGTTGCACCTTGTGTGCGAAATCTTGAACAAATTTGACATAGTATTCAACCATGCCCATGAATGACCTCAATTTGTCCCTGTCATCAGGTACTTTTACATTGACTATGGCACTAACCAGATCATGCTTAGGTTGGATGCTTTCTTTTGTGATGTGATACCCCAAATAATCAACTTCTTCAACAGCAAAAACACATTTATCCTTTCGCAATGTCAAACCAGCACCACTCAAACGAGATAGTACTTGTTCCAAGATGGTGTTATGATCTTTGACATTTTGCCCATATATCAAGATGCCGTCTTGAAAAAATACTACTCAATCAATACCCTTTAAAATTTCTGTTATGATAAGTTGAAATGCGCTAGCTGCTGAGCACAGGCCAAAAGGAAGTCTGTTAAATTGGTAGGTGCCTTCTGTTGTAATGAAAGATGTATATTTTCTCGAATCCGGATGAAGTTTAATTTGATGGTACGCACTGTGTAAATCCAACTTAGAAAACACTCTACCACCAGCCAACATCAAGGTGATCTCATTAATGTTTGGAAGAGGAAAACTATCCATGATGACACTCTTGTTTGGGCTCCTCAAGTCCACACAAAAATGGAGCGAGCCATCATGTTTTTGAGTGATAACCACTGGAGACAACCATTCAGCCGCCTCCACAGTTTCAATAATCTTCCTCATCCAGCATCTGCTTGATTATATCTTTGACTTGGGCTCTGGCAGCCATGGGAACTCTTCTGGCAACATGTTTGATAGGTACAGAGTCCATCCTCAGTCTTATTTTATGTAGGAACCCAACAGCTTCCCCCAATACAGTGTCAAATACTTTCGCATGGAGTTGTAAAATACTTTGTACACCGGTGTCATCTATACTCATAACCTGTTGTTTTGCCCTTGGGTCCACCCTGATGTTGAGATCATACTGGTGAACCCATCCTAATATAGCAGGATCTTCCGGAGCAACATAGACCTTTCCTTTGGTCAGCCTTTCAGCAAATCCAATTTCCGCTTCCATATAGCCCAGAACACCAATGCTAGCCCCTTGATATCCCTTCAAGATCACATCCGATGGAATTAATTTAACACCTTTCCATACAGAATCACACAACGATTTTGGAACAATGGTATATAGTGATCCGGTATCCACCATTAAGGACACTGTCTCCCCATTGATACTAAAATCAGCTTTGGGGTGAATCCTGTTCCTACCCAAATCAGGAGAGGAATTCTCTTCTCCCTTGACTATCATCACCCTGACATTATTATCGTCTTCCTCCTCCACCACCGCTATCTTTTTTCCTGCAGCCTTGCACATTTGGGCATAGTGCCCCTTCTTTCCACACTTATGACACTCCTTGCCTAGTGCAAAACAATTTTGTGAGTCGGCCAAGTGGAATGTACTACCACACCTATGACATCTACGATTAAACCCTTTCTGCAAAGAAGGCACGGTGCTCTTGCCGGTGTTTGGTTTACCACTGGTAATACTCCCCCTATTAGGCTTGCAGCGCACCAGATTCACCTCCTCAAAATTACTTTGCAGAGTGGCTACCTCCAATCCTTTATCTTGTTGAATGGTCTTCATCTCCCTCATACATTTGTCTGACTCTTCTACAACTTTTGCAATCGTAATGGCTTCTTTTAGGTTGGGATTACTAGCCACCCACAACCTCTCTTGAGCTTTCTTGCTGTAGCATTGGACAATTAATTGATCTCTAATCATGTCATCTTGCATAGGACCAAATTGACACTTGGTGGATAACTCCCTCAACCTTAACACAAATTCATTAATAGATTCATTAACCTTTTGTGGTTGGGTGTAGAATCTGTGTCTACGCATGACATTGTTTTCTTGCTTTTCAAATCTAGCGCGTAACCTAATGATGGCATGTTTGTAAACATTATCTACCTTCTCCCCTGTAGCTGGAAGATATTTAAAAATATGTTGCCCCTCTTTCCCTAACGCACCTAGCAATAAAGATTTTTTCCGTACAGCTGAAAATTTGGTACCATCTAACGCCACCAAGTAGTTTTAAAAACAATCACACCAATCTTCCCATTCCATGGATGGTTCCCCAGCTGACATGAGAAAAGGTGGTGGTGCAGTGATAGTATTTGCAATATTCATAGTGGAAGCACAATGAACACACTGAAATTTCACCAGTGACAGGTAAAACACCTTCAACAGTAAAGGAATTGTTAAGTAACAGACTATTTATGAAACCACAGCAGGAAATGCAAATTAACTTATAGAAATTGTTATATGCGTGTCAAAGAGGTTTAAATTTAGGTAATTCTCTAATGACAAAAGGAGTGCGTGTTACCGTTAATACACGCCATTAAATAACTGCACTTGTCACCCCCAAACGCAAAGTTAATGTTACTGGACGCAGAACAGCAAGGTGTGCGTGTCACTGTGATTTCCAATCAGGTAGATCTTTAATAACAATAGATGTGCGTTTTAACGTTGACACACGCAATTAAAAGTTGTGCGTGTCACCATTAGGATGAAATGGTGGTACTTAAAGGTTGAAGTGACACACTGTTGCCCCTTTAAATTTGGAGATTTGTGTCACTGCCGCAGTAAACTATGAATCACACGTTGTTGCCCTTTACAAACTAGGGAATACGGTGTGCGTGTCACCACTGCAATTAACTTTAAATGACCCCCTTCGCTTTAAGCTGCAGCCGTACTGGTAACACGCCGTTGCCCCTTTAAATTACACTGGGATAGGTGTTCGTGTCACTGCTGATGTCAATCAAGATTGTACCGCCCCTTAGACAGCCTCCAATAATACGCTGCTGAGGCGAAATCAAGGTTGTACCGCCCCTTAGTCAGCCTCCAATTAATATGCTGCTGAGGCGAAATCAAGGTTGTACCGCCCCTTGGTCAGCCTCCAATTAATACACTGCAGAGGCGTCGTTCGCCCGCCCACTCCTCTCCGGACTGCAATCACGGAGAGAGGAAGACGTGCAGCCAAACCAGCAGATCCTTGTCACAGGTAAGTGGATAAATCTTTGAAAGTATCCACACAGCGGTAGTGTGATACAGCCCAAACGTAACGAAGTCAACGTACCTCAGCCGGCGTAGTTCAGTAAGTTACCGCAAGTGGTAATAATGCTTGAACACTTCCCTGGTGTTCACGATGAAAGACACAACGTGTGTCACAGCACTGCGCAGGTTCATTGGGGTAGTCCGCTGCGCTGCCTCCCGTCACAGCCTGGCACCGTTCCTCCCAAATCGTCGCCAAAATGTGATAAATAACACAGGGGCAATTCCTCATGAACAAAGATGTAGTTAATTCCTAGAAGGCAGCGCAGACACCCAACCGGCACGGCCAGGCAAGCCGGCAACTGCCAACTGTCGTTACATAGAACATAGAGCACGAGGGCATGGAACACAAGCGATGTCACATACCACGAGCCCGGCAGCCGGAGGCAAGCTGCCCCTGAGTATCATAAAACATAACAGAGTGCTTAGCTAACAAGGTCCTCACTGAATTTCTAAGGGAAGCCTTGTCTCCATTCTCCTCCACTTCAGTGTCTGGGTCTCCCCCCTCCACTTCATCCACAGAAATGCTGTAACTACACTTTTGCTGTCTGGGGAAGTTGTATCCATTGTCCATAGTCCTATACCCGCCATAAGGTCATCCTTTGTGCACACTGACAGGTCACAGAACAGATTCTGCACATCTCAATACCAGGGACAGAGCCAATAAAAAAGTCAGGATACCAGTTTCTTGAGAAGTTGGGCATGCAGGGCAGGGGTGCATGTCAGTTTACCATGCATGGCACATTCCAGTACCAACACATAGGGGCTTATTACGATGTTGGGCGGACTTGTGTCCACCTGACACCATTGCGGACACAGGACTGAACGACCTCTGGGCGGCGGTCCTGACCACCTAATTACGATGCGACCGCACATGGTGCAGTCTCATACTTACATTTCCATATGGGAGCATGTGCTACGGCAGTAAACCGGCTTTAGCACAAGCTCCCATAGGGAAATGGGTGGTTGTGTTCATCCCTGCACCAAGTGGCAGGCACCCACACAGTGCAGGGACCAGTGCCCCTCGGCCCTCAACCGAAGGCCGCAAACAGAAGGGGGCCCTGCCAGGGGCCCCCAAACTCCCTCTCCGACAGTCTTTCCATGTTGGAAAGTCCGGCATCGAAAGCCTGCCGTAAACCAAGCATCGTAATCCGGACGTGGTAAAATGCCGTCCATATGGATTACGGGCCGGTCTCCGACTGGCTGACTGGCTCCTTGAGCCCATCGGAAGCCAGCCAGAATGACGGGCCGGTTTCACTTCCAACCTCCTAAATTGTAATTAGGCGGTCTGAAGTGAAACCGACATTCTCGGTTGGAAAGCCTCCGACCTAAGGTTGGAAGCTTTCTAACCGAGATCGTAATCGGCCCCTAAGCATTCAGGCCAACTTCAAACTATTTTGAAGTGTTGCAGTGCCTATGGAGCCTCTGTAACAGGCACTAGTGCGCGCCCTGCTGGCGTGCGCTGTGCCCTAGCCTGCATGAGTGCTAGGTTTCTGCATTTGTGTTCATGATGCCTGGATAGCTCTGCCTGAAAGACCACCACTTGTCATCTGTGAGATACCTAATATTTTCAGAGGTGTCAACGTGTTACAGTACTAAGGGACTGTATGTGACAGGCACTTGAGTTGTCTGCCATACTAGAGGGTTCGAAACTTGCTCCTATCTGTCCCCACATCTGGTGTGTTGGATGGCAAATTAGCTGCTTCAGAAGGTTCACGTGTCTAATGTAATGGAAGATGCACTTTGTCTGGCTTGCTGAGGATGTGCAAATTATTTTCTTGGGCTCACGGTATGGCATGCTGGAATGTTCATGAGCTTCTCCTATGGCTCCCTGCAGCTGGAGTGCAGGAGTGTGTATGGCACTGTTTACAGGATCACAAAGTCTGGCTAAGTGGGGGACTGGAATTTGTATCCAGGTGTACTGGTTACATATAGTGCACTTCTCTTTCTCTTTTTTTCTCACTGTTACCAGCAAATGTGAATACTTTATGTTTAATTATTTCCTGACTTAAATTAGTGCCCAAAGGCCTGAAGTACAAACAGCAGGTGGCAAATAGTGGGTACAAATTATGCAGGAACTTTTACGACCTGTCTGCTATTATGCGATGTGGTGTGTGACCTATAAACTAATAGGCCACATGGCAAAATGCCCATTTTCTGGGGGTCGCAAAACGATCTTCCTAAACAATGCTAAATAGGCAGGTCGGTATTTGCGACACCCCTGCAATTGTCCACGAATGCAGCACAACTGGGTTCGAGTTCCCAGGTGGAAACGGGAAGCTGTCCTCCTGCGGTGTGTTCTGTAAAAATCTTAGTAAATAAATAATGCATAAATAAAATAAGGCATGGTGTGAGCTGAAGTTATAAACCTAAATGTGTCAGACGTTCTTTGACCTGAGGTGCTCTTAGGCACTCCATCCTGTGGCGGGGAAAGAAGCACATTTTCGTGTGCAAGGGAGCCAGTGTACAAGTGGGTGACAGGCTCCCCTCCCAACTAAAAGATTTCTTGAGGGATTTCAGTGAAGCCCCTTCTATGAAATCCCTCAAGGGTGGGTAATTTTAAGATGATGTGGGAGGAAAGAGGGAGCCAGCGAGTGCTTTAGCATCTATAAAGAAAATGACAGCTAAGAAGCCACATTCAGCCCCTCTGTAATTATCTTTTTATCCAAATGATTTGAGCACAGTACTCAAGGCTGGCCTGGAGCCAATGGTGGGTAGCTAATCATTGGCAGCTGTTGCTAAGGACGTGAAGCTATTCTTTAGGTCAACAAGGCAGGGAATATGTTTCGAAATTCTCCAGATTCAGCTAACTTTCATCGACTGCCTCAAACTAAAAGCACAACTCCAATTCTTATGCTTCCAAAAGAGAGAATATATTTGTTTTCCCCAGTTCTGTTTCCACCCTACAACTTTTGAGGTTTTCATATACATTTTTCAATCTGACGTGTCTAGATGTAAATGTGTGTACAGACATGATGAAAGCATAACCTGTCAGCGGGCCAGGATGCTCCCGAGAGGGCCTGCGCTCTCTGATATACATGTATCGTGCCTGGCTCACTCTCTCTTGTCAGTGAACAGAGTCACAGTGAACGGGCTCCCTTTCAAAGCCACACCTTCCCTTATTGTAGGCCTGTGTTAACAAACGTTCACAGTGGTGACTGTCTTGGCAGTAGAGCCAGGACCCTAGGCTTCCGTTCCGACTACCTGGTTTAACCCCGAAGTTTGTTTCAAGTTTATTTATTTTTTTATCGAGGTTTATATAGCGCAAACTTGATCCGAGGGTATCAGAGTGCTTTAAAGAGTTGGCACAGCAGCAATTACATGAGTTACATTTGTAGTAAAAATAAATACATAGTGACAATAAGTAAAACGAAATATACGGAAAACATCAGAAACTGTTGACGAAACAGGTATGAGGTAGATACAGTAAATAAACGTATACAGCGCTTTACAGAGGTATTACAGTAGCCAGTGCGTGGATTACATGACATAATGACACTATATAAAGAAAGATTTAAGAAGAGCAGTAGTTTAGATGGAGGGAATTTGAGGTAGATAAAGTATATAGATATGCACATACATATATACGTAATATATATACATAAATATAAAAGGAGGCCTTTGGGGTAGATGCAGTATAAGACACATATATTGTTTTACAGAGTTAGCACAGTTATATAGCACATTGAAATATAAAGAAAGATATATGGTGAACAGTAGTATAGATGGACTATAATTGAGGTAGATGCGGTATGTATATATATATATATAAATATATCCATATATATATATATTATCTACTGGCGGTCGCCAGTAGATAGTTATAGTTACAACCTATTATCCATAGGAAATCCGCGACATTCTATTTGAAATAACTCTCTTGCCGGTTGACGTATCTTCGCAAAATTTTCAAACTTTGTGGGGCGCTCCGGTCCGCTCCTACCCTGAAAGTCTCGGGGGATTCGTCAAGCGGGGGCCGAGAAAAAGGGGGTCCCAAAACGCGTTTTCCCCATGCAATTTTCCATAGGAAACTTTAGACACGGCTACAGCCCGAACTGCTGAACGGAATTACACCAAATTTGGCAAAGAGGTAGTTCTTGGTTCAGAAAGAACCCTTTTGTTAAATGGTGTAAATCCGTTCAGTAGTTGCTGAGAAAATCAAAAGTAAAAAGATAGATATATCTAGGGCCGCGGATCCTCCCGAGCACGAGCTTTATGTTAATTGGCTGTCAACACTCCAAATCAGGAAGTGTTGGCAGCCATTTTGTCCCTCGGTAGAACCGAGGGACAGAAACAAGTGCGCAAAGCGCACAAAGGGGGCAGGGTAGAAACACCCTGACCCCCTAGGTCTGCTCAGGGGGTCCCACAAGGGTCCCTGGACTCCGGGGACCCTCAGGATTCAAGGGGACTTAATTCCCCAACTTAAAACGCGCCACGGGGCGCGTTTGCACAGTGGTGAAGGGAGGGGGCGGGGCTTCAGGTGACATGTGTGCAATATTCCTCTAAAATCAGCCGAAATCCGAATTCTGATTTACTCACCTGTTATCAGGAGAGACCTCAGTGCTGCATCTTTCAGCCGAGTACTGGTCGTGAAAAGTAATTTTAACCGTACTTACCGGTAACTTGAATTTCCTTCCATAGGCTAACATTGACTGGTTTCACTTGGAAATTCTTCTAAGTGTGGAGTTTTGGAACTTTAAAATATTCCTCTAAAATCAGCCGAAATACGAATTCCGATTTACTCATCTGTTATCAGGAGAGACCTCAGTGCTGCATCTTTCAGCCCAGTACTGATCCTCAAAAGTAATTTTAACCGTACTTACCAGTAACTTGAATTTCCTTCCATAGGATATCATTGCCTGCTTTTTGCTGAAAAAGTTTCTAAGTGTTGATTTTTGAAACATACAAATATTCCTCTAAAATCAGCCGAAATACGAATTCCGATTTACTCACCTGTTATAAGGAGATACCTCAGTGCTGTATCTTTCAGCCCAGTACTGTTCCTGAAAAGTAATTTTAACCGTACTTACCAGTAACTTATATTTTCTTCCATAGGAATCCATTGTCTGGTTTTCAGCAGAAAAGTTTCAAAGTGTCGATTTTCACAAACTACAAATATTCCTTAAAAATCGCCTGTATGACTTAAACGCATTCTTTCAACTGTTTACAGGAGATGCACCAGTGCTGGATCCAGGATCCAACACTGAGTAAGAAAAAGTAACGATAACAGTTTTTACCTGCTAAGTGAATTTCCTTCCATAGGATAACATTGGTGATTCTAAGAGAAAAAGTTTCTAAGTGTCAACTTTTAAAATACAATAATATTCCTTAAAAATCACGACTGTAACCAAAACGCTTTTACTCAACTGTTTACAGGAGATGTACCAGGACTGAATCTAGGATCCAGTCCTGTGGTTAGAAAAAGTAATCCATAAAGTAACTAATTGCATTTAACTAGAAATTCACATTGAGCTGAATGTTGCATTGTGTTTGAAATGTGTTGCCCATTGCAACAACTGTAACTACTGTACTTAAAAGTCTATTGCCTATGTGCAAAGTATTTAAACTAAAGTAATTCATTCTGAGAAAGTATTTTTGTAATGTAATGTATAATGTAATTACAATGTAATTTAAAAAATAAAATATGTAAAAGAAATTGTTTCTAAAAATGTAGTAAATCAGTATGAAAAAAATTAATATAAAAATTAATACATTTAAAAATTGTCATTTAAAAACCTTTGAAATTCACTGCAAAAACCGTAGGTTTCAGGCACGTTATAGTTACAAATTAGCATTTTAAAAACCTTTGAAATTCACTGAAAAAACCATAGGTTTCAGACACGTTATAGTTAGAAATTAGCATTTAAAAAACCTTTGAAATTCACTGAAAAAACCATAGGTTTTAGGGACAGTTATAGTTAGTTGGACATTGCACTCGTACAAAACCCGTGAAATTCCCCGTTATAGTTAGTTCAGCTAACTATAACTCGCGCCCGCAATGCACTGCTGATGACGTCACATATTACATCACTCATGACATGGTCAGTGACATCACTGATGACATCACTGATGACATCTCAAATGACATCACTGATGACATCATCCACGTGATAATCTGATGCAGCTCCTCACACCCTAATATAACCTTTGATACACCCAATCTAAATTACAGAGTGCCATTCGCAAAACCATAGACACTCCAACACCAATAACTACATACCCACTCACTGATTCTTAGGTCTACACACACACATCCACTCACTCACCCGTACAGTCACTCATACTTATGGTCACTCAGTACAGGACTATCATATGCACTCTTACTCCTATATAGACACTCAAACACCGCCACTCATCCATAGAGGTACTCACACACCTAGTCAGTCATGCAAATAATTAAACACACTGCCATTTACTCACCTATACAGTTATACACACACCAGCTCACTTAATCATACAAATACTAGCACATTGTTACGCTCTTATACAATCACTGATACAAGCACACACTCATCCATACAGCCACTATCACAATCACTCACTCTCGCTTATAGCTATTTATATACTCCAATACACATATATACTGCCTTTCACATATGTAGTTACTCACACATGTACCACTGGGACATACATTCACTCACTAACACACTCTTACACACACTTACCCACCCATACAGTCTATCACAGATGCACTCTTGAAACCATCCACCCAGTGAATCACCCACTCACACATCTATGCACAGTCGCACACACCCCATCCACACAAACACTGAGGCACCCATACAGATACTCATAGAACCAATCAATAACCCATATAGACACTCATGTAGCTATTCGCAAATCCATGCATCCACTTACACACCAACAGACGGATACAGACATTCACACAGTTTAGTCACTAACCCATGCATTCAGTAAGATACGTTTAATCACTCACTTGTAGAGTCAGTCACGCACGTACTAAATCATCCATTCAGACACTTATACACCCACTCATTCTTCAATACGCCTTTCCCTATATATATTAAACATATTTAAACTTTACAGAAACACACAGTCACTGGATGATGTCATCAGTGATGTCATTTGAGATGTCATCAGTGATGTCATCAGTGATGTCACTGACCATGTCATGAGTGATGTAATATGTGACGTCATCAGCAGTGCATTGCGGGGGCGCGAGTTATAGTTAGCTGAACTAACTATAACGGGAGAATTTCACGGGTTTTGTACGAGTGCAATGTCCAACTAACTATAACTGTCCCTAAAACCTATGGTTTTTTCAGTGAATTTCAAAGGTTTTTAAATGCTAATTTCTAACTATAACGTGTCTGAAACCTATGGTTTTTTCAGTGAATTTCAAAGGTTTTTAAAATGCTAATTTGTAACTATAACGTGCCTGAAACCTACGGTTTTTGCAGTGAATATATATATATATATATATATATATATATATATATATATATATATGTATATATCAAAACAAGAAGGTTGCCCCATAGGAAATGTCGCACAAAGAAGAGTTACCGCACTAACAACACCGGCGGCGGCAACTTGGCTGCTCGCGATGTCAAGGCGGCTGCATCGTGCTCACTTCCATATTTGCAACGGGGACAGTGACACCCATTGGGGTGTAATCAGGAACTTCTGGGGTCCGTGTCATGCTCACAGACTACATCTACCATAATGCTGTGCAGGTTGACGCCCACTGGGGCGGGACTATCAATTAATTATAATAAATGGAGTTCCCCTACGCAGCTGCTGTCTCCGTGCCTCAGTGCTATGCCAGTGATCAAGGGCTCACCGCCCGAAACGCGTTTGGTGTTTTGAGGGCAGTGAGCTGAGCAGCCAAGTTGCCGCCGCCGGTGTTGTTAGTGCGGTAACTCTTCTTTGTGCGACATTTCCTATGGGGCAACCTTCTTGTTTTGATGTTATGCGGCCAGCCCAGCCGCGGAGATGTCCCGCCGCTAATGATAGTGGATCCTGGTGCTTGCTATTACGAGCACCATTTGGAATTGAGGAGGCCTCATCATCGGATGTGATTGGTGTCAAGGCGGCTGCATCGTGCTCATTTCCATATTTGCAACGGGGACAGTGACACCCATTGGGGTGTAATCAGGAACTTCTGGGGTCCTTGTCATGCTCACAGACTACATCTACCATAATGCTGTGCAGGTTGACGCCACTGGGGCGGGACTATCAATTAATTATAATAAATGGAGTTCCCCTACGCAGCTGCCGTCTCCGTGCCTCAGTGCTATACCAGTGATCAAGGGCTCACCGCCCGAAACGCGTTTGGTGTTTTGAGGGAAGTGAGCTGAGCAGCCAAGTTGCCGCCGCCGGTGTTGTTAGTGCGGTAACTCTTCTTTGTGCGACATTTCCTATGGGGCAACCTTCTTGTTTTGATGTTATGCGGCCAGCCCGGCCGTGGAGATGTCCCGCCGCTAATGATAGTGGATCCTGGTGCTTGCTATTACGAGCACCATTTGGAATTGAGGAGGCCTCATCATCGGATGTGATTGGTGTCAAGGCGGCTGCATCGTGCTCACTTCCATATTTGCAACGGGGACAGTGACACCCATTGGGGTGTAATCAGGAACTTCTGGGGTCCTTGTCATGCTCACAGACTACATCTACCATAATGCTGTGCAGGTTGACGCCCACTGGGGCGGGTCTATCAATTAATTATAATAAATGGAGTTCCCCTACGCAGCTGCTGTCTCCGTGCCTCAGTGCTATACCAGTGATCAAGGGCTCACCGCCTGAAACGCGTTTGGTGTTTTGAGGGAAGTGAGCTGAGCAGCCAAGTTGCCGCCGCCGGTGTTGTTAGTGCGGTAACTCTTCTTTGTGCGACATTTCCATTTCATATATATATATATATATATATATATACATATATATATATATATATATATATATATATATTCACTGAAAAAACCATAGGTTTCAGGGACGTTATAGTTACAAATTAGCATTTAAAAAACCTTTGAAATTCACTGAAAAAACCATAGGTTTTAGGGACAGTTATAGTTAGTTGGACATTGCACTCGTACAAAACCCGTGAAATTCCCCCGTTATAGTTAGTCCAGCTAACTATAACTCGCGCCCCACAATGCACTGCTGATGACGTCACATATTACATCACTCATGACATGGTCAGTGACATCACTGATGACATCACTGATGACATCTCAAATGACATCACTGATGACATCACTGATGACATCATCCAGTGACTGTGTGTTTCTGTAAAGTTTAAATATTTTTAATATATATAGGAAAAGACGTATTGAAGAATGAGTGGGTGTGTAAGTGTCTGTATGGATGATTTAGTAGGTGCGTGACTGACTCTATAAGTGAGTGATTTAACGTATCTTACTGAATGCATGGGTTAGTGACTAAACTGGGTGAATGTCTGTATCCGTCTGTCTGTTGCTGTGTAAGTGGCTGCATGTGTTTGTGAATAGCTACATGAGTGTCTATATGAGTTATTGAATGCTTGTCTGAGTATCTGTATGGGTGCCTGAGTGTTTGTGTGGGAGGGGTGTGTGCAACTCTGTGCATAGATGTGTGAGTGGGTGATTCACTGGGTGGATGGTTTCAAGAGTGCAACTGTGATAGACTGTATGGGTGGGTAAGTGTGTGTAAGAGTGTGTTAGTGAGTGAATGTATGTCCCAGTGGTACATGTGTGAGTAACTACATATGTGAAAGGCAGTATATATGTGTGTTGGAGTATATAAATAGCTATAAGCGAGAGTGAGTGATTGTGATAGTGGCTGTATGGATGAGTGTGTGCTTGTATCAGTGATTGTATAAGAGCGTAAGAATGTGCTACTATTTGTATGAGTAAGTGAGCTGGTGTGTGTATAACTGTATAGGTGAGTAAATGGTAGTGTGTTTAATTATTTGCATGACTGACTAGGTGTGTGAGTACCTCTATGGATGAGTGGCGGTGTTTAAGTGTCTATATAGGAGTATGAGTGCATATGATAGTCCTGTACTGAGTGACCGTAAGTATGAGTGACTGTACGGGTGAGTGAGTGGATGTGTGCGTAGACCTAAGAATCAGTGAGTGGGTATGTAGTTATTGGTGTTGGAGTGTCTATGGTTTTGCGAATGGCAGTCTGTAATTTAGAGTGGGTGTATCAAAGGTTATATTAGGGTGTGAGGAGGTGCATCAGATTATCACGTGGATGATGTCATCAGTGATGTCATTTGAGATGTCATCAGTGATGTCATCAGTGATGTCACTGACCATGTCATGAGTGATGTAATATGTGACATCATCAGCAGTGCATTGCGGGGCGCGAGTTATAGTTAGCTGGACTAACTATAACGGGGGAATTTCACGGGTTTTGTACGAGTGCAATGTCCAACTAACTATAACTGTCCCTAAAACCTATGGTTTTTTCAGTGAATTTCAAAGGTTTTTTAAATGCTAATTTGTAACTATAACGTCCCTGAAACCTATGGTTTTTTCAGTGAATTTCAAAGGTTTTTTAAATGCTAATTTGTAACTATAACATGTCTGAAACCTACAGTTTTTTCAGTGAATTTCAAAGGTTTTGTAAATGACAATTTTTAAATGTATTAATTGTTATATAAATTTTTTTCATACTGATTTCCAAATTTTTTAGAAACAATTTTTTTTACATATTTTATTTTTAAATTACATTGTAATTACATTATACATTACATTACAAAAAATACTTTCTCAGAATGAATTACTTTAGTTTAATTACTTTGCACATAGGCAATAGACTTTTAAGTACAGTAGTTACAGTTGTTGCAATGGGCAACACATTTTCAAACACAATGCAACATTCAGCTCAATGTGAATTTCTAGTTAAATGCAATTAGTTACTTTATGGATTACTTTTCTAACCACATTACTGGATCCTAGATTCAGTCCTGGGACATCTCCTGTAAACAGTTGAGTAAAAGCGTTTTGGTTACAGTCGTGATTTTTAAGGAATATTATTGTACTTTAAAAGTTCACACTTAGAAACTTTTCTCATAGAATCACCAATGTTATCCTATGGAAGGAAATTCACTTAGAAGTTAAAAACTGTTATCGTTACTTTTTCTTACTCAGTGTTGGATCCTGGATCCAGCACTGGTGCATCTCCTGTAAACAGTTGAAAGAATGCGTTTAAGTCATACAGGCGATTTTTTAGGAATATTTGTAGTTTGTGAAAATCGACACTTTTAAACTTTTCTGCTGAAAACCAGACAATGGATTCCTATGGAAGGAAATTCAAGTTACTGGTAAGTACGGTTAAAATTACTTTTCAGGATCAGTACTGGGCTGAAAGATGCAGCACTGAGGTCTCTCCTGATAACAGGTGAGTAAATCGGAATTCGTATTTCGGCTGATTTTAGAGGAATATTTTAAAGTTCCAAAACTCCACACTTAGAAGAATTTCCAAGTGAAACCAGTCAATGTTAGCCTATGGAAGGAAATTCAAGTTACCGGTAAGTACGGTTAAAATTACTTTTCAGGATCAGTACTGGGCTGAAAGATGCAGCACTGAGGTCTCTCCTGATAACAGGTGAGTAAATCGGAATTCGTATTTCGGCTGATTTTAGAGGAATATTTGCACAATGGTGAAGGGAGGGGGCGGGCCTGAGGTGACATCTGTGCAAACGCGCCCCGTGGCGCGTTTTAAGTTGGGGGATTAAGTCCCCTTGAATCATGAGGGTCCCTACGGGCCAACTAGCCCACCAGGAACCTCCAGTATGCGCCAGGGGCTGCGTTGCAGAGACATGTACAGAGGCCACACCCCTTTTACACCTCTCTGCAACGCAGCTCTGTGGCGCTTTCTGGACGTACCTGTTGGGCTAGTTGGCCCCCAGGGACCCTCAGGATTGAAGAGGATTTAATTCCCCATCTTAAAACGCGCCACGGGGCCTGTTTGCACACATGTCACCTGAAGCCCCGCCCCCTCCCTTCACCACTGTGCAAACGCGCCCGTGGCGCGTTTTAAGTCGGGGATTAACTCCCTTGAATCCTGAGGGTCCCTGGGGTGCAACTAGCCCACCATATACCTCCAAAAGCGCCATAGAGCTGCGTTGCAGAGAGGTGTAAAAGGGGCGTGGCCTCTGTACACCTCTCTGCAAGGCAGCCCCTGGCGCATACTGGAGGTTCCTGGTGGGCTAGTTGGCCCCAGGGACCCCAGTATTCAAGGGGGTCGTTCCCCTCTGCAAACGCGCCAGGGGCGCGTTTGCAGAGTGGTGAAGGAAGGGGCGGGGCCTACGGGCCCGATCGTTTTTCCCCCTGAAGGGGGCTGTGTAGCCCCCCTTCCTTTTTCCTATTTTTAGGCCCTGGGGACCCCATCCCCCAGGGCCTTTCCCTTTTTTTATTAAAATAAAAAAAAAAACGGGAAGGGGGCCGCGTGGCCCCCTTCCCTGGGCCTGTATTGGCCCCGGGGACCCCATCCCCCGGGGCATGGCCTCTTTTTTTTATTTGGAGGGGGCTGCGTGGCCCCCTCCTCAGGCCATTTAAGGCCCGGGGACCCCATCCCCGGGGCCGGCCTTGCACTTTATTTTTTTATTTTTTTTTGTTACTTTGGGGAGGGGGGCTGCGTGGCCCCCCTCTGTGGCCTCTTATGGCCCCGGGGACCCCATCCCCCGGGGCCTGGCCTCTCGTTGGGGACTGTGGGGGGTCCCCAAACCCCCACAGTCCCGCCGGCTCCCGTGTCCTACGGGAGCCGGCATTGCTTTACACATGGGGAGCAGCTAACATGCTGCTCCCCATGTGGAAAGCAATGTGCTTTGGATATTGGAAGAGAGAGCAGGTTTCCTGCTCTCTCTTCCAATATCCAAAGCAAGTTTGCAATGACAGGACGGGAGCCGCGAGGCTCCGTCCTGTCATTGCAAGCAGCAGTGTCCCGGGGTAGGCACCCCGGGACACTGCAGGAGCCGACCCTGGGGGTGGCGGTCCCCAGGGCCATCAAGGGCTCCAGGAGGGGGCCGCGCGGCCCCCTCCCTACATTTTAAAAGCCCGGGGAGGTGGTGGTCCCGGGGCTCCAAAACGGACCCCCATTTTAATTTTTCTTAGTGCCCCGGGAGGTGGTGGTCCCCGGGGCGGGTGGGGCTGGAGCCCCCCACACAGGTTTTTCAAAATTAAAAGAAGCCCCGGGGAGGTGGCGGTCCCCGGGGCTGCGGGAGGGCTCAGAGCCCTCCCGCACCATTATACATAAAGCCCCGGGGGTGGTGGTCCCCGGGGCTTGGGAGCCCTTAGAGGCCCCCACACATAAAATTAACCCCCCCAGCATGCCCCCGGGACTTGGCCCACCCGGGGGCCAGTGCTATCGAAGCGCGGGAGACCGCGCTTCGATTTTTTTCGGCAGGATTCGCGCACCCTGAGCGCATCCTGCCGATTTTTTTATTTTTTATTTTTTTTGCCCAGGGGGTCCTTGTGGGACCCCTGAGCAAGCCTAGAGGTCAGGGTGTTTCTACCCTGCCCCATTTGTGCGCTTTGCACACTTGTTTCTGTCCCTCGGTTCTACCGAGGGACAAAATGGCTGCCAACATTTCCTGAATCGGAATGTTGACAGCCAGCTGACAGCCAATTAACATGCAGCTCGTGATCGGGAGGGTACGCGGACCCTACTCGGCCATAGATATCACTATCTTTTTACTTTTGATTTTCTCAGCAACTACTGAACGGATTTACACCATTTAACAAAAGGTTTCTTTCTGAACCAAGAACTACCTCTTAGCCAAATTTGGTGTAATTCCGTTCAGCAGTTCGGGCTGTAGCCGTGTCTAAAGTTTCCTATGGAAAATTGCATGGGAAAACGCGTTTTGGGACCCCCTTTTTCCTCGGCCCCGCTTGCGAATCCCCGAGACTTTCAGGGTAGGAGCGGACCGGAGCGGGCCATAAAGTTTGAAAATTTTGCGAAGATACGTCAACCGGCAAGAGAGTTATTTCAAATAGAATGTCGCGGATTTCCTATGGATAATAGGTTGTAACTATAACTATCTACTGGCGACCGCCAGTAGATAATATATATATATGTATGTGTATATATATATATATATATTTGTTTGTGTATATATATATATATACACACACAGATATATATACATATACACACACGTATTATCTACTGGCGGTCGCCAGTAGATAGTTATAGTTACAACCTATTATCCATAGGAAATCCGCGACATTCTATTTGAAATAACTCTCTTGCCGGTTGACGTATCTTCGCAAAATTTTCAAACTTTGTGGGGCGCTCCGGTCCGCTCCTACCCTGAAAGTCTCGGGAGATTCATCAAGCGGGGCCGAGAAAAAGGGGGTCCCAAACGCGTTTTCCCATGCAATTTTCCATAGGAAACTTTAGACACGGCTACAGCCCGAACTGCTGAACGGAATTACACCAAATTTGGCAAAGAGGTAGTTCTTGGTTCAGAAAGAACCCTTTTGTTAAATGGTGTAAATCCGTTCAGTAGTTGCTGAGAAAATCAAAAGTAAAAGTACATATATATCTATGGCCGCGTCGGATTCGCGCACCCTCCCGATCACGAGCTGCATGTTAATTGGCTGTCAACACTCCAAATCAGGAAGTGTTGGCAGCCATTTTGTCCCTCAGTAGAACCGAGGGACAGAAACAAGTGCGCAAAGCGCAAAGGGGGCAGGGTAGAAACACCCTGACCCCTAGGTCTGCTCAGGGGTCCCACAAGGACCCCTGGGCAAAAATTATTATTTTTTAAATCGGCAGGATGCGCTCAGGGTGCGCGGATCCTGCCGAAAAAAAAATCGAAGCGCGGTCTCCCGCGCTTCGATGTAAATTTGCCCCCGGGTGGCCCAAGTCCCGGGGGCATGCGAGGGGAGGGGGTGTGTAAATTGTTTATATGGGGGCCTCTAAGGCCCCCAAGCCCTGGGGACCGCCACCCCCGGGGCTTAATTAAAAAATGGTGCGGGAGGGCTCTCCTGCCCTCCCGCAGCCCCGGGGACCGCCACCCCCGGGGCTTCTTTTTAAATTTAAAATAATGTGTGGGGGCTCCAGCCCCCACACGCCCCGAGGACCACCACCTCCCGGGGCACATAGAAAATAAATGTGGGGGTCCGTTACGGACCCCGAGCCCCGTGGACCACCACCTCCCGGGGCTGTGCAATTCAAGGGAGGGGGCCGCGCGGCCCCCTCCTGGAGCCAGTGATGGCCCTGGGGACCGCCACCCCCAGGGCCGGCTCCTGCAGTGTCCCGGGGTGCCTACCCCCGGACACTGTAGTTTGCAATGACAGGACGGGAGCCTCGCGGCTCCCGTCCTGTCATTGCAAACTGCTTTGGATATTAGGCGAGAGCAGGAAGCCTGCTCTCGCTTCCATATCCAAAGACAATTGCTTTCCACATGGGGAGCAGCATGTTAGCTGCTCCCCATGTGGAAAGCAATGCCGGCTTCGCGCAGGAGGCGGGGAGCCGGCTGGGACTGTGGGGGGATTGGGGACCCCCACAGTCCCCAACCAGAGGCCAGGCCCCGGGGATGGGGTCCCCGGGGCCATAAATGGCCAGGGAGGGGGCACGCAGCCCCCTCCCCAAATTAGTAAAAAATAAAAAATAAAAATAAAAGTGCAAGGCCGGCCCCGGGGATGGGGTCCCCGGGGCCTTAAATGGCCTGAGGGGGACACGCAGCCCCCCTCCAAATAAAAAAATTGAGGGCATGCCCCGGGGGATGGGGTCCCCGGGGCCAATACAGGCCCAGGGAAGGGGGCCACGCGGCTCCCTTCCCGTTTTTTTTTTTCATTTAAAAAAAAAAAAAATGCCCAGGCCCCGGGGGTTGGGGTCCCCGGGGCCAAAAGTGGGCAAGGGAAGGGGGCCACGCAGCCCCCTCCCTTTAAAAAAATTTAAAAAACAAAAAAAACGACCGGCATCGTGCCGGAGGCCCTGCCCCCTCCCTGCAGTACTCTGCAAACGCGCCCCCTGGCGCGTTTTAAGAAGGGAAGTAATTCCCCTTGAATACTGGGGGTCCCTGGGGGCCAATTAGCCCACCAGGAACCTCCAGTATGCGCCAGGGGCTGCGTTGCAGAGAGCTGTACAGAGGCCACGCCCCTTTTACACCTCTCTGCAACGCAGCTCTGTGGCGCTTTTAGAAGTATATGGTGGCCTAGTTGGACTCCAGGGACCCTCAGGATTCAAGGGGACTTAATCCCCCAACTTAAAACGCGCCACGGGCGCGTTTGCCCAGTGGTGAAGGGAGGGCGGGGCTTCAGGTGACATGTGTGCAAACAGGCCCGGTGGCGCGTTTTAAGATGGGGAATTAAATCCCCTTCAATCCTGAGGGTCCCTGGGGGCCAACTAGCCTAACAGGTACATCCAGAAAGCGCCACAGAGCTGCGTTGCAGAGAGGTGTAAAAGGGGTGTGGCCTCTCTACACGTCTCTGCAACGCAGCCCCTGGCGCATACTGGAGGTTCCTGGTGGGCTAGTTGGCCCCTAGGGACCCTCATGATTCAAGGGGATTTAATCCCCCAACTTAAAACACGCCACGGGGCGCGTTTGCACAGATGTCACCTAAGGCCCCGCCCCCTCCCTTCACCATTGTGCAAATATTCCTCTAAAATCTGCCGAACTACGAATTCCGATTTACTCACCTGTTATCAGGAGAGACCTCAGTGCTGCATCTTTCAGCCCAGTACTAATCCTGAAAAGTAATTTTAACCGTACTTACCAGTAACTTGAATTTCCTTCCATAGGATATCATTGCCTGCTTTTTGCTGAAAAAGTTTCCAAGTGTTGATTTTTGAAACATACAAATATTCCTCTAAAATCAGCCGAAATACGAATTCCGATTTACTCACCTGTTATAAGGAGAGACCTCAGTGCTGTATCTTTCAGCCCAGTACTGGTCCTGAAAAGTAATTTTAACCGTACTTACCAGTAACTTGAATTTCCTTCCATAGGCTAACATTGACTGGTTTCACTTGGAAATTCTTCTAAGTGTGGAGTTTTGGAACTTTAAAATATTCCTCTAAAATCAGCCGAAATACCAATTCCGATTTACTCACCTGTTATCAGGAGAGACCTCAGTGCTGCATCTTTCAGCCCAGTACTGATCCTGAAAAGTAATTTTAACCGTACTTACCAGTAACTTGAATTTCCTTCCATAGGATATCATTGCCTGCTTTTTGCTGAAAAAGTTTCCAAGTGTCAATTTTTGAAACATACAAATATTCCTCTAAAATCAGCCGAAATCCGAATTCTGATTTACTCACCTGTTATCAGGAGAGACCTCAGTGCTGCATCTTTCAGCCCAGTACTGGTCCTGAAAAGTAATTTTAACCGTACTTACCGGTAACTTGAATTTCCTTCATAGGCTAACATTGACTGGTTTCACTTGGAAATTCTTCTAAGTGTGGCGTTTTGGAACTTTATAATATTCCTCTAAAATCAACCAAAGTACGAATTCCAATTTACTCACCTGTTATCAGGAGAGAACCCAGTGCTGCATCTTTTAGCCCAGCACTGACCCTGAAAAGTAATTTTAACCGTACTTACCAGTAACTTATATTTTCTTCCATAGGAATCCATTGTCTGGTTTTCAGCAGAAAAGTTTCAAAGTGTCGATTTTCACAAACTACAAATATTCCTTAAAAATCGCCTGTATGACTTAAACGCATTCTTTCAACTGTTTACAGGAGATGCACCAGTGCTGGATCCAGGATCCAACACTGAGTAAGAAAAAGTAACGATAACAGTTTTTACCTGCTAAGTGAATTTCCTTCCATAGGATAACATTTGTGATTCTATGTGAAAAAGTTTCTAAGTGTCAACTTTTAAAATACAATAATATTCCTTAAAAATCACTACTGTAACCAAAACGCTTTTACTCAACTGTTTACAGGAGATGTCCCAGGACTGAATCTAGGATCCAGTTCTGTGGTTAGAAAAGTAATCCATAAAGTAACTAATTGCATTTAACTAGAAATTCACATTGAGCTGAATGTTGCATTGTGTTTGAAAATGTGTTGCCCATTGCAACAACTGTAACTACTGTACTTAAAAGTCTATTGCCTATGTGCAAAGTATTTAAACTAAAGTAATTCATTCTCAGAAAGTATTTTTGTAATGTAATGTATAATGTAATTAGAATGTAATTTAAAAAATAAAATATGTAAAAAAATTGTTTCTAAAAATGTAGTAAATCAGTATGACAAAAATTAATATAACAATTAATACATTTAAAAATTGTCATTTACAAAACCTTTGAAATTCACTGAAAAAACCGTAGGTTTCAGACATGTTATAGTTAGGAATTAGCATTTAAAAAACCTTTGAAATTCACTGAAAAAACCATAGGTTTCAGATATGTTATAGTTAGAAATTAGCATTTAAAAAACCTTTGAAATTCACTGAAAAAACCATAGGTTTTAGGGACAGTTATAGTTACTTGGACATTGCACTCGTACAAAACCCGTGAAATTCCCACGTTATAGTTAGTTCAGCTAACTATAACTCGCGCCCCCGCAATGCACTGCTGATGACGTCACATATTACATCACTCATGACATGGTCAGTGACATCACTGATGACATCACTGATGACATCTCAAATGACATCACTGATGACATCATCCACGTGATAATCTGATGCACCTCCTCACACCCTAATATAACCTTTGATACACCCACTCTAAATTACAGACTGCCATTCGCAAAACCATAGACACTCCAACACCAATAACTACATACCCACTCACTGATTCATAGGTCTACGCACACATCCACTCACTCACCCGTACAGTCACTCATACTTACGGTCACTCAGTACAGGACTATCATATGCACTCATACTCCTATATAGACACTCAAACACCGCCACTCATCCATAGAGGTACTCACACACCTAGTCAGTCATGCAAATAATTAAACACACTGCCATTTACTCACCTATACAGTTATACACACACCAGCTCACTTACTCATACAAATACTAGCACATTCTTACGCTCTTATACAATCACTGATACAAGCACACACTCATCCATACTGCCACTATCACAATCACTCACTCTCGCTTATAGCTATTTATATACTCCAACACACATATATACTGCCTTTCACATATGTAGTTACTCACACATGTACCACTGGGACATACATTCACTCACTAACACACTCTTACACACACTTACCCACCCATACAGTCTATCACAGATGCACTCTTGAAACCATCCACCCAGTGAATTACCCACTCACACATCTATGCACAGAGTCACACACACCCCTCCCACACAAACACTCAGGCACCCATACAGATACTCAGACAACCATTCAATAACTCATATAGACACTCATGTAGCTATTCACAAACACATGCAGCCACTTACACAGCAACAGACAGACGGATACAAACATTCACCCAGTTTAGTCACTAACCCATGCATTCAGTAAGATACGTTAAATCACTCACTTATAGAGTCAGTCACGCACCTACTAAATCATCCATACAGACACTTACACACCCACTCATTCTTCAATACGTCTTTTCCTATATATATTAAAAATATTTAAACTTTACAGAAACACACAGTCACTGGATGATGTCATCAGTGATGTCATTTGAGATGTCATGAGTGATGTCACTGACCATGTCATGAGTGATGTAATATGTGACGTCATCAGCAGTGCATTGCGGGGCCGCGAGTTATAGTTAGCTGAACTAACTATAACAGGGGAATTTCACGGGTTTTGTACGAGTGCAATGTCCAAGTAACTATAACTGTCCCTAAAACCTATGGTTTTTTCAGTGAATTTCAAAGGTTTTTTAAATGCTAATTTCTAACTATAACATATCTGAAACCTATGGTTTTTTCAGTGAATTTCAAAGGTTTTTTAAATGCTAATTCCTAACTATAACATGTCTGAAACCTACGGTTTTTTCAGTGAATATATATATATATATATATATATATATATATACATATACATATATATATTACCTACTGGCGGTCGCCAGTAGGTAGTTATAGTTAGGACCTCGTTTCTATTCAAAAAGCGTTTTTAATTTTGCCAATATCTTTGGCGCCGTTTGACGAATCTTCGCGAAATTTTCCAGAAAAAAGGTTTACTTGGGTCTGGTCCTGTCTTGAAAGTTTCGGGGTGATTCATCAAGCGGGGGCCGAGAAAAAAGGGGGGTCCCAAAACGTGTTTTCCCAATGTTAATTTCCGTAGGAAAAATTGGAACAGGCTACAGCCCGACCTGCTGAACGGAATTACACCAAATTTGGCAAAATGGTAGGTCTTGCTCCATAAAGCGACCTTTTGTTTAAATGGTGTAAATTCGTTCAATAGTTGCTGAGAAATTCAAGAAATAAAAATATCGATATCTGAGCACCGAGGAGGGTTCGCGGACCCTCCCGGGCACAAACTTCCCTCTGATTGGCTGCCAACACTCCAAACCAGGAAGTGTTGGCAGCCATCTTGTGACTCAGTAACCGAGTCACAAGAAAAAGGGGGAAAAAAAGTGAAAAATGAAGAAAAGGGGGCAGGGTAGAAACACCCTGACCCCCTAGGCTTGCTCAGGGGGTCCCAAAAAAGCTTTTTTTTAAAATAATTCCGGCCGAATTTGCACTGGGTGTTAAAAAGGCCCCGGTTGGGCCAGGTCCCGGGGGCAATACTATTTATGGTGTGGGGGCCCCCATAGCCCCAATAGCCCCGGGGACCTCCACCTACCCGGGGCTTTATGATTTATGTGCAGGGGGGCACGCGGCCCACCACCTCCCGGGGCATAATTAAAATAAGGGTGGGGGGGCCTTGCAGGCCCCCCAAGCCCCGGGGACTGCCACCTCCCCGGGGCTATAACGAATAATTAGTGTGGAGGGGCTCTAGCCCCCCCACACTGCCCCGGGGACCACCACCTCCCGGGGCACTAAATATTCAAATTCGGGGGTCCGTTACGGACTCCCGGCCCCGGAGACCACCACCTCCCTGGAGCTTTAGAAATGAAGCGAGGGGGGCCGCGCGGCCCCCCTCCAGAAGCCCTTGATGGCCCTGGGAACCGCCACCCCCCAGGGCCGGCTCCTGCAATGTCCCGGGGTGCCCACCCCCGGGACATTGCCGTTTGCTATGGCAGGGCGGGAGCCATGCGGCTCCCGCCCTGCCATAGCAAACTCTGATTCGGTTTTTGGAAGCGAGAGCAGGAAACCTGCTCTCGCTTCCAAAAACTAAAGCAGATTGCTTTTCCACAAGGGGAGCTGCATGTCAGCAGCTCCCCTTCTGGAAAAGCAATGCCGGCTACCGCAGGAGGCGGGGTGCCGGGGGGACCATGGGGGCATTGGTGCTCCCCCCACGGTCCCCAACGGTGAGGCCAGGCCCCGGGGGATGGGGTCCCCGGGGCCAGAAGTGGCCTGAGGAGGGGGTCCACGCGGCCCCCCTCCAAATAATTAAAAATAAAATTTAAAAAAAGTCTGGCCATGCCCCGGGGATGGGGTCTCCAGGGCCGAAATTGGCCTCGGGAGGGGGGCCACGCGGCCCCCTTCCCGATTTAATTCATAAAAAGGGTTCAGGCCCTGGCAGATGGGGTCCCCAGGGCCCCAAAAATGTAAAAGAAGGGGGGCCACACAGCCCCCCTTGTAAAAAAAAATATTTTAAAAAAAGCTGGCATCTAGCCGGAGGCCACGCCCCCTTTCTCCACCACTCTGCAAATGCGCCCCCTGGCGCGTTGTTAGTTGGGGAATTAATTCCCTTGAATACTGAGGGTCCCTGGGGGCCAACTAGCCCACCAGGTACCTCCAGTATGCGCCACAGAGCTGCATTGCAGAGAGGTGGTCCGAGGCCACGCCCCTTTTTTACACCACTCTGCAAAAGCACCTCTTGGCGCACTGCTGGTGGGGCGATGAGGTCCTCTAGTGTCCTGAGGACCTCAGGACACAAGTGGACTTGATCCCCCGAGCAGCAGTGCACCAAGAGGTGCGTTTGCAGAGTGACGTAAAAAAGAGGCTTGGCCTCGGACCACCTTTCTGCAATCCAGCTGTGTGGCGCTTACTGGAGGTACCTGGTGGGCTAATTGGCCCCCACGGACCCTCAGTATTCAAGGGGACTTAATCCCCCAACTTAGAACGCACCAGGGGGCGCGTTTGCAGAGTGGTGGAGAAAGGGGGCGTGGCCTTTGTTCACCTCTCAGCAATCCCACTGTGTGGGGCTTACTGGAGGTACGAGGTAGGCTAGTTGGCCCCTAAAGGACCCCAGCAGCGAAGGGGACTTCAATCCCCATCCAAGAGCGCGCCAGGGAGCGCGTTTATAGAGTGGTGGGCAAAGGGGGCGTGGCCTGCTACGAGTACTTACCAATGCTGCTGTGTGGGACTTACTGGAGGTAATAGGAGGGGTATTTGGCCCCCAAGGATGTCCTTGGGGGCCAACTACCCCTCTTGTTACCTCCAGTAAGTCCCACACAGTGGGATTGCTAAGACGTCTTCGGAGGCCATGCCCCCTTTCTTCAACACTCTGCAAACGCACCTCCTGGCAGACTACGGGATGGGGGATGAAGTCCAATTTACTCCTGAGGGAGTTTGGGGGCCAAGAAGCCCTCCTGGTACCTCCTGTAAGTCGTACGCAGCGGAATTCATGAGCGCTGGTCAGAGGCCCAGCACCCTTTCTCCACCACTCTGAAAACGTGACTACTACTTAAAGAAGCATCTTTCTGCACCTCTGACTTAGAGGTAGTTTTAATCCCCCTGCCCTATTATGTACTATGGCCTTACAGAGGAGGTGATGCCAATCACAGGGGTACCCCAACGCATAGTGTTCCCTAGTGTATGTAGGTGTTTTCACTGTATTCTAAGTGTCTTTTAGCATAGCACTGGCTCTAGGCCTGGTTAGTCAGAGTCAGTTACCACCAGTACCCGTCAGCAAAAAGTTGGGGGCACAGGATGACTTTGCAACAAGGCCTCTTTCTGCACCTCTGTTGGTTCTTTCTGCATATCTCTTGCTTCTTCCTGCACTTTTCTTCGTCTTTCTGGACTTCTGTTGCCTCTTTCTGCATTTCTATTGCTTCTTTCTGTGCCTTTCTTCCTCTTTCTTCACATGTCCTACCTCTGTAGGCATAGTTAGAAATTATCATTTAAAAAACCTTAGAATTTCACTGAAAAAAACCATAGGTTTCAGGGACGGGATAGTTAGAAATTAGCATTTAAAAAACCTTTGAAATTCACTGAAAAAACCATAGCTTTCAGGGACGTTATAGTTAGTTGGACATTTCACTCGTACAAAACCAGAGAAATTCGGCCGTTATAGTTAGTTCAGCTAACTATAACTCGCGCACCCGCAATGCACTGCTGATGACGTCACATATTACATCATTCATGACATGGTCAGTGAAATCACTGATGACATCACTGATGACATCTCAAATGACATCACTGATGACATCACTGATGACATCATCCACGTGATAATCTAATGCACCTCCTCACACCCTAATATAACCTTTGATACACCTACTCTACAATACAGACTACCATTTTTGGAACCATGGACACACCAATACCAGTTACTACCTACCCACTCACTGATTCCTAGGTCTACACACACATCCACTCATTCACCCATACAGTCACTCATACATGCGGTCACTCATCAGTACAGCACTATCATATGCACTCATACACCTATACAGACAATCACACACCGCCACTCATCCATAGCATTACTCACACACCTAGTCAGTCATGCAACAAATCAATCACACTTCCATTTACTCACCTATACAGTTATACAAACACCACCTCTCTTATTCATACAAATACTAACACATACTTACTCTCTTATACAATCACTGATACAACCACACACTCATCCATACAGCCACTCTCAGTCACTCACTCTCACATATAATTCATTTATATACTCCAACACTCACATATACTGCATTTCACATATGTAGTTACTCACACATGTACCACTGAGACATCCATTCACTCACCAATACACCCATACACACAGTCACCCACCCATACGGCCCTTCACAGATGCACTCTTGAACCCATACACCCAGTGAATCACCCACTCACACATCCATGCACGGAGTCACACACCCCCACTCACCCACACAGACACTCAGGCACCTGTACAGATACTCAGACAACCAATCAATAACCCTTATAGACACTCATTTAGCTACCCACCAACCCATGCAACCGCATACACACCAACTGACAGAGTGATACAGACATTTACACAGTTTAGTCACTAACCCATGCATTCACTAAGACACGTTTAATCACTTACTTATACAGACAGTCACGCACTTACTAAATCATCCATTCAAACACTTATGCACCCACTTACTCTTCAATACACCTTGGCATATATATATATAAAAAATACTTAAACTTTTCAGAAACACACAGTCACTGGATGATGTCATCAGTGATGTCATCAGTGATGTCATTTGAGATGTCATCAGTGATTGCATCAGTGATGTCACTGACCATGTCATGAATGATGTAATATGTGACATCATCAGCAGTGCATTGCGGGTGCGCAAGTTATAGTTAGCTGAACTAACTATAACGGCCGAATTTCTCTGGTTTTGTACGAGTGAAATGTCCAACTAACTATAACGTCCCTGAAACCTATGGTTTTTTCAGTGAATATTATATATATATATACACACACAGTTATTCCCAAGAAGCATAGGAAATTAAATGCGTGAATTATAGTTAAAAGCGCGAATTACAGTTATCACCTTATAAATCGATTAATACAGTTTTTACATTTTCCTTGATGATTGCACAGGAAAAACACATACTTCAGAAAAAGTGTAGAACTAAAATCGTACCAAAATAAAGCTAAGAAGAAAATACGCTTTGTGATTCTGGTTTTAGGTGAGTTACTAACTTGGCTTAAATGCCCTCTCTTTTCTCACAGAGGATTTCTCCAAACAACCATGAACAATTCCGGTTTGTTCGAAAGGTACATTATAATTGCACATAGCTGCATCTTGGGAAACATCTCACTTTTATTATTAAAATGCTTTTGTGCATCAGCACATTGGTTTTAATTGGGGACATTTAAAAGCATACCAGCATATTTTTGCCCCACACAGTTTAAGAAGAGAAAATTGTTGATATTCTTTTAAACCACATTTAGTTTGCAATCATCTTAGGTGCAATACTTTACTTTCCTGTTCAATAATTCACTGTCACTCTGTACCCCCCACAGCGCACAATGTTATTGATGAAAAAGTGAAATGCAAAATTATTGTTAACTGTTGATGTGCAATGCGAATTAACAAAACATGCATCTCTGATGAAAGATCATGTGGCTTGGGCCATGTTTACTCGATGTCTTGGCTTTTATGATCATGGGGACACTTTTAAAACATGAACTCTGCTCCCAAGCTGTGTCAGCAAACAGGTGCTGTGTATCTTTTTCTGACCAGCATCCTGTACAGCTATGAGGGCAGAAGTGGGGTTTGGGTAAAAATGGGCATGGAAATTAGTGCACCCTTCCCTGGCTTGGGCATCTAGACACAAGGAAAGTTAATCTGATGATCCTGGTCAGCATTAGGTTCTGATGAGGAGAGGCGGGATGGAGGGGGGAGGGTTAAGATCACGCTTTTGTTGAATACTGCATCTTAAAGAAGGACATTTTCTCGTAAAATAAAGTGTGAGGGAGATGGAAGAAGATCTAGCATGGAAATGATGCCAAAGGGTGTCATACGTTGAAAGCGAAGACGGAAAGTGAATGAAGAAGTAGAGAAAGGCAGAAGATGGTTAAGAAGAGTTTGAATAACTTCTTTTCAGTGTCCAGCAATAACCTGGGATCACAAGGAGGATGCGAGGGAGGTAAGGAGTGACGAGTAGTGAGGAAGAGGAAATGGGAGTAATGGAAGCACAAACAGGATAAAGAAAAACAAGAACAGACTGAGATAAAGAACAAGTGGTGCAGATGCTTGGAAGGAGAGACTACAGAAAAAAAAGTAACAGATGTTAAAGATCTCAGAACACGGACTTAGGAGGAAGGCGACATGACGAAGGAAATAGAGTTATATCGTTTTCCTACAACAGGGGGAGAAACGCCCTGGATATCTCTCAAGGCTTTTCTACCAGTATAATGAAATGAAATGAAATGAAATGAGGGATTTATAAAGCGCGACAAAACCCGAAGGTATCTAGGCGCTGGATACACCAGTAGGCAGTCGTTTTAGGAAGGTACATTAATAAAGCCAGGTTTTTAAACGCTTCCTAAATTGAAGCAGGTTATGTGACATTTGGAGTTTCCCTCAGCCATATGGTTCTTAGCGGAGATCAGTTTGGGCAGGACCAATGATTACAACACTATCATCTTCTAAACTAAAAGACAAATTGTCTGTTGGAACGGATTTACGTCATTACATGTTTGACCCTTCATGCGGGCGAGAAGGTAAATTATAAAGTGGTGATTAATTAGTGAAAAATAAAGCTGCCATGGTGGATATTGGCCAGTTGCACAAGGCATAGGACTGGTTATTCTATTCTATTCTATTCTATTCTTTATGATTTATAACACGCATGGCTACCCATAAGGCCCTCCCAGCGCTGCAATACCTTCAGTTTCGGTTTCTCAGTGGTAGCAGGAAAGAGAGAAAGGGCAGACCATGAAAGAAATTGCTGCTGGCATTTTGACAACAAAACTGTTTTAAATGAGCAACTTGTAAGTTTTCCCAACAGTAAAGTGCATTCCGGGAGGATATATACTACAGTACTCAATAGATTTCAGCCCTTTTGACTAGGCAGCTTCTATATTGGGAGCAAAAAGGCAGGGACCACTGATGCCAAACCCAGATATTTAATCCACTTTCATGCTGCTTGTGCACTTACACAGCTACATTGTACTTGTGTTCCAGTACAGGAAGTGGTTTTGTATGACATGTACAATGCTTTGAAGGTGCAAGATGATAACTAACCTTGATGAAGAAACCCACTAACTTGATGACTTGATGAAGTTGTATTTGCGAGGTACAAGTTGTAAAAAATCTGTGATAAGTTGACTAGAGATGGCTTTGAAGCAACATTGAGGTCAGGTGAATCACAGGTGAAAAACAAGTCTAAGAGTGTATCCACCTGCCTCTTTGGTCAACTTCAGCCTGTTACATAACAAAACAATGCCACCATGGTCATTCCTTTTGGTTACTGTTATTCCAGCATTCTTGCCAAAATAATGGCCAACATAACACATACATGGCCCTTCACCAAGGTGATATAAGCTGATGAAGAAGGATATGTGATTTTGGTGTCGCTTCAATTCAAACTGTAAAGTGGTGTCGCTTGTGGAAGCAAAATCATCAACCAAGCATTGTATATGTAGACTGACACACCAGAGATCACGAGTTTAATTGTAACACTCTATAAGTATGTATGTGCTTCACATTAGCCTGATGACTAGAACAATTGAGATCTGTAAAAATATGTCTTGCTGAAATCTAAAAGGAGTTTTAGGATGTGATGCTTGGTTTGGGCTGTCTATCTATCAGTAAAGCTTAACTCTACCTAAAGATTATACACTGTCCCATCATTTTAAATCACTTTAAATAAAATCCTTTCTACCTGGAATTTCTTGTGATTACTTTTTGACATTCATCATTCCCTGTCCAATAATGACTTTCCCAACTAGTTATTATTGCCGCTATCTCCCTGGGCCATACTTGCAAAATTTCAACAGCACATTTCCAAACTGGTTCTGGTATGCTTTAAATTTCTAACTTGAAATGAATCAAACTGCTGTTTAAGCGTTTGTCATTTCCTGTCTTGATGGCGGTAATGATCTCCTTTCTGATCGACTGCATTTCAATCTTGCTACATTGAAAGGCCTCTTTCACCGCACTTAATGTCTGGCACACTGTATTTAATATTTATTTTGAAGTTTCTTATAATGTTAGTATGGAGGTGTGACAGGGTGATGGGAAATGTAGAGCAAATTGTGAGATGGGCGCCTAGGATGCAGACTTCCCCACAGGCTTAATGGATGATGAAGAGTTTTGTTGGCGTAGTTAGCTATGCATTTCGGTGAACACAAGTTTCCGCAACACATATGATTGTACCCGAGGCATAGCTACACCTGAACAGCCACAGCGGGACACGGATGTTCCTGCACAGGATGCCCGGTGGTTGGGACATCTTGTTCTAGTAAATGTGAAAAGAGTAATTGGCACTGTCTACAACAGGGATAACCTTGGCGAGTGTGCCGCCAGTGGTGGGAGATGAAGGTAAGCATGGATGGAGGAGGTTCGGTGGTGAGTGGCTGCTGGAGACAATCAGATCCTGTTTGGAGTGCTGGGACTACTGCAAGACTGCTTGGATCAGTGAGGTGGAGGCCATAGGACTGTCAGGCACTCTTTGGGCCTGGGTACGGGGGCAAGGGCTGCTGCATGACTGCTTGGGTGGGGGTAAGGGACCTGTATGATTGCTGTAGAATTTTCAAGTCAACGGGGCAGATGATGATGCACTGCAGCTCAGATAAGTGACAGGACCACTGCAAGCAGTCCTTCCAATGCCTTGCATGACCTTTTGCAGCAGAAGGAATGGTCGCTGAAAGTATCACTGTGTTTCTTTTATTTTTTTTAATCATAGTGCCTGATTTAGAGTTTGGTGGACAAGTTACTCTATGAAGAATGTGGCAGATGTCCTGCCTCCAAACCTGCAGTATCCCCCACTCTATGTAGAGTCTGGGAAAGCACCATGTTTGTAATGGTGGAACCTATGCTGGATCCATCGTCAGACACCTTTGACTGTCCTCCCATTGGACATTAGGCCATTGGTCAATGTATCACAGACTGTATAATCTATTTAGAGTGAATGTTCTGACATACAAACTCTCCGCGCATCAGGGACATTTTTTTCTTTGGGAAAAATAAGCTCTCACTTTGAGAGTTGTTTGACAAACAAAAACCTTTACTGAGCAGGTACATTAAACATGTTGTGCGCTCAAAGAATTTTAATTGCGTTTAGCACAGCCATTGTGGCTCTGCGGAAGGCAGAGAGGTCACCACCTGCGTGGTGGAGATCTCTAGTATGGTGATTGGTCTTCTGCCAGGCCAGTCAAGGACACCCCTTTGTTGCCCTGGCAGACCAGTGGACTGACTGTCGTACTCCAAGTCAGGCCCTTAGTGACCTCAGCAGCTTGTGACATTAAAAAGAACATTGTGAAGGTTGAAGAGCCTTGAACATGGAGTCACTTTCACCCACACCATCGGCTTTGTATGATACAGAGAGATTATCTCTTCATGGCAGCTGAACTCAGGCGTCTATTTGGGTGGTACAGCAGCAGTAGTTTTTAAAGATAGCCAGATACATCATCATGTAAAGCTATGAGTAAACTAACCTTCCTTTCAACGGTGATCAACATTCCTAAGGAAAGCTTCAAGAAGTTTTCTAGCTTCTTTGATGAGAAGTTAAAATATCATACTCTCTCTCTCCAGCTGAGAATCAAGCTCACAGTGAACCTGTGTAGAAAACTGATGATGCATGGTCATTTTCACAAAAGCCACTCCAACTATAATGTTGGATACCATAACCAAGATTAGACATCTCATTGCTCAGTACCCATTTGCATTATTATCCTCAAAGATATCGGTTTCTTCGACACCCTACTGGTCTACCGTGATCCATACCTCTCTATCTCAAAATAGTTCGCGTTACACGATAGCAGTAAAAGCCAGCATCCAATGCAGGGGGAATATATAACTTTTGCCTAGTGTCGAACATGTCCTTTCTTATGAAGATCCATAATGTGACTTTGCCTTCCTGTTCTCCTGGATCTGTCAGTACTTTTTGACTCAGTAAACCATTCCACTTTCCTGACTAAGTTCAAGGAAAAACGAACATTTATTATGTTGTCTATAAATGGTTATCATCAAACCTTGAGAACTCATGTCAGTCAGTTTATAGTAATGGCAAACTCTCTCTCTGCCCCTGCAAAGGCTCCACATTGATACATCCACTCTCTTATTCTTCAACCAGAGTCGGACTGGGTCAGAAAATAGGCCTGGGCACCAAAATGAAAGTGGCCCCATTAATGAATCAGACACCTACGAAAACGGCCCACATTTGAAAATTGGAGCAGTTTTTAACTTGTAAAGATAAACTCTGTAGGTATTTTGCAAGGTATGGGAGACTGCATGCATGGGCAATGTGTGTGGCAAAATCATGGAACCCAATAGAGAAAACCAGCCCACCAAGCTATAAAACAGACCCAAAAATGGCCAGAAAAGGCAGCCCACACACTGAGCTGGCAGATCAGCTTTTTAGCACAGCCAGATTGCCCTATAGGTCAGTTCTACTCTGTCTTCAGCTTGTACATGCAACAGCTTGCCTCCCTTCTGAAACACTCAAAATTGTCATGCCACTTCTATGCTGACGATGCTCAGCTTTAGGTGAACAATTCCTCCTATAACAGTGAATTTATTTCTGAGAGCCATTCAGTCTTGGATGACACACCATTAGTTCAAGTTAACCCATCTTAAAACTGAGCTTTTCCTGATTTCAACAACACATTGCTCTATTTGTGTTCAAGACTGGTTCAATGTGCGTAAGGTACTAGTCTGAATCTACAAATTCATGTTAACTCTCTGGCAAAAAGGGTGCAGTTCCAGCTTAGATACAGAAATAAAATATTGAAAGTCTGATGTATACTTGTGGACAATGGTAACTCCATATTCGTATAAATTCTCAAGATGCATCTGACACCCCTCGAAGCAGGTCCACACACAACTGCTAGTCTGTTCATTGATTACATTATTCCTATTTCATACAGTTCTTATAGGCTCACTAGCAAGAAAAAAAGAATGTTCTTATCCACTATTTATTATTTTAGATGGTCAGTGCTATCTTCGGAGCTCTGACACCCTTACTGAAATTCCATTCTTTAAAAAGAAAAAACAATTAAGTGCTCTATTCTACCAGCCAAAAAGATAATCTCATCCTATCCAACCTTCAAAAAAGAGCTAACAGTTCTACTGCTCCAATATCTTCCCATCTTGTAGATGGTATTCAATTGTCTGAAATTAACCAAACTCAACTATACAGAACACCCTATTGTTAGACCTGAAATTCTTGGCATGACAATCCTTCAAACTGTTTTGCCTTCACTGTCTTACTTTGCTGAACTCGTTTTTGTTGCAATAAAGACTCTATGCACTTTATCCCTGCTAACCAGTGCTAAAGTGTTGTGCTCTCTCCTTAAAACATCGTGTAAATGGCTTACACCTAATTGGCACATTTAATTTACTTGTAAGTACCAAGTAAATTGTATTACTTGTAACCAGGCCCTGTACATTAAATGCTACTAGTGGGTAGAAACCCTCATTGTGCCACCCACTAAAGTAGCACTATAAAGCATGTCTCAGGTCTGGCACTCTAGCCTATAGTGCAGTTTTAAACTGCCATTTAGAACTCACAAAATAAACCTTTTGCTAGGTCTAAACCTTCCTTTTTATTACTTATAAGTCACCACTAAGGTAGGCCCTAAAGGCACATAAGGCAGGGTGATGGTATGTAAAAAGTAGGGCATGTCTGTTTAAGCTTTACATGTCTGGACAGCGAGAAACTCCTAAAGCCATTTTTCACTGTTTTAAGACCCATCTCTCCCATAGGCTAACTACCTTTAGTAAGTGCTAACTTCAAATTGGGAACAGATAAAGACATGATATTTACACTCAATTAATTGTAATTCAAAATCCTCTTAAATGGTGAAGTCGGATTTTAAGGTACTATTTTAAAAATGCCACTTTAAAAAAGTTTACATTTTTCTGCACAGATCAACTGTGGCTTGCTGCCAGTGTCCTGGGTCACATGACTGTGAATGGGTCTGCTGTTGTGGGTTCTGTATTGCTTCCAGACAGTGAGACAAAGGAAGTCTAGGTGTAGGGGAGAAGGTCTTCCTGACAGAATGGATGAGGTGGAGCAGCACCCTACCCTGATTACACTTCAGAGTGTCCTGCCTGCAGCACACACAAAGGAAACTGACAACCGGCCTGACCTTGCCTTTGTCACCCTAGACAGTTTGGAGCCAGGACCAGGAAATAAGTACTCCTTTGGCGTATGTAGAGTAATTAGAGAAGTATAGCTGCCCCTTCTAGCGCATGCCCAGTTTAGAGCCCTCTGAGTCTGGAAGGTGAGATTCTTGTAGGCATGTGACCTGCACTGCATTCCGCCACAAGAAGGACATTACCTTGTATCTCTTAGTATAAGTATCCAGACCCCTCACGCTCCAAGATATCAATTTGTAGACATCGGGACCAGCCATGTGTAAAGTAAGTGCGAATGTGAATCAGGAAGCCCCCCACCACCCCCGCATGGCAATGCCATAAAACCTTGGCTGGCATCAGTGAGAACTCCTCCTGAAGAAATGGTGAAATTGCAGATGTTTTTGGCTCCTCAGGACTGTGAAGTGAACTCTTTGCACTGATAATCACCCCACCTCTGTGACAACCACCAACGTAGAGTTCAAGTGGGACCTGCTCCTCGCGCTGACAGCCACCATCCCCAATGACCAGCAATGCAAGACCTGCACTTCACCCCGACAGAAAACATCTGTGATGATCAGCCAATGCCAAGCTCCAGTGACGACCGCCTCTTTGCTCTCAATGACAACTTTCTGCGCCCCTCGACCTACTCCTCATGCCGAAAGCCTCCTCCTCGTGGCCCCCGCTAACGCGAACATAACTCTTTGTGTAGACTTTGAGAAGGTGATTCCTCAGTGGGACTATCCTGGTCCCTGCATCTGACCCATACTCCATCACAGTCAGCCTGAACTTGCTACTTTCTAGTGCGACCACATAACTGTACTTTGATTTCATGGCGCTATTTTCATCAAAAACCTTAAAAATTCATATCTCTGGTTCTACTGATTTGATTTATATAATTTTGGTGTCATTTCATTTATTACATTTTACTTGTTTTCTAAATTGATTTGGGATTTTTCTTGTGCTGTGTTTTTACTTTATAACTGTTTGTGTGCTGCATAAATACTTTCAACATTTCCTGCAAGTTAAGCCTCAATGCTTTGTGCCAAGTTACGAGAGGGTTAAGCACAGGTCAATTTAGTTATGTTTGTGGTTCACCCTGACAAGGATTATGTTTATTATTTGAGTGGCACTTCCACCTCCCTCAACTAATAACCCAATTTCTGACACATATATTTTTATATATGCTTATAATGTTGATGATTTCTTTCCGTCTTGCTTTTTCTAACTTTATTTAAATGCTGTTTGTATATTGCTAGGTATTGTTTATGTTCTATATGTTGATTATATGTTTTTTGTCCACTGATCTGATATAAAGCGTAGTGTCCGCTGTTAGATGTGTTCCACGCTAAAGTAAAGTCAAAATTATTTTTGTAGGATGCAGAATTGTGAAATGTTATGCTTGTACAATGCAATTACTAGTATGGAAAATCTGATGGAATTGTGGAATTGCTCAATTCACAATGTTTGTGTGTGGGGCAGGAATGAAAGCGTTCTGGTGGAGGTGGGGGGGATTGAGGTGTGGCATTGCAAATTGTGGTGACCACCACAAACTCTTAAAGTGGTGCGGATTCATAATGAATTTTGCAGGCAGTTTTCCTTGAAGCTAATGCTTGGAAATATACTAAGGTCAATGGCAGGAGTTAGTAGGGTGAGAAAGAAAGAGGAGGGAATCCCTAAATTTATCAGGGACTAATGAAAACGGGCACCTCCAAAGGTAAACATTTTTAATGTATACAAAAATAGTTGCATGTGGAAATTCACACTTGCACATCATTTGTGTATGTAGACCACCGGGTGTAAATTAGACAAAATTAAATATTATTCAATCTTATTCACAAATGCTCTAAAGTTACTGTAAGACTCATTGGATTCCCTGGAAAAACTCAGAAAAGTCCTCAAAGCGTATGGGTAACCCCATGGGAGCAGATTTCCTACTTTTTCACAAACAGCTATGTGGTCCTTAGTAAGGTGCTATGAGAATTGAAAGACGGTGTAGGAATGCTGATATGAGCTGCTTTCTAGTGCAAAAAAATAAAAAAAATACACAGCTGAAATAACTGATGCCTAGCATTAGACAGCCAAAGGAGTTAAAACGTGGGGCTCATCTCCCAGAATCCACTGGGTTGCAAACTGAAAGCCTATGACTGGCAAACTGTGTCCTCGATTATATGAAGCCATTAGCTAGTCTGCTCATCATAGCTAAGCACAAAAATACATTTGCTGACTGAGAACACAGTCTCAAAATAACTATTTCTGAGGTGGCAGGATGAGGAGAGGAAGCCGAGGCGGAACGTCTGTTCCTTTAGTGTCTCCTATCTTAGAAATCCTGAGGAGGGGAAACAGGATACAACGTCAGTTGAAAGGGAGTCAGAGAATGACAAAATCATAAACTAGCTTTTTTGCCAAAATCTTCTTCGCATAATGAGGCAGCGGCAATGTTTACCATGCTTATAAATATTGTTTTGTGATAGCAGCAGATGATGCAGAGCTATTAATTTCAACCATGTATATGATGTGTAAGATTGGAGTCGTACATTAAATCCGCATTGTAAAATAGCCTGTTTACGTGGCCAAACAGAGATAAGCTGGACCATTTGCTTAATGGTGCCTCTTAAAACTTTTAACGGTGGCGCACAATGGCCTGCATAATGTAGCTCACGTATGTGTATTCTCATAATGTACACAACAACCCCTACACAATGAAACAAGTTGAAAACACAACCAATGAACAACACAGTTACTAAAAGAAACAGCACAACACAAGAACAACGCAACTCACTCAATACAACATCACAACAGAAACACATCACAAAAAACAACGGAGTGAAACATAATTTTAAAACAACACAATCAATTAAAAAACACCACCAAAACATTACATAACATAACACAACTGCACAGCATTATTGTGCTTCTAGGGTGTTGCTGTTCTGGTGTGGTGTATTGTATTGTGTGTTCGTTTGCTGTGATGTAATGTGTTCTGTTCTTGTGCTTATGTGTTTGGTTGGCGTGTTGGATCAGTGTGATGATATATCTGTGTTTTATTGTGTTGTCTAGTAGATGTGTGTTTTGAGGCTTTGTTGCTGCATTTGAATTTTGTTGTGTTGTGGTGTTTTGTTGGTAAGTTATTTTGTGATGAGTGTGTTGGTGTACTGTGCCATGACTGTGTATTGTGTTATGTTGAGATTTGGTGAATGTATTATGTTCAATTGTCTTGTAATTTGTTGATATGTTGGGTCGAAGTGTGCCTTATTGTTTTTGTTCTTTTGCAGTTGTGTGGCTGTGCTGTGTTGCCATTTCATTGTGCTTTACTAGGGTAGCGATGTGTTATATTAATTTGTGTTTTATATTGAATTGTATTCTTGCCCTTGGTTTTGCTTTTTGTGTAATGAGCTATTGTGTTGAGGTTTTTTGTTTTATTGTCTTGATGTGTCATGTTATTATGTTGTGTTGTTGATGAGTTGAAATTTTGTTGGGTTGTGTTGGTGTGTTTTGGTTTCATTGTGTTACATTCTTATGCTCTCATGGGATGTTTTACTGGTATGCAGTGTTGTTGATGTATTGTATTTTTTGTTTTAATGGGCTCTTTTGTTGTGTTGGTGTCTAGTTTTTCTGTTCAGGTGTTCTGTGTCATGTTAATATTGTGTTAACGGGCTGTCGAGTTATGTCATCATAACATAGTGTTGTGTGTTGCTGTGGTGTTCTTGTGTTGCTCTTGTCATGTCACAACTGACAATACACAAGTAATCTTGACTCACAATCCTGCTCCCTCAAACCCAATTTCACTATACGGTGTTAACACATGCTTGCTATCAAGCACAAAGGTTGAAGTAGGAAGGATCTATCGGAACAACGTTTTCAAGCTTTTTTAATTTTACAAAAACAATGCCCATAATGTGGTCTAAAAAAAATCAACTATTCCTGCATGGGTAATGGTGACCATGGTTTGCCTCAGGCTGAACTAGAAAGACAGGGTCTCCTCCATAGTGAATGGAGAGAAGCGACAGAGAGCTAAATAAAAGATGCCTTTTTCTAGTGTGCCTGCCACCTGAAAGAAATTTGAATGTGTGCAATTGGTTCATCAGACAAACTGAAGGCTGCTTTGGAGCAGGTATAGGCTTTCATGAATAGAATAATTTGAAGTATCATAGTGACAGAGATTTATTCTTATTGAGAGGTACCCTAGGAGTTTTTCAAGCTCTGCATTGTGTCATTTTAATTAAAACCTATAAAAACAAGTTATGCACTAGTTACAATGTGATTGTGTAGTACTAAAAATATAACTTTAAAACTATAACTTTTAAAAGCATAGTGAGCACTTAAATACTAACGGACCTATTCACAAACTGCATTTGTATTACTTTTAGCAGCACTGAAATAGTACTACTGAGGGTCTCCGAACAAAAGTATATGTTTTTGTAGTAAATGCAGAAGGGACAGGTCGTGGCTAAAAAATGGGGAATACTTATGAAAAAGGGGAGGAGTTTAGAGAGGAGTAAGGAGGGATTAAGATACGGTCTGGGAGGGGTTTAGGCAGGGACGTGCACAAACCCAAAAAAGAGAAAGGAATTTCCTGTTCACAAACAGGACTCCTAAAGTTACTACAGTCAAAAAGGAACCAAAATAGTACTAAATGTACTCCAGCTCATAGATGGTTTAAGTCCAGCACCACACATGGCCAACGACTAGTATTGCAACACCATCCTATAGAAATAACTGGAGGTAGAGGATCTCCCTATGTTAAAGTATGGGGAAAAGTAAAAAAGTTTATTGAACCTGAAAAAAATTGTAACAATATTTCTATGTTAAATATTAATGTAAATACATTTTATAAATTTAATTTAAATATAGACCAGGCTAAATAAATGTTACAGCCCAATTAGCTTAATTTTGAATTAAATATTGAATTATTGTGAATATATTAATTGAAATACTAATTATTCTTCTAAAACTTAAATTAACAAGAAAAACCCTACCCAAGATAAAATATATATATATATATATATATATATATATTATGTATTAATAAATATTAAAATGGATGTATAGAATTAATTAAAAGTAATTTGATTATATTTTAATATAAATTAATTTAAAAAAAAATGTAAATACAAAAGGTTATTAAAGATGTTTCAAATTAAATAATGTTGCCAAATGATTTTCTAAACATTAAATTAAATGTATTTATATTTTTAACAATTTTCAATAATGTAATTAAATTAAGTATTGTTTCTTATGCGGTTCTAGTTTAACTCCCTGGCCTTATTTATTTTCCATGGGTGATATCAATGATTAACCGAGTGTGATTGTGGACTTACTACTGCTACTTTTAGGCTATAGTAACTCCCAATGGTAAATTTGGCTCCACCCCCTGTTTCAGAGGGTCGAGACACGTAAGCCTACACTTTTCAGAAACTTTACATTTGCAAACTGTGAACAGTCAAAATTTGTAAATTTACTTGAAAGTATTAGTAAATTTACTCACACGTGTAAGTTACCTTTGTGAATAGCCCTGGTAATATCTTTGCGCTTTTTTGTGGCAGTCTAACTCATACTGCGTGCAGCCTTTCTAACACTGTGTACAAAACATTTTTAAACTGTGGCAGTCTATCTTACACTGTGTGTAATGTGTGCAATGCATATTTTAAACTAACGACGTACACAGTGACAGTGCTTTCTGTCACAGACTGGGACATCATAGCACCATACATATTCATCACTGTTACTCTTTGCACCAACCAGGATTCAAATCAGTGGCCCTCTGGTGATGCACCCAGACATCTAATGTGATCACACTAAACACAAATTTGTCTTTCTTACCAGACCAATGCATTCCCTACGGATTACTTTATCTAGATGTTATTTTTGACTTACGGTGTGTTCATTATATTTTCTATGCTATTACCTGTAGGTGAAAGGCCAAGGAAACAGTTACTGAATATTTTGTTCTTTTTAGCTTCGTATCTGACTCGGCACTCGCTGACCTCTCACCATTGCACTCAGACTCAAAATTTCCACACTTTTTTATGCACTAAGACTGCTGCCAAGCAGTGTTCTATTTATCATCCAACAGCACTAATGGAAAAGAAAATGTTTTGTGATCTGGCCCGTTATTTGTGTAGCAAAACTACTACTGTGGCTTACTTCATTAGTCATGGACAGCTCACATTCTAAATTAACTGGGGGTAGAGTGGGGGCAGGGAGGTACTTGTGTAGAAATATATAATTATAAAGAAAAGGCTCAGGGTCGAATATAAATAAGTAAGAAAGCTGGCATGGATGATGCACACTTACTGCAGAGACTTGTATGTATGCTGCTTCTTCCAGCTGACAAAAATTAAGAAGATTAGCAGACTCCTCACCAGGGAGGCATTGCTACAGGCTGGTCTAGCCCTGGTCATATCACACTTGGATTACGCCAACTCGTTGTATTTTGGCATCCCATTATACCTTATTAAAAGACTGCAATTGGTACAGAACCAGGCAGCAAGATTGATTTTTCAGCAGCCTAGATGGCAGCATGTCTCCCCCATTATGAGAGAACTGCACTGGCTTCCCATCCCTCAACGTTCGGCATTCAAAGTCGGCTGCATTATTTTTAAGGCCCTGCATGGCACAAGCCCAAAATTCATCTCCAGTCTCGTCCAAAGGCACGTACCCACTCGCAACCTGCGCTCATCCCACATGAATCTGTTGGCCATACCCCCTTACAAATTGAAACGTCAAGGTGGCAGCAGGTTCGCTGTGCTGGCGCCTAGATTTTGGAACTCCCTTCCAGCTGATAACAGAGCTTGTACTGACCTATTGAGATTTAGAAAGCTCCTTAAGACATGGCTATTTACCCAAACGTACGTCTGAATTTGGGCACACAATTAACTAACAAGGCCTCAGCAGATCCTATAAACCAGCGCTAAGAAACCAACCGGTGTATGTGCGCTCTATAAATTAATTTAACATAACAGTGACTTGTATGTAATCTGCTGGCTCCAAAGTAAAATTTAATGTCACTGTTTCAGATCGTTGTTTTTTATATGAAGGTCACAGGTACATATCCTAATACTATTTCTCAAAGTGTTAATGCATTATTTGCAAAGATGCTTATGCAACCTGCATCTCACAAGTTCCAATCCTATCAAACTAGATGAGTGGGTTATGCACCAACTGCCAAAATCACTATGTACCTTGGAAGAAATTTTCGATCATTGCAGGGTTTAACACAATGTTTTGCTCTTCTAGGTAGATTTATTAATGGCAAAACATTTTATATTCTAAGCTATACAAACGGTTATTAATAGTTTAATTACACACACAAATCCACATAAGGGCAATAATATACATATGACGTACATTGATTAGCGTTATTTTCCTGGGGTATCTTAAAGACAGTATCCAACCAATCGTGCTTTGAGTATCGTTACACCCATTTTCTTTACATCACCACTGCTTGATAACATAAAACACATCCATGTCTTGGTTTATCTCTTGACTAAGGTGAAGTGAGAGGACAGGGTGCATCTTGGCTTCCACTGCTGGGCTCCATTTGATGTTGACTCCTGCTCCACACAGCCAAAGAGACAAAAGTATTACAATTCGTCCTTGCCTTTGGGTCAGAGGGTTCCCTTCACGTGGGCTGGATATGTGCCCTGCAATGATGTTCCAGGGATCAACCTACAATCCCCCAGCCTCCCTGCAAACAGCAGCTTGGCACATAACTGTGTGCTGGTGGTGCCCTGCCCTGGTCTCCGTCCCAGTGCGTGCTACTGGTGATGCCAGTCTAACGATAACAGACTAATGGTTTTCCGATTTTGTTTAAGCTCATGTCCAACATAAAAGGAGACAGACAGGGCCTATACCAGCAAAAGAATGTTTTACATACGAGATTAAGTCCTACCTTTCAGTCACATATGGCAGCTTTTACTATGGATTTCAGGATGTAATGGGACAAAGCTTCGGGTGCTATTGGCTGGAGTCTCAACTTCTACCCATGGCAAAGCGAGCAAAGGCGGGCCATTTATGCCTATACAAATGAAGAAGTCTCCTTAGCCTGTGTACTTGCCACGATCATAGAAGCACTGAAGCATATCCACAGACACAGGGCATGTGCTCAAAGGCTGCCCTCCTGAAGGTGATGGCTAAAGATCACGCCCCCTAGCCTGGGGTTTTGTGGGGATGCTTGGACGGTCCAGGGACAAAACGCATCCCCTTGAGAGGCAGCACAGCCACAGATGCCTTCCTGCAGCGGCGGGCCGTGGGTGCACATGAGGACAGCTGTCAGCATACCCAGAGCCAGCTTGACAGGAAATGTGCATGTACGTGCTGATGCTTCTCCTCCAGGGACCTGTGAGAGTGCAAACTGTGATAGAGCAAGCGAGGCACACTGTGGCAGGGCGGTAGACCCCAGAGCCTGTGGTGTGCTGCCTGCTCTCCTGCTAGAGGCAGCTATTGTGCCCACGTGCGCTGGAAAAACACAAACATTCTTTCATAATATGGTGCACGGCTCCAGTGTGCACACGTTGCAGCCAGTGTGAACATGGGCATAACATTTGGTTTTCTCATTTTCAGCTGCCGGAAGTAATCAAAAGGATATATACAGAGTTCTATAAAACTTCCAAATGAAATGAATTAATAAATCAATGAAACTTTCTGTAAGAACAAACTGTGCTCCTTGGCGAGCAAAGAGGACAATGTGCTGTGTGCTAAGGCCTTAGTGTCTGCAATGCTGAGGAGCAAGACCAGAAATATGGACACAATGTGAAAACTGTAGCAAAACTGTTCAGTAGCGGCTCATGGAGGAAGTGCCGCGGGGCGGGGGAGGAGCAGGGTGGGGGGTAGTAAACTACGGCATACGGCCGAACAGAGGTAAGTAAACAAATAAATAAATAAAACGAATTTTGTTGCGCGCGCTGCATCGCATTTGGCAATGCAGCGCGCGCAATGAAATTTGTTTTATTTATTTATTTGTTTACTTACCTCTGTTCGGCCGTATGCCGTAGTTCTACCCCCACCCTGCTCCTCCCCGCCCCGCCGCACCGCCCGCGGCACTCCCTTCACGAGCCGCTACTGAAACTGTCTCTAGCGCTTGGCTTTATGTAGAGGCAGAGGGCACCATTAGAGTGACGAGACAGAGTCCAATTTCTGAATTTCCACCAAACCTGGATTTGATTGGTAGGCATTTCTTACCTGGATTACTAATACGTATAATCTAATTGTGTGCATTTATTTTATTCTGCAGCGAAAGTACAGGAGATAGTAGCCAATTGTGACTATTCAATATACATAGTGCAAGCGCAACAGTCCCTCTTATGGAATCCCACTCAGGAAATATTATTTGGGGTAATTTAATTAATTGGTTACCTACCAGTAATCCTCATTATTCTGAATAACATCTTCCTTTACCAATACTTAGTATAGGAAGTGTCCAACTCCCATCCAGGCAGCACATGACCCAGTCTGACCCAATCAAAAAGTGTTAGAAATGGAGGTCTCTAGTTGGCAATGGTTTGCACCTCTGACCAAGTAGGGACCCTTGCTCCTAGTCAGGTGTAGGAAGCTGGCTCTGCATATACATTGTCAAAGTAAGGTATAGTGTGCACAGAGTCCAGTGGATCCCCAAAGGCTTACAGATGTAAAAGTAGATAATACCTTACTCTCTATTTGTGGTAGTGTGGGCGAGCAGTAAGGCTTTATCGGAGGGTAGTGTTAAGCATTTATTGTACACACTCAGACAAGAAATGATGTCACACACTCAAAGACTGAACTCAGACCAATTGTTTGTATCAAAAATATTTCTTTGTTGTATTTTATTTTTAGAACCAAGCAGAACTTGGTACAGGTAAAAAGAATTGCACTTTTCTAGATAGATTGATCAACAAACAAGCTGGATGAGAATTACTTTTGTTACAGGTTTGTGCAAAGATTCAATTACAGTTGAAATTACTTTTAGATTACTTTTAAGAGTACTTTTTAGATTATTTTTTTTACTTAGTGTGATATGCCTAGATATCACACTGGGACATTTTCTAGGTAAAAGGTAAGTAAAACAGTTTTTATCAAAACACAGTTTCTTATGTTTCCATACAAACACCCTAAGCACAGAGGTTTTTCAGACGAAAACAGTCAATGCAATCCTTTGGGGAAACATGAGGTTATCGGTTTGCAGGTAAGTACACAGTCTTGAGGGTCGAAAAGCACTCTCAGCGGCACTAGGGCGGCCGGGTGCAGAGTGCTGAGGTCCAATGTTAGCCTATGGAGCCAGGGGGCCATTGGTTGGTGGCTGCTCACGAGGAGAAAAGCTCCTAGGGTTAAGCTCTGGGCAAAGGGGAATCCAAATTAGCACACAAGGTGCACCCACAGCGGCACAGGGGTGACTGGGTGCAGGGTGCTGGATTGATGTCTGGTGTCCTGCTGGTTTCAATGGGGAAGCTCCGGTCAAAACAAACACTGCAGGCACGGGCACCAAGACTTTCTGGAGGCTACCACCAGTTGGGGAGGTTAGTTGGGGTGCAGGGGGATGCCTGAACACTGTCGGTTGGGCCTCCTGAGGCTGTGGGGCATCGGGTGCATGGGTGTCTTTAGGCGTCTGGTTTTCCTTACCAGCTCCAGTCGCTGGGATACTCCAGATAGATACTGCAGGCGTCGTCGGGAGGCTTGAGGTAGATCAGGGATCACCAGATCCCAGGTCAGGATAACCGGTTAGACCTCCTTGTGGGGTTGGGCCACTCGAACTCGGGCCGTGGGCATTGGTTGCAGAGTGGTGTAGACTCGTGGATTCGGCTGGAGCCAGAGTCTGGTTCTTGAGCAAGTCCAGTGTTCACGGTAGACAAAGTCTTTGTAGGGAAGGCAGGGCAGGTCCTCCGGGTTCTAGGGGGCTGCTGGCTGCAGGAAACGCCGGGATTCCACTGGAGCAGGCCAAGGTCGGGACAGGCCGAGAGGGCTGGGGCCAAGGCAATTGGTGTCCTCCTCTTCTTCCTTCAGCATGGCTCTTCGGTCCTTCTTCTTCTTCTTCTTGCTTGTCTGAGGAGGCAAGGTTCGGGGTTGCCCCTAAATATTAAATTTAGGGGTGTTTCAGGTAGGTACAGGTCGGGAC